>VWZZ01008359.1:600511-633187 GCA_013399095.1 Psophia crepitans | reverse complement strand
GGCATCCTGGCCTGCGTCAGGAATGGCGTGGCCAGCAGGAGTAGGGAAGTGATCGTCCCCCTGTACTCGGCTCTGGTGAGGCCCCGCCTGGAGTACTGTGTCCAGTTTTGGGCCCCTCAATACAAGAAGGACACTGAGCTGCTGGAGCGTGTCCAGAGGAGGGCAACTGAACTGGTGAAGGGACTGGAAAACAAGTCTTATGCGGAGCAGCTGAAGGAATGGGGTTGTTTAGCCTGGAGAAGAGGAGGCTGAGGGGAGACCTGATCACTCTCTACAACTACTTGAAAGGAAGTTGTAGTGAGGAGGGTGTTGGTCTCTTTTCCCAAGTAACAAGTGACAGGACAAGAGAGAATAGCCTCAAGTTGCGTCAGGGCAGGTTTAGGTTGGATATTAGGAAAAACTTCTTCACGGACAGAGTAGTGAGGTATTGGAACGGACTGCCCGGAGAGGTGGTTGAATCACCGTCCCTGGAGACGTTCAAAGAACGTGTAGATGTGGCACTCCAGGACATGGTCTAGCAGGCATGGTGGTGTTAGTTTGACAGTTGGACTTGATGATCTCAGAGGTCCTTTCCAACCTTAGTGATTCTATGATTCTATATTCTGAGATTCTAGTATAGAGGTTTTCATGGCCATCCATTGTAACATGCTGTGACACTCTGCCTCAAAGGAAGGGCACGTTACTGTGGTACAACATTATATCTTATTTTAGACTGTGTCCTGGAGGCCTGCAGTACAGCCTTCTGCAGTACAGTCTTCTGAAATGACACTTCAGCACCTGAATGTCAGGTGTATTTAAGTTTCCTGGGGTTTTCTTTTGGTTTTTTTTAGGTGCTCAACCTGTGGGGTTGAATTGTTCTATTTTACCTTCTGAAACTCCTGTTCCCTCCTCTTCCAAAAAACAGCCAGCCCTTAATGAAAACCAAAATTACAGTGTTCTGTATTCCTTTGCTTTTAGGCATACCCCAGGCTCGTGTCTGACCTGAACGCTGCAGGTTTGCAGTCAGGAGTCCGGGCTTGGAGATTTGCATCAGGACAGCTCCCATACTCCTGCTGCCAGAACTGGAAGGAGCAGTCTGGTGTTCTCATTCTTGAGATCAGATGGATCTGGTAAGTTTAGGACTTCCTTGGGAAAGAACGGAGATGCTTGTGCTGCTTGTGATTGTCTCTTCCTAACAGAGTCACTGCCCTGAGTATAAAACTGCTTCTAAACTGAGGTCTCTTATTTTGTATGAAGCTCAAAGAAGAATGAAGCGAGCAAGGCTCCCCACAGCTAGTGGGGCAGGGTGACAAGACTTTGCTGCTGAGTGCGAGGAATGTACTTAACCCCAAAGGTTCTTGTTTTTTCACTTTGCTTGACAATTGTGGTGAAAGGTGTGTCCCTCCCTATCTGCATTCATGTCATCGGTGCACTGCAGTTTTGGCCATCTTGTAGGCCATGGTGATGGATGGTACTACTTGTTTATTTTGTAGTCATTACCTGCCACCCAAAAGTACCAGGAGATTACTGTCTGTGCTGAGGGGTTGGGTAGTGCACTCTCTCGCTTTTCTCTCTTCCTTTCCTAACCCAACGCTTGCAAGATGATCTGATCTCATTGTGAGCTGGCAACCAGTCCCTGGAAGATACCAGCCACCTGTGGAGGCCATTGTGAGGGGATACGAACTGCTTCTCCTTCATCTTTCCCTGAGGTATCCCTACTTCAGCACAATTTTCTCTTGCCCTCCCTTCCTGGGCCTCGCAGTTCCCCCCTGACTGTATGTTTGTAGCAGCTCACCTCTGATGTGAAGCACCGTGCTGCTGACTGCCTTTTTGGTATCGGTTTATTCCTGCACTTGAGAGGAAGACAGAGCAAGTGTGGGAGGCCAGAGGATCAGAAACGAAAAGGGTTGGCTGGGCTGGCCAAAACAGCGCAAGGCAGAACACAAATCTAAGTCACAGCTACCGCAATGGGATGAGTACCGTCGGTATCGCTGAGTAGGGGGTATGTTTATCACTGCAGTGTGAGTGTCTTGCCCAGCCCCAGGGGACGCACCTCACCTGTTTAATTGTACAGGTCCCATGAACAGGGTCTTCCCTGTTGCTCCCCTGGTTCATGAACACACAAACATCATTATGAAAACTATGAGGAGGATGGCACAGGCCCTGACACAGCAGAGAGGAGTTGCTATTGTAAGGATAATCTGTGCGGGTACCATTGATGGGGAAGGTACTTCGGGGTGATAAATGAAGCTGGATTCTAAGCGCTGCAAGTATCTCTTTGCCAGCCACTCACTCATGGGCTGGTCCAATTGTGGTGGAGGGCTGCTGTGAGCTTAATTTCCATGTAGCAGTCTGCAGAAATATGTTTTATTGCAGGTAAGCAGTCCCTTTGCATTATTTATGTGAAAACTCAAGCAAATTATTGTTAGCTTTCAAGCTGCAGGTAAAGTTTTAATGAAAACAGTAATGAATGCTTTGCTGGCATGCGTAGGCAACCTAAGTATGCAGCCAAATTAACTATCTAAGCAGATGCTTTATATCCTGAATTGCATATAAGGAATGCTGTTCAGTTGGTTTAAAAATTATATATACACCCACGAACTATTTTTTTTTTAAAGCCATATGTTTTGTTTTGGTTTTTTTAAAGCAAGTGTTTCAGTTGTACTGTGAGCAATTATGACAGTAAAATTAAAGTTGGAAGAAAAGTGTAAGAAGCTATTCATGTGCAAGAAGTTCAGTGGAAACTTAGAAATATTGCATTATTTAAGACAATGGGGTACTGCAATATGTGCACTATGGCAAACATAAGCAAAGCATCCTTGTGGAAAGGCAAATTGAGGCAAGGCTGATATTGTATAAGCAAGCCCTTGTTTTGGCTTTAGCTGCCTGCATTTTTATGCTTAAACAGTTATTAATTTGTTTTCTTTGATAAAGACAGTAGAGTTGATTGAGATATTGTACTAAGTTTACAGCATATACTGGCTTGTGGTATAAACCTATCATAAGGTTTTATAATTTCACTGGTTTCACCAAAGTTAGGTACTCTTGGCATCAGTAAGAGAAGAGGACTCAGTACTATTGCTTCATCTGAGTACTGAACAAGCCACTGAACTGACACATCGTTGGAACCAAGGGTCTACTCACAGCAAAACCCAACAAGGAGTGTAAGCGGGTCTTTATTACCATTTTCCCTTCTCTCTTATGTGGTCACAAGCTATACTTGTTAGATCCTCTTCAAGGCAATGATAATAGTAACAGCTCCCTGAGGCAGCACGGCCAGGCTACAATAGCAAAGTCTCCCTGGCTCTGTCACCCTGGCACAGGTCTGCCAGAGCCGTCAAGCTGTGTGCTTTGGGGTGTTTTCTTCTCTCCATCTGCTCTAGCAATCCTGTAGAGTCCCATGCACCATGAGCTGCAACAGGAGGGGTCTTAGGAATAGTCATGAGCCAGGTCACTAAATTTTCCATAGGAAAAAGCCTGCCCTACTGGCTAGGGAGCTTGTCTTAACAGTGTGCTAGTATCACAAGACTGTTTTTATATTTGTACAGTCCGTGATATGAACGATTTCTGGAAGGTCAACAAACCCTATTGAATCTACTGGAATGACAAAGCTGAATTTCACAGAAAGCCATTGAGCAGGCACACTGGACCAGGGAGGCGAAAAGAATAGCATATGAAAACAGTGGGGAAAAAAGATCACAGAAGGTAAGAGGAATGAAAGAAAAACAGCACAAGGTGAAATTTAGAAAGCTGTATGGACAAAAGCTTTGGCTTTAAGCACTCCTCAGCTTTGGGGTGTTTGACTTTCTCAACTGAAACTTGTGGTTTGACTTCTCTGAAGCATTTCAGCTCTTTTCTTGGGTCACTGAATGTTTAGGCATTTATATGTATATACATATATTAGGCTTTTATAGAGAGATCTATATGTACATATAAATATACACAGATATGTATGCATATCTGTGTATATTTACATACATTTATTTATATATAAGCATACACATATGAGAGCATGCATGTGTACATATACACATAAAAATCTGCCTGCTTATTTTAACTCTGTAGTTTAAGATGGTTGTGATAGATCTTTCTTCATGTCAGCACTTAATTTTCTCAGTAATTTGATTTTTTTCAAGCTAGAGTAATAGTTTCTGCCAGGAAAAAAAAAATAAAATGAAGTGTGCCGTTCATTTCAGAGGATCAAAGTACAGAAGATGTTCAAATAAAGGGAGAGATTAAAATCCATAGTCTACATTTAGTCATGGCTAGCTTTGCAGTCTGTGCATGCAGGCTGTGGAGGTTGATCTTTCACAAGAACCTGTTTCAAGCCTCAGGAGGGTGTTGGTAACTTAGTAACTTTGTATATTATATGAAGGTGTCAGCAGAGCCTGTGAAAATGTTTTCTATATAAAACAAAATGTTTTCTATTTATTTTGCTTGGAAAAATGAAACTTTTCTTCCCTCCCCCTCTTCTCTCTCTGTCCTTTCCCTGACTTTTGCTCTGTGTGAGTAAATAGAGGGTAAGGAGTGTTTTTCGAATTGAAAAGCCCCTTTTGCCCTTGACACTAAATGTCTCCTTTACTGATGAATCATTTGACAATGATTCAACCACCGTATTGTGTTTGTTGCAACTTTTATTTTCTTTGCCCAGCAGCATCTACTCTTGCTGGGTTTTATTACACAGGTAAGAAGACACAATCCTTGCCCAACGAAGCTTGTAAGAAAGAAATAAGGGCCTCTGATAAAAAAAAAACAAAAAAAAAACAACCAAAACAAAACAAAACAACAACCCCAACACAACACAAAAAAAAAAACACAAAACAACAAACCACCAAAACAAAAACAAACAACAAAAAAAAACCAAAAAAACCCCCACCACTCAGATCTTAACACCTTTTTTTTACCAGAATTCTTGTTCATCTGCTGCTTAAACACAACAAAATCTTGACATCGATCACGCTGTTTTCATCAGCACATGGAAAAACCCTCTTGTACCTGTGTAGTTTTGCTGATACCTTGTCATTGCTCCGGTGCAGCGGTACTCTGGAGCACTGATTTAAGAGAAATGGTATCACACCGTCTTCAAGCAGGGTCTCATGAATCTTTCCCATAAAGGGCAACCTTCTGACAGGGGCCGTGTTTGCCGGTGATGATGATAGATATGATGACGTTCCCTGCAGGCAGGCATTAAGCTTACGCTCTGCAGTGCCCCTGTGCTCGGCACAGTGATCTCTGCTCCTTGCCGCACCGTTTTGGGGAAATGGCAGTAGGTGGCACCGGAGAACAGCAACACGGGCGGCTGGCTCTGTTATGAAATGCAGTGGCCTCGCTGCCCCTCTCTTCAGCCGGTTTTCTGGCCCCGCGGGCTGCCGAAACACTTTGCTGCATTCCCTTTGCAAGCCTCGGGGGCTCGAGGCTTCCAATGCAGGGGTGTGATTGGGGAAAGCTCCAAACTCTGGGTGAAGCAACGCTGAAAGCCAAAGCCTCCTGAAGGTGCTTTATTTCATCTTGGGGTGCGTTAGAGCGACTGTTCAGGCAACACTTTACCTGCAGCTTTCTATCAGACTTCAGTCGTGCAAGGACACTCACGCACGGCTAAATCAAATATACGATTCCTCTTCAGTCCGAGAGAGATGCAGGCTCCTGCCAGTTGGTGGAGCAGCGAGAGTATCTAACAGAAGGAAAGGAGGCACAGCAGGGAGTTTCCAGTTTTCTTTGTCTCTAGAGATTTTGTCCCACGTGCCAGCAAAAGAGGGGGAGGCAGTACTTGGTAGTTCCAGAGGAATTAGGGTAGAAAATGACTCAGCAGTTTGTTGCCTACTACTTTGATGGGAAACAGAAAACAGTAAAATAGTGGCCACCTTAAAAGTCTAGTAAAATCCTAAAAATGTTCGGTTTCTCAAGAAAAACCTTCATAACCTTCTCCTGGAAATCACTGTGGGGAGAGAGGGAGGACGTGTCCCAGCTCAGTTCACATTACGTGGGTAGTCTTCTGTGTGTGCGTGAGAATACGAGCTCTTCCCATATTTCCTCGTATTTTCTCGATCCTCCTCCTTTTACTTTGTCCAGTCACTGTGAGATGAAGCAACATCTCGCTGCGTAAACTCTGAAATGGCAGCTCCTAAAATTGATGTGTTCCTCTCTCTCAGGATTGCTTCACAGTAATCACTGGTAATGAATACAGTACAGCACAAATGCCACCAAACAGTTCATGGGACAAGTTGACATTTTAAGGGTTGGAGAACATATGAGAAAAAATGCACCACTTTTCATTAACTGGAAAAACTTTTGTCCTTGGCTGCTTTTAAACCAGAATGACATCACTGACAGCTTTTTGCTATACTTTTAAGGGCAGAGCTTTCCTTGTAATCCTTTATCAAACTATTACTTATAACTGATAAACTGAATAAAGTTATCTGAGATTAATTATTAACTTTAAATGCTTTATCCTAATCTGTTCAGTCTTACTGCATGGCTTTTTAAAACTGAAGTATTGTTTTGTTGATACTGACTCCCTCACTATTTTTGAGGATATTTTCTTGTCTGTAACAACCTTGGAGTACACTAGTATTGGGATTTTGTGTGAATTCTGAATAGCTGCTTCAGTGGAGCAATTTAGACCTTTTTAAGGAATGGTATGAAGTGTAGAGGCAGATGGTCCCTGAGGGAACTCCCTCTGTGTCGTGCCTGGACCAGCCTCTGCTGTTCCCTTTTATGGAGGGTCTTGTGCTCCTTAAGGTCTAGGAAGATTGTTTGTGACCAGTGCAGTATTTACTCCAGCTCTTCAGCAGGCCCTTTGCAGAGGTTTTTTTTTCCCTCCCATTAGACTGTCCCAGCTCTGCAACAAGGAACCAAGGTCAGGGGGCCTCTCTGCCATGTGAGATCTGTACTGTCCCCTTCTCCTATGAACAAAGCCAGGAGCTCCTTTCAGAGCACGTACCACCAATGCAGATAGATGGAGTTTGCATGAAGATGGAGTAGAGTAAAATTTCTGAATCCTGTTCTTGTGCAGAAGTCTTTCTAAAAGGCAAGTCTTTCCCTTGGAGAAATTGTCTTGTTATTTTAAACATGTCTGATACCTATATTGGAAGTGTGAGATCATCTGTCATCCCTTTTAAAAAGAGAAAAAAAAAATAAAAAGAGAAAAAAAAAGAAAAGGTTGGGTTCACAAATTGAGAGAGAGAACAGATAAGGTGTTACCTTTTTATTGTTACTGCTGTTTGAAATTTCCCTGAAGGAAGACATGGGAAAGAATCATTACCACTGTAAACCGGTTAAACAGGAAGGAAAACTTCTGACAGAAAAGTTACACCCCCTTAATACTGAAAGCGTATAGGACATCGGAATGTGTCTGTGAACAGGAAGACGTAGGAGACTGTATATTCTTCCAACAAATTATGTGTTTCAGGTAAGAGGCTGGTTGCAAGAAATATTCTTATCGCTTAGCAAGTGGCCCAGTCATCGTCTCCTGGATTCCGGTAAAAAGGGAGAATTGGGCCCACCAAACTCTTGTTCTAGAATGCATGTGCATGCTGAAGAAAGGAAAGTATTTTTGTGTACTTGAACGGCAATTACGATGTTGTGAGCATTGTGTGAAACTGTCAAATCTCTTGATTTGTAGTGAATATTTTACAGTATTTGTTGGGATTCTCCCTTAAAACCCCTGATCCCAGAACCACGTGATTATGTGAAAACACAGCTGTCATTTAAAAGGAGGAGGACGGCTTCTTAGCAGTAGGAGAAAAAAGTCAAACCCTCCAAAATGTGAATTCAGAAACCACAAGGCAAAGAAAATTAACTTAAAAAATTAACCTTTTTTTTTTTTTTAAATACATTATAAATTTTGCCTCATTAGTGGTTCTTGAAACTTTGGTGTTGTTAATGCACTTTGCATGACTCAAATGGAGTAATAGTGGCTGGCAAAGAGCCAGATCCTTTCCTGAACTTTGTATGCTGCTTTGCAAAGCAACAGGAGTTGGCCCAAATACAGAGCCTAGTCTTACTAACTGAACTAGCAGCTGAGACTTAAACCACTTACAACACGACATGCTGAGTTTCCAGTCTAAGTGGTTAGTTTTAAATGCAAGCCTATATAAAACAGACATGGTGCTGTACAAGTGTCTGCTCCCTGCCAGGCCTTAACTCCGCTGCGGTCCAGGCTGGGAGAGGGAGCCTGCTGCCTCCTGCAGATTTCTTGTTACTCACGTGGACTTCTCAGCCTACTGAGGAGAACAGGGGAGCAGAATACTTGGGCACCATAGAGAAACTGCCTGCTTTTAAAGACCCCCTAGGAAAGGGAATACTTCTCCTGAACAAGTATGGAGAGTGCAGGAGATGAGCATTCATGTACAGAGAGGTGGAGGTGGGCTCTGTGTGTGTGTATGTATATTTGTCTGTCAGAGAAATGTGGGATGCTGCACATAAAAACCTTAGTAGTGAATAAGCAAGGTTCGCTGTTAGATGTTTATGTATCATTATAAACAATTTTGTTCAAAATGTAAAGAAAATATTTTAGCAATGGTTGAAATGGCATAAAGGTATTGTATTTTCTGTGCCTCTATTGTAGTCTTCCAGGTAGCCAAACTTTATTAAGGAAGATGGGGCTGGAGGGAGATACCATTCTTTTATTTTTCCTGAAACATTCCAATTTTTTAAGATGGGGTCCTGGTTTCAGCTGAGAGAGAGTTAATTTTCTTCCTAGTAGCCAGTATGGGTCTGTGTTTTGGATTTGTGCTGGAAGCAGCGCTGATAGTGCAGAGATGTTTTTGCTGTTGCTGAGCGGTGCTCACACAGAGCCAAGGACTTTGCTGCTTCCCGCACCGCCCCGCCGGCGGGATGGCTGGGGGTGTGCGGGGAGTTGGGAGGGGACAGACAAGGCAGCTGACCCCAACTGACCAAAGGGACATTCCATACCATATGGCGTCATGCTTGGTTTATAAGGGGCTTGGGGGAAGAAGAAGGGGGGGCAGCAGCGTTCGGAGTGATGGCGTTTGTGTTCCCAAGTCACCATTACGTGTGACGGAGCCCTGCTGTCCTGGGGATGGCTGAACCCCTGCCTGCCGTGGGGAGTGGGGAATGAATCCCTTGTTTTGCTTTGCTTGTGCACGTGGCTTTTGCTTCACAGATTAAACTCTTGTATCTGAACCCACGAGTTTTCTCACTTTCACTCTTCTGATTCTCTCCCCCTTTCCAATGAGGGGGACTGAGCGAGTGTCTGTGTGGTGCCCAGCCAATGGCTGGGGTAAAACCACGAAAGATGGGAAAAAAAAAAAAAGGCATTATCCTTCTTTATTTAATCGATATATCCTCTTCCTGTTTTCTTTCTTTTATTTATCTCATGTAGAAATGAGAAACAGAGGAAGCTATGAACAAGGACAATTTAATAAGAAAATTATTATTGCTATGCTTATTATTTTTTTTCTGAAAAAAAAAAAGGCTGTTGTCTTAATCCAAAAACATAGTGAACTTCATGATTCACTCTGAGAGAAAGGTGCAGAGACTGTAATTGAATGGTGATCTAAGCATGAACTTCAAAATGGTTTGCAACATTTTGGTTATCTAGCTTAGTGTAAGTCTTCAATGTTGGGGTTTTTTTTCCTTCAACACAGTGAAAGCAAACCAAAGCACACAACACGCGGAATCACTAAGCTGAGTGCTTGAAAGCGTAGTTCAACCTCTGACTCGGAGATTTCATTTCAGCCTATTTAACTTTTCATTTCTCTTCTCATTCCTCACTGTGGGTGACAGAAGCCTATGTCACCTAGAGTTTGACTTCAAATAAAACAAAAATAAATAAAGTTGTGATGAATACCTTCTGTTGTAATACAGGTTTTCATTGCAAGGCACTATTATCTAAACTAATACAGTATAGATCTTGGGGACACATTGGAAAAGCTATTTGTGGAGCTAAGCTTTAGCAATTTCTGAGCACACTTTTTATCTTGGTAGCTGCTTTTTTTTTTTTTTCCTTCTAGGGAATATGCTTTTTACTGAATTATTGAATTAGATGTTTCTGTTTCTTTTATGTGATAAGTTGCCCAGCACAACTGTGTACTTTATGTAGTATTGCTATTCAGTGTCATTTGTGGTTTTAGGCTGCATCTGTATCAGTAAACGAAACAGACAAAGGCCTTGAGGGCAAATGGCCCAGAATAGATTTTGGTTTTAGAACTAAACTCTCTTCCTAAAGAAGATACCCATGCCTACTGGCAGCAGTCTCCAGTACATGCTGCCCATCTGAACCATAGGACTACTTGACATATGCCAAAATCATCTCAGGAAGTTTGGTAGTAACGGCATGAATGATGGTGAGCTTCTACAGAAGCTCATGCCCTTGCCTGCTAATTTACTAAAAAAAAGATACAACCTCAGACTTTGAAGATATATCTGTTTTGAAAAACAAAGAAACAAAAAAGTCTGAAATTGATTTGTTTATATTTATTTTCCTTTACATATACCACATCCAGGCTTTTGGGGTGTAGTGTTTTGAATATTAATCGGAGATCCATGTCTTCTGTGTTCTTTGCCTTTAACTCTTCCTCACCTGATTACACTAGGACAAAAAGTGGTAAAATATGAAGAAATTTGAGGCACAAAAAGAGGAAGATGTGAATGAGAAAAGCAACCATTAATATGAATCTTTCCTACCTGCTTCTTTTAGATTCTTGCATTAAATGTGCTACACAAGTATAAAATAATGGAAATAATACAGAGATTTTCTTTAATATTTGTCAGGATTAGTATCTTAGCTCAATTGTTTCAGGCATCCTGTTGCTGTCACTTAGCAGTCCAGGATAATAATAAGAATAATTTATTATTAATAATAAATATGTCTGGAAATAAGAATAAGGCAAAAGAATATTGAAGCTCCAGAATAAGAAAATATTTCCATCTCATGGAGAAAGCTCTAAAGGAAAAAGAAAAAAAAAAACACCACCACACACACAAGTGGTGTACTGCTTTCATTATACTAGGTATTCTTGTCTTTAACTTTTGTTCTGTGCTTCATTTCAGTGGATATGTAGCTCCAGTTCTGAACATTACTCTCTTGACCTTGGAACTATTGCATGACTTCCCTAAGGATTAATAAGACTGAACAGAAGAATCAGCCATGGCATACTTTGGGATGGTGCCTTTCTCACACAATGAATTTCATGAAGGACAGGCTGGGGACCAAGCATCTTACCCAATGTACCATTCTGGCTCTGCTGGAGAGGTCCATCTAGGATTCGATCGAATAGTTGATGAAGTCAGCAATGAATTTTTTTTTTATGGTTCATCACATTCTCATCATCATGAAGAAATGTTTTTCCCATCAGACGTCTTTGCTCTGAATGTGCCTGACCAGCAGTTTTGTGGTCAGCCTCTAGTTGCTTATGGTGAACTTTATCCTGGAAGTCCTATCTCTCACTGGCAGCAAGGCATAGTGTCGCCAATGATTGGCTTCAGGTCATCTTTACTACCTGATTACAGAAACCTCTCTCTGGCAGATCCCTACCCCTACAGTCAAGAGAGAGAAATCTATGGAGGGAATAGTTTAACTCCAGTCACAAATGTGTTTGATTCAAGTGTGCAAAGTGACAACACCAATTTGAGTTTTCGGATAGGCTTTGACAATGTAGATGCTCAATGTCCCATTTTCTTAGACAACTCTTCATTTGGACAAGAAGTGAGAGATGAAAGTGGAAAGAGTTCAGCTGACACTTCTGGAAGATGTGACATAAGACCTACTGGACCCAGCAGCTCTGGACATGATGGAGAGGTATTTAAATTTCCTCATATTAACAGTGCTTAAAGTTCTTGACTCTTGTTTGTGTCTTTGCGTTTTGTGTATTCACTCACAGTGATGCAACATGGATTAGAAGGACTTGATCTAAACACTTGATGAAAAATAAGATATTTATGCCTCAGGGGAAACAAAACCTTTTACTCCTGTAGAGAGTTTTTGTCATGTGTCTTACGATTTAGCTGGCCAAAACTGACTGTAAGATTTTTTTATTCACTTCTCATTTGGTCTTTACTAGTTCCAAAGATAGAGATGTAGGGAAGTGTCAGCTATGTTTCCCAATAATTGTGTAGCTTGATTTCTTGGCAGTCAGAATTTCCCACAGTATTTTTGTATCTTCACAAGCAAGATGCCTTCAAACAAACAGTGCATGAGTTAAGAGATTTTATACAGTATGAAAACCTCCGAGCATCATCTTCCTTTGATTCTAATATCAGAAGAGAACCCAGCAGACCATACAAAATGACTTTTGAAGGGAAGGTGCCTACTCTGGCTAGCTAATGAGGATTTTATACTGGCAGAATCTGTGTCCTACCTGTTTCATGTTTAACCAACTCATATTTAAAATGTCAACATATTTCTGCAACCTTCCTATTAAAGAAGACTTCTTTTTAAAGTAATAGGGCCAGTTCCTCACCTAGTATAAATTGAAGTCTCCATAAAATGAATAGTCTCTATTGACTCTATTGGAAACGTGCCATTCTACACCAGGAGAGAATCTAGATTATAGTCTAGAATGCTCCAGTAGGCTCAATAAGCCATAAAACTACCACAGAGGGGTAAGTACAGGTAAGTACAGTAAGATGTGTTTGAAAGAGATAACAAATCTGTATGCTCTGATATGAAACTTGAGATTCAAAACAATACACGTTGCTGAATCTGTTTTGCTCTTGAGCCAGGTTATTGTTTCTGTGTCTAGTTTGGCTGACACATGCTGATCCTGAGAGTTGAAACATATGTCCTGCCTTCACCGTGTTCTGCATGCACTTATGTGTGCATATATAATTATTTTCTGAAAATAGACATAGCTGCTTTAGATGTGGAAACTGGATCGTTATGACACACAGTCTGTGTTTTAGCTGTCTTTTTGAAGCAAATACTTTATCTTTTTTTCCTCCCTCCATCAGGTGTTCATAGTTCCATTTGTGGTTTTGCTGTTTTTAATAACGGTATCTTACGGGACTCCCATGATTCTCTTTGATGTTGTATCTCTCCTCATTTCCCCCTCTTTCAAAATCCTGACATAGAGAAGGAAAAAAGAAAATGATAAATCCTCCCTTTCCTCTAGTCCTTGTTAGCATTCTGAATCTTTATAGGAATCCTGAAATAGCCTACAGGATACCTCTGCACGGTGAATATTAAAAGACAATTTAGGTCCATGTTCTGCTTTTAAATCCCAGTGATCAGAGTATTATAAAGCAAAGGGGAAGACACTTGATTGACTTGTTTCTATGTCTGTGAAGAAGGAGAACTGTAGCAGTAAACGTATGCAGACCCTGTGAGATGGGAAGGTGGGGGAGTGGAAATATATGTGGGAACAGGAGCTCTTAAGACAAATCCTGGGTACCACATTTTGGAAGTTCAGTGATGAATACAAAAGAGAAGGGGATGAATAGTTGGAGAGACAAAAGGTTGTTGTGGCTTTTTACGTATGGTTGGAAAACTAAAGCATGCTGACGTGATGAAAAAACCAACCTTCTCATGAGAAAAGCAGAAAATAGTGGGATACAAATGAGCAGGAGGAGATTAAATTGTGGTATGAGAAGAAGAGGCTAGAGGAAGCAGGCATATAAGAACAGGCACAAATGCTTCTGTGATGGAGGAGGAGAGAATTATAGGGGAGGGAAGAGAAGAGATGAGTGAGTCAAGGGCAACTACAATCGAATGCGTGGGAGGATTTGATTAAGTCAGGGAAGTATTTGAGCTGTCTAGCTAGAAGAGGGAGAAATGGGAGAGAGGAAAGAATTGATTTGTAGCAGCGAAATCAGTATGGTCACAGGAATTCCTTCAGGGAGAAACAACCATGTCAGGACAGAAAGAGCCAAGGCAAGGGGCTGGGAACTGAACTTTGAGATGGTAAGAAAGGGAAAATAAGAATGAAAAAGAGTTGAAAGAGGGAAAGTTAAAAATTAAAGCCTGTAAAGAAGTAACTCATTGCTGCTGGGCAGGGAGTTTTGGAAAAGATAAGAAGGGCTGCAGGGTGATGGGGCTGATGCAGAGTAGGACTGTCACAACAGTTGGAAAAGTGGAGCACCACAGCGAAAGAAAAAGAACAAGCTCAGATTGCATTGATGAGGTCCAGCATGAGTAAATGATGCATCAGAGTAGCAGGAGATGAGAAACAGGACTGCAGACAGAGTGAAATGGAAAAGATGCTGAAACATGGAGATTAGCATTGAGATAGGTCATAGGTATGCAAGATGAAATATTGACATTGCTGAAACCATACTGTCATTCTGATCCTTAGCTGTTGGGTGCAGTTGTATGACCGTAGGCTTTATTTAATGCATGCTAATCAAAATATATCCAGTGTAATACGGGAAACATTAATTTTCTCTGGCCTTGTCATCACCGAGTCAGATATTCAAAAATACTAAAGAAACTGTCTTCATGATATCCTTGTGAAAAGACATCTTATTTTCTCCATATTGAAAAGAAAACTGAAGTACAACCTAAAAAATATCCAATAGAGTTGGCTGTTCCATCTACGATATTTAAGATCTAATGTTTCCAGAATAAGTAGCAAGACTCACCTCTTTGCCCAAGCCCAATCATCAGGCCAAACTTCATGATTTCAGTTTGGGTGCACCAGAAATGAGAAATACACAGTTCATAATTTGGGAAAGATGGTTCAGGTGACTTGATTAGCATCATGTAAGATCTCTGTGGGTGGGGATGCACTCTGTTACTTTGTCCCTGTTGTCATCAGTTCTCTCCAGATGTAATTCTTGGTCTCATTCACTGCATGCTTTGAGATATTTGCAATGAGTGGAGACTGAAGCCCTATTGAAAAAGAATGTGTGAGCATGTAATTAGTTTCTTACCTTTATATGCAATAATAATATGCAATGGACACCTGGAAAGAGAAACGACAACATTAAATATCTCCTCCATGTGATTCACTGATACAGTTGAAACTATATATATCTACTACGTACACCTCTGCCACCAGAACTAATTTGAGTTAGCAATGGCGTATTAATTGCCTCTTATTAGACTATTACTAGTGTCCGCAGGATGCATGTTTGCCATTAGGATTCACTCGGAAATGCTGCCAGCAAAAGTGCAGAGAGACAGAGGGCTCTTGTGTTACTCCTGTCTCCTGCAGGAGAGGATCCAGATTCCAGCTTTGTCCGTCAAGCTCCTTTTTGCCATCCTGTAGTAATTATTTCGTTGCATTCTTCTTCAAGCCATGAACTTGAGGATCCAAACCCATGTTCTTGTGGTCAACCTTCCTTTCCCAGTCCTGGCCCTCTCATTGGTTAATTCCTCTCCATTCCTCCTTCCTCAGTCCCAAATGCAGTTTTGCTCTTTTAATATCTTCAGTCCCATTCAATGTCACTTCCTAGCCTTGCCTTTTCTTACCTGTGGCCTAGTTTTCTTAGCTTTTTATTTATCTATTATCTCTCTTTTTCCATGCACTTTTTCCAGGGCACTGTACCTGCTCTGTTATGACAGAACTGCAGGTGAAAAAGGAGCCTTTTGGTGTTGCTGAAAGCAGCAGGTTTCCAGCCTTCCTTGCTGTGGGAGTCTCTATTCACTGCTGCTGTAGGGTAGTCTTAAGTTGTGCCTCCTTTGCAGCACAGGGTTCAGGTGGTCCTTAGCTCTGTAGGGTCCGCGTCAACCTTCTGTTCCTCCTGTTGGCTGCTCACCACCTCCTTGCAGCTCCTTCACCAGCAGCTTGGTACTGCGGATGGAGCACAGCTCCCACCAGCAAGGCTGTCTACCTTGGTTTAAGTGTGATCAGGAATGGGGTTTTTTTTGCTGTTGTTGTTGTTGTGGGGTTTTTACGACTACATAATTTTGGGAGGCCATTAGTGTTACTAAATTGTGCGTACTTCCTAAATAGTGAACTTTCACCACAAGTTCTTGTTGCTGTCTGCTGAGGTAAATTGTAAAGTAGGTGCCTAACCAAGGTGGAAGAAAATGAACCAGTGAAGGCGAAATGTTTTCAGTGACTTTCGAAGGAGCTTTTTCAGCAGTTTTTTTAGAATCAAGGAGTGATGGACTACTAATTTGTATTGCTAAATTTAATTTCATGCTCTTATTTCAACCCTCAGGGTTATCAATTTTTTTTCCTACCAGATATTTCAATTTTTCCCTCTATTGATGATGCCCCCTTGTTAGCTTTAAATTTCATAAGCACTCTCCTAATGCTTGTGCGATTAATGTTACTGAAAATACTATATACAATGAGACCCAAGACTGATGGTATCTATAAAAGGTTTGTAACTTCTGAGGTTTTGTTTTTGCCATTGTGATCTCCCCACTTGCCAGCTCCCAACAGATCTTTCATCTTTTATACTCATCCCATCTTTTAAACCGTAACTGAAGTTTCTCAACCTGCATCTTTTCATGTATATCACACTTCCCGGTCCAGAAAAAAAGAAATTATACATTTGGCTTATTATTTTTTATTAATGATTTTTATAAATTTACATACTTATATATAAATTATTATTAAAGTTATAAAATACACCTTTCACCATATCTCAATTTACTCTTCTGTGACATGTCATTGGTTGCTCCTCTTTCTGAAGGGGTTTAAAAGTTGGTGTCTCAGTTGAGCCTTGTACATGAGTCTATGTACAACAGTAGAAGGGGCTTGCAGATATAATAGTATTAAGCTCTTTCCTGGTGGTAATGTTCTGACTGAAGGGCACTATGGCGAACAGACATGGGAGTGCTCTGATCCAAAATAGTGGCTCAGACCTGTGCTCTCCAAGTTTACAGAAAGTGTCTAGGGATTTTTCATGTTCAACAGAATTATCTGTCTTAGGGACTTACAACAGGTTTATGGAGTTTGAAGGGATCCTGAGTTTCCTTCCAGGGCAGAAAGAAAATAAGGATTAAAACTCACTGCAGCCTAAGCTTCATTTTGTCTCTTCTTCCTTTTGTAAACTACGCATACATCTTCTGCATTATAGAGTTATCTGTGCTCTGACACTAGATGAATTTTGAAAGCTTTGTCTGGAATTCCTTATATTCTGCAAGGAGTGGAAAAATCATTGTTAAACCCAGGGTAGCTGATGCTTTGTGACTTTGTGTTTCTTCCTCTGAAAGCATTTAGAGTGCAGGCAAAATGGGGTTATTTGTGCTTATTTGGAGCTCAGTCAAGTCAGAGGAGGGATGATAAGGTATGAAGGTTAGTTCTCATGGAACCAAATGCAAGGTTAGCTTTATGTTCCTTTTGCTTCTGTTATCTCAGTAACTGAGCTCTGTTTCTTCTGGTGTTACTTTGGTATTTTTAGGCTACAGGTTGGTCTATCCAGCTGGTTGAAGCAAATCAAGGAAGTAATGAAAACACGGCTGCTTTTTGCAATGCAGTGGAGAAGTAAGTAATGAGAAAAACTTCATTCAGCCAACTGTGACGTTTCACTTATTTATATTAATTGTATTGGTTATCCCTGCATTCCTGAACAGTGGCATAATTGTAGTATATACTTACATACGGAAATGCTCCTAATTTTGGTTTAAAGATTAAAATCCACAAAACAATGTTAATTCCAAAAATATTTTCTCCCTTAGCTGTCCCAATTATGAGTGATAAGTACATTTAACTTTTCAGTATTGATGATTTAAAATGTGTGAAACTTAAAATCTGTTTTTTTCCCCGTTGTCTTGGACAATATTAGTGCCTGCATAGTTTGAAGAAGGAAAAAAAATTGGAGAAACTGACTGACTAAGAACAGAATTGTTGCATACAGTCATGATGAAAAGTGAGACTTAGCAAGCAACAAAAACTCCTTTAATTATTGTTTACTGTTACAGTTAATAGTCTGGCTTAATGGGATAGAACTTTTCTTATTTAATCTTCTTCAGAAAAAGAAATTGTGCTGAAATCCAAGAGCACTAAGAAATACAAGTTTTTAGACCATCTGTGCAGATTCATTTTCCTTTGTAGATATTCGCTGATCACACTATCAAGTTGTTAGCACAAATGCATGCTTTTTACCCCAGAAAAGTAGTTGGAAAATGGAATGCTGCTTTTTTTTTTTTTTAATTAGACTTTAATGAATTGACTGTATTCAAGGTCAGCCAAGCCTGCTTCTCTTAACAGAAAATAAAAATAAAATAAAAATCCAGTTTGATGTTGCCCTGAAATTAACAGTGAATATATTATATATTCATAGGGGGTGGACGGTCAGCTTCAAAACATACTTGTTCACATGCATTTTGGTTTTCTTTTTTCCAGCAGTTCATCAGCCTGAACCCTAACCCAATTCTAACATCAGATGCATGAAGGCACATTCCACATGACAGAGCTTTCTCTCAGATATTCTGGATTTTTAATGTCCAAACATTCTACATTTAGCTTTGCACTCTAACTATAGGAAAAGCTTTCTATTGATTTTTCTTGTTGAATAAATGTGAGTTTATTTACAGGGCTAAAAAGATTAATAGAATTAAGCCATTCCTGTTTTGCAGTAAGTTGTTTAGTGTGCATCACTAGCAAATACTCTTAAAAAGAAAACGAGCAACTTTTGCTTTTCTTCTATCAAATAAATGGGAAAGCGTTCTTAGGACAAACTGTCATAGCAAACAAAACAAAAAAAACACCTCATAAATTTGCAAATAACTAACATATTCAGTCTTGCCAGATGAGCCTCCTTCCAGTCCCCAGCAATCTCAATAACCAGCAGTTTTATACATCAGAGGCAAGATGTATAATTCAAACTCTGTGTCATGCAGACTTGCACCTCCAGCATGTACCTCAAATAGAAACCCATCATGTTTTCCTCTAGGTAGTATTTATCCAGGTTGAAATTGAAATAATTGAAATATTTCATTGTACACAACTGTAAAGCAGTTTTCAAAATCTTTTTATAGGTTACTTCTACAATTACAGACATAGGTATAGTGAACGTTCATCCATGGATGGCTTCAGAATACATCCTAAAGCAAGTTTGATACCAGAAGATGCCAAGCTCATAGTCTCAGGGTTTAGTGCTGCAAAATGCAGAGTTCTTCCAGCCCCTGCTGACTTCAAGTATGTGCTCTGCACTGCGAAGAAATACGTAGCATTATGAAACGCTCTGAAGTAGTAAATCCCTGTAAGTGTTAGTACCTTCTGCATACATTGAGTTGTTGCAGCACAGAAAGCAAGTAGCACAAGATTTTCTTCATGTAATGCTTATGCAGTACGTCAGTTATGCCTTGGAAGACCTAACTTCCAAAATTTTGTGAAGGGCATGTATTGCCCACCTGCTCAGGCCAGAAGCCCTTTACTCACTTGAAAACAATAGGTGGCCATAACCACGCAACACTTTCTGGAACTGAATGCATTTTTACCTGCAAAGCACAGAGAGCAAATTTCAGTCCCCACGTTATCCTAAAGCATAAACAGTGTGTGTGTAAGGAAGGAGATGATGTTCACTTAGATTTGAAATGACTGCCAGTAAATTGAGGATGTGATTCATGCCCCGTGTGTGTACATAGCCCATTAATTTGATGCTGGGAAAAGGGCAGTGAAGTTTTCAGTCTTATTCAGTCCTTGGCCTTCTTACAGAAACAGGTTACAAGAGTGAATTTGGTGATAGGGAAAGCTTTATGTGTACCTTTCTCACAAAGAAAATAGACTGGCATCAACTACATAGGTCACCAAAGCAACTTCTCTAGTTTAATGATTTTTTACTCTAAGTATAAATCTGTCTCGTCCTAGAGATATCGTCAAGCCTCATTTCCTCCTACCCCACTGAAACATCATGCCCCCTGGCTTTTCATTATAAGAAATGGGCTGCTTCATTGGATTATTAATTTTGGAAGCCTAGGATTTTTTTGCCTTCTCATGCTATAGAAATACATGGCATAAAACACTAGTTTATACTATTGTTTAAGAGACTTGGGCGGCAGCCTTGAGGCAGGAGGTAACATAGTAATGAAAAACTTTATGCGAGAGAATTGTAACTCAAAATACACTGTAATCAGAGACAGTATAAAGCACTGCCAGCTCAGAAACTGCAACAACTAACAAACAAAAAAAACCGCAGTATGCTTAGTACAGGCTGTTTGAGTTTAGCTACTGAAATATTCAGGCCAATTAGTGAAATGCAAAGCTTCAGCTGGTACAATATGTAACCTTACCTGCAGCTGCAGAGTGTATTTGCTTAAAAAGCAAGTTTAATCTCACATGAAAGACATAATACCTGTGACCAGTGTTCATTAGGAAACGGGACCTCAGAAGGAATTAGCTTCTGCAAGTCTTTGGTAATTGGAAGGACAAGGGACAAAATATTTTATAGGTAATGGTATATCAGAAGGACTCAATGACTGTAACAGTTATTGCTCTCTGCAGACATTTACATAAATATGCAGGGTTTTAGTAATGAGGATTTCAGATTGGATTCTACACCACTGTGAAAATAGGGAATTCTTAAGATTTTGCAGAGAAAGCAGGTTTCTGTATTCATTTTGACCAGCTGCCCTAGTCACAGCTGTCTATGCATGTGCTCTTAGTTAGTTTTATGTTAAACCACTGTTATCTAAGTACATATCTGAGCACCCATATTCTGCTGTGTTTAGTGTACACTGAAGTCTGGGAATTAACTCCTTCAGGATTCACTGAGGTCAAGCTCTGCAGTGATTCTGTGGAGTTCATGCAGATTTTACTGATGGCTTTCTGGTTAAGTAAAAGATGTAGTTACATGTATGCTATCTGATATGTAGTTATCTCACTAATACATGAAAATAATGTTTGAGTTGCTGCCATTCTCCCCTCTGCACAAAATTTTATTCCTAACAGTTCTCTGTGTTCTTCTAATATAGCTATCTTGTAGAATTTTTTGTTTGCTTCTTATAAGAGAGCTGAAATGCGTACCTATTTTGACATAATTTTGTCACCTATTCTTTTCAGAATAAGAAATGCTTATCCTGCTTTTGACTTGAAGACAAACACTGGGAAAATCTGGAGTGTTGCAAAAAGGTTCCCAGACCATATCCTTGGTGAATCAAAATTCAGAATCAGCATTTGGATGGATTCTTCACCATATCCTCTGCTTCTTAAACAACATGGTAAGTGATTGAAGTGTCCATATCATTCCATAATACAGTTCCATGGAGATAATAACAAAATGTATTTGTTATCTGGAAAGACCCCACCTGGAGTACTGCGTCCAGCTCTGGAATCCTCAGTATAGGAAAGACATGGAGCTGCTGGACCAAATCCAGAGGAGGGGCACAAAGCTGATCAGAGGGCTGGAGCACCTCTCCTACGAGGACAGGCTGAGGGAGTTGGGCCTGTTCAGCCTAGAGAAGAGAAAGCTCCAGGGAGACCTAATTGCAGCCTTCCAATACCTAAAGTGGACCTACAGAAAAGATGGCAAGGGGCTGTTTCTTAGGGAGTGCAGTGACAGGACAAGGGGTAATGGGTTTAAACTAAAAGAGGGGGGATTTAGATTGAACGGTAGGAAGAAATTCTTCCCTGTGAGGGTGGTGAGGCACTGGAACAGGTTGCCCGGAGAAGTTGTGGCTGCCTCCTCCCTGGAAGTGCTCAAGGCCAGATTGAATGGGGCTTTGGGCAACGTGGTCTAGTGTAGGGTGTCCCTGCCCGTGGTGGGGGAGTTGGAACTAGATGATCCTTGTGGTCCCTTCCAACCGGGTTGCTCAAAGCTCCATCCAACCTGGCCTTATGTCAGTCATTAAATGAAAGGAGAAAATCCATCTGGGTGGAAAGAAAAGGAGAATAATTAAGAATTTGAACGGTTTGCCCATAGAGGTTGTGGAGTCTCCATCCTTGGAGGTTTTGAGGTCTTGCAGGATAAAACCCTAAACCAGCTGATCTGAATTCAGTGTTGACTCTCCTTTGGGGAAGAGACTGAACTGGATGGACCTACTGAGGTCCTTCCCAGCCTAAATTATTCTGTCACTGGTGACTGTGGGAAACTGCCACTGTTCCTGTGCACCCTCTATCTGTAGTGAACGGGAGAATCTTTGATTCCGGCTCTGGTAACTTTTGCTACTTAAGTTATATATGCAAAAATCAAGTTAAAACTTCTTTCTCTTCTCTTCCTGTGCTGCTTCATTAAGTGATAGTATTTTTTTTTAAATAAATCATTTCTTCATTTGTCATGGAATTATTTGGCTGTAACAGGCTGAATATTAGTTTGTTTGATTGTTTCAGTTGAAAGCTGAAAATCCAAAGCTCTACAGAATGTTAGACAACATATATTTTAAAAAAAAAATCTTCATAAAAAAGGTAGCCAAGACATGCATTTATTCATACAAGTTTGGTTGCTTGATTGGGAACATCTACATAGTTACTGGAAAGCCTGGAAAAGTAGTAGGTTGTATCATCTTAAACCAATATTTTATGGATGTCATGAAACAAAAGGCCAAAGATCTTGGACCGCTTGGACCAAAAGATAGTATTTCCAGCATTTCTGTCAGTTTGGCAAGGGATCTACACTGAAGTTCCCTGTAATTCAAGAGTCTTAACTACAGGCAAATGTATTACCATATAGCATCATTTACTCTATGGATTGTTCGTTTTTGTCAGTATGCTTAACTTTATTTACAAAAATGCTTTAGAAGGCACAGCTGAAGCTGAAGGGGATATAAGAAACAATCCCTATCCTAAAGTTGCTTGCAGAGTAAGTAAACAATAAAGTGCAGTTACAGTGATGAGAGGAAGTACACTTTTTCCCCCATCTAATATAAAGAATTGTTCAGTCATGCAAAAACACTTGACAGAGTAAGGAAACGAAAATGGGTCTGCAGAGTACAAATTAATTATATTAGCAAGTTTCAGATTTTTTCCAATGAGTGACCTGAAAAAAGTGCATGTTACAGTTTTAATTCAAGATTCTGTGCCATCCATCCTTCTTTTTCTGGTGTGTATAAATTTAGCAATCAGGCATTGCAGTTTATGTGTCATACCAGCTATGAGGAGTTGCTTAAAGCAGTGAGATGTCAAAGGGATAGAAATTTAAAACTAGTAAAACTGATAGAAAATGTTTAATTGAAGTGGCTGTCTAAGCAAAAGAAAAATTGCTTTGCAAAGAAAATGAAAATTTACAGAAGGAAATTTTGAATCCATTGACACATTTGTTTTTCCCTGGGGAAAACCAAACCAAAGCAAAACACAAACTAGCTATGGTAGCCAACTCTTCTATTCCAGCTTTGTGTTTATCACCGCCCCCTCCCCTAGACATGTCAGCTGTTCTCTGAAGTTTTTTCCAGTATTGCATTCCCTTAAACTTCGTGCAAAAGCAATTTTGCGTTTCTCGGTTTGTTCTAAAATAATGGCATAGCAACTGTGAACCAGATCTGCCAGTATGAATTAGCTGCTGTGAGCGCCCTGGTAATTCAGAGCACCGTTAAACCTGATGAAACTGGTTGGTTAGGTTTAGTTCGAACCAGTTGTCTGACCTAGACCAGTGCAAATTAGTCAACACATGAGTCTGAGTTACATGTTTATTTTCTGGGGATTTGTATTGAACTGTAGGTAGTTTCCATTTTTTGTACCAAAAAGTTCACTTAAAGCTTCAGTAAGAACTCTAACAGTCACTAATTTTGAAGCAATAAGGAAATACCATGAATGAAAAACTGAGAGGAAGATCTACTTTGGCTTTTCTGTTATCAGCTACAGACAGTGAGATAGTCTGAACTTCCTCCACAATTCTCAGGCATTATTTTGCATTGTAAAATCATCTCAGTTCATTATGTGGAGACTTTTTGCTGAAGAGTAGGTCTTTTTTCTGCGAGAGAGGGATATCTCAAATTTGCAGCATCAGTGCTGGTGCAGTTTGCTCTGCATGCCTGTAAAGACCAAATTTTTCAGACATGTTTGCAATTTGACCGCCAGATTGTGCAGTGATTTTTTTTTTTTTAATTCCCCCCCGCCCCCATTTTTTGATCAGTTTTTCTAAAATGAACAGGAAAGAAGGGTATTGATAGGATTGCAAAATGGCTTAAAAAGCTGAAGTAGCACTAGAGAACATTCTCAAAATGATAGAATGTTTCTGAAGAGCAGATTGCACAAAATGACATAGAATTTCTTCAATTGTATGTATTATATATAATATATTTCTGTACTATTATAACGCAACTATGTATGCTATTAAATAATATTAATATAATATACTACATATATAAAATGCATATGAGCATTAATTTACTTCTTGGTCCTGGCTAAAAAGGTGTGCACAGCAGAGGCAATAGCAAATAAAATTCTGGAACCTTCTTGTGTCATGAGTGGCAACAGAGTTAACTTTTGCATCAGGCCGTGTTCGCACATAGGAAATGTAACAAGATTTTCATCAAGAAAATGGAAAAAAAAATAATAAAAATTGCCATTTGTGTCTTCCTTTCTGCTTGGGAAAGTTGCTCAGCTCTTCATTCCAGCTACCTAATGAATTGCTAATTTCCTCTGAATGGACGTAGATGCTGTGACTTGTAGAGTAATTGAAGCAAAATTAAAAAAAAAATAAATAAATCAGGTGTGGCTTGATCTAATTCCTCTTGATGGAGCTAGTCTGCAGCTGTAGTTAAGAATGACAAAGAAATTCTTATTTTCTTTGCTCAAGTATCTAGCCTGGAATTCTCTAGCAAGCTACTATTAATTTTTCTTGCTATCTTTATTTACAGCTGGCTGTATCATTCATGACTTAATTGTAGAGATCCTCCATTGCACAAATCAATACCCGCTCCAGGAGGGATGCCTTCTAAGTGTTTGTGGGTCTGATGAATTCTTGCAAAAGTGAGTATCTCATTAAGAGACGGAATTGAGTATGTATCGTGTAATATAAGCCGAGCAATTAATGCACTCTGATTACGTGCCATGTAAACAGAACCAAAGACAGACTTTATGCTCCAGACATTCAATGTATAGTCTCTGAAACCCCTGAAACACATGATACTTATGTTCTGCAGAGATGATGATGTGCTCTAGTGCAAGAATTCAGATCCTGGCTCCTTTATATAAACTTTGTGCAGCTTTGAATAATTTGTTTCGCTCCATTGCCCTTCTGGTCTTTCTCATCCATAATCCAAGGATGCTGCCACTTTCAGTATCTCATAGGATTGTTATAAGCGCGAGGAGGTATGTGTATCCTCATAGGGGAAAATCACCAAAGAAAGGAGAAACAGTGTTGTACGGCTGCATAGCAGGTGATTTTTCTTCATATCCAGTTGCAACAGTAGTAAAGCAAATGAAGTCGGCACTTTGGTGCTGACTACAAGTTGAAGAAAAACACATCATACATACAATGAGATCTTTCTGAATATATGTAGCCTACAAGTAAGAAAGTAAACGCTCTGCTTCGCGTTCATTCAAGTAAACTCTTCTGGTGGTTGAAAGCACTACTGGACTCAGCTAGTTGTTTCTTGCCTTCTGGCAGCTTAAATTCAGCTGTCAGCAAAAGCAAGCAGATTTTGTGTTGAAGCAGCTAAAGTGCAGGCTCTTGTCAGCTGTGCTGTAGGGACAGTGACTTTCAGCAGAAGGGGAGAAGTTGGCAGTTCTCTCTGGTAAGATGTTAAGCTGGCACTGCAGGAATCACGGCTCATCTGTCGGAGAAGTAAAAAGTGTTAGATAAAATAGTATGTGTCTATAACAGAAATGGAAATTTTTAGAAGCAGTCGTGTTTGCAGTGTCGTGTAAAGATTACCTGAACTAGCCCAGAGCAAGTCAGCTTGATTAACGAAAGTAATGTAGTTGTGAGACCAAGTGTCACACTGTGTAAATTAGCTTTGTTGTATATCCAGCTTGGACACTTCTACTCTTACGCAGATACGTAGCTCAAATGTCCAGTTATTTACGGTGAATTATGCTTTGCAACTAAGACGGAGACTTCAACGCTTCTAAGCCCACTCTTCACTCGTTCAAATCTCCATAGAGCAGGAGCTGGTAAAGCAGAGCGCTGTGCAAAGCATTGCAACGCTAGGGCCACTGAGCAGAGAATCAGGTCATACACAGATCTGTTAATTACATAAGAAGGCCAGGGTGCTTTTTTCCCCCCTATTTTCAAGACTCTCTCCTCATTTGAAACTAATTGCTCAAGAAAATGGAAATAATGAGTCATTGTATTGAGGGTGAGCTCAGTGCGTTTCAGTACAGTGTACAGTATGTTCTAAACAGTTTTATTTTCACTGTTGGGAAGAACGCATCAATAGTGGACTGTTTAAATTCCTGCACTTGCAGAATCTCTGCACGTCTCATTAGCAGTGAAACAAGGTCAATAATGTTTTCAGCTTTTTTGCTTTGCTCCTTCACTGTCATGCAGAAAGCACTGAGCTGCACTTCTGGCCTCAGCAGCTTGTAATTCTACACTCTGCCATATTTTCAGCTCCCTTTCTTCTGCCTCCTCATCAGAGTCCGGTGTCTGAAATGTGAAACTCCAGACCATAATGATCCCTTGAGTAGCTTAACACAGCCCGAGGAGTTGCCTCAGGGTGAAATTTTTCCTATGTTTGGGCTATCTTTTAGTGCAAATTGCTTTCCTCGAGATGTTGCTAACAGAGTGATTTGGTGTACTTGTGCAGAATTCTTCCCCAGAAGAGTATTTGGAAATTGTTCAGGGATGAATTCCAGCAGAAGTTCCCCAAGTTATGAGACAGCAAAGGGAATAAATACTCTGCTGCTCCTGCTTTATAGTAATCCAGAAAAAAACTAAAGTGAAGCCAAAATGGTGACATGATAAATTGTTCTCAGACCAGAGTGGTTTAGTGAACGAGACAACTTTGTGAAGATCTGTCAAAAGCTTTTATATACTATTATGTTGGACTGTATTAATGAGCACTTCACCCTGCCTTCTGCAGAAGCACCTGAAAGCCTTGGAGATTTCTGGAATCCTTTTAGCTTTGAATGAGATGGGGGAGAAATTACTTGTATGCTAATGACCATTACACTTGCCACCACAAGATTTCATCATCCCTTATTCCCTTCCTATGGAGATAGGATGTGAGCTCAAGGATATGACTCACAAGTAGAATGTCAGATTTCAAATATCCACATTTAAAAAAAAATCAGAAGTCTGTATATAGACTGCAGGTCAGTTCATAAATAATAGAGCCATCTGTAAAATTCTGATTTGGAATCTCATTTGGTTTCTGGTCTTGTTCATTTTGTTTACTGGTCAGAAATCCCGGCCTTGCCTCAACCTGCAGGTTTTTATTTTTCTTTCCATGCTTTTTTCCCCTCATGTTTTTCTTAGAGTGCCTGTAGAATCTATCAGGATTCATTGCCACTTTTTTCCTGCCCCTTCTGTCATTGAGAGGTGTGTGTTAGTTACTTCCCCAGCTGGGTTGCTGCAGTTCCTTTTTTAGATGTTCAGTGTAGGTGCATCTGAAGGCAGAACTCTGTCTGAAATACAGAAACTCCTTGAAAGAAGAGGAGCAAAACTTGTATTTTTGTCATCAAATTTTACCACTATCTGTGGATGTTTCCGATTTTTCATACATATCCATAGACCTTCCTTCTCTGGGTTTCCCAGCTGCGGGTGTGCTTTCTACTCCTTTACACTTGTCCTCTTTATGATCATCTTTTATTTCTTGGAGGGACACCTGCTGTTTCTAAAAATTCTTCGCTTTATTATTCTGTCATCCAAACTTTTTACATCTACCTTTAATTCTTGCACTCACAGGTTTCTGTCTTTCCTTAGATTTAGAATAGGTGCCCTTAAAACAATTTTATGATGCCCTTCATGAAAGACGTTATATAAAAATCAATTAAATTAGGGTTAAGCAGCCTGTGTCAAATAACTCCTAGCTCTCAATGCCAGCAGCAAGCCAAACCCAACACCTCTCATGTGACAGCAATAAATCAATCCTCCATTTAGACTTCTTTGCCTTGAGAACTACAGGCCACAAACTCAGGGCATCCAGAAGTGCCTATTAAAACAAAGCACATGAGTGTATATGAGAATATGGGACATCCTTTTTTTGTGGTTTTGTTGGGCTTTTTTATTTTAATTATTATTATTTTTATTTTATTTTTTATTGATCTGTCTGCTAGCAAGAGGTTGCAGTAATGCAGATCCAGCAAAGGCATGTAGTCCAAGGATATTATAAGCTTTATTTTTAAACGTACCTTTTCTTCTTTGTTTTTTTAAGACATTGGATTTTTATAAAGGATCTTTTCATATGTATTTTTAATTCCACCCCCACTCTACCACAGAGTAATTTGTACAGTTACCTTACTGCTTTGCAGTTTAGCCAACGTAGTGAGCAGGGGTATGGAACAGAAAAGTCTAAATGCTTATCATTTCTGCTCACATGTTTGCCTGTGACCTTATTGATGACCTTTTATTGCCTTACTAATTCTATTCTCTGAGAATTGAGACCTAAATAAGAATTGATTTATCACTCAAAGTGAAGTTTAAGATATTAATTATACACTGGGAAGAATTATATTCCTGCAGATTGGAATCATAAGAAGCAAGCACCTTTTGGATGAATATGTTCTTTGTAAAAAACAAACTTCATTTTCTCTTGTCACTGCAGATTAAATTTCTCATTCAGAGATGCCGCACAGCTGAGTCCTTTAAAAAAAAAAAAAAAAAAATCTGAACTGTATTAGGATTTGGAGCTCATAGCAGCACATCAGAGAACTTTGCTGTGGAGAAGCAAAATCATCTAGTGGTGAGGGAGTCTCAAGAGACTCGGGGATTTTCCCTTTCTCTGCTTCTGATGTGTTGTGGGACCACAGGCAAGTCACTGTACTTTGGTCAGGTCATTATCATGTCCCATAGAGACAAAGACTGCCTTTTGCTTTATGTCTTTCGTCATGGCATTCTCATCAAAGCTGTATTCTTCACGTAGTAATGACGGCAAAAAATAAGGGGATAACTGTTAATAATGTTGTAGCATTTTTATTTGCGTTTCCTTTACAGAACTCGGAGTGCTGTAAGCCAGTTACTAATAATCATGCTATCCAAAGGTGGCTATATTACTTTTATCTTAATAGTACAGGTACAGTAGAAGTTCTGCACAGTGTGTTACAGCCTGGTAAAAGGTAGTCTGTCCATCTATGGCAAAGCTACACCTTTATTCTCTGTAGCTCACTTTTCATCAAAACCAGGTTTCCACATGATTTTCTTGAGCCATTAATCCATTTTGTCTAGTCTCTTGTGTCACAATACCTCACAAAACTTTTCTCTTTGTATTTGTGCAAATAAAATCCACTTGTGAAGTCAACTGTACGGCTGGTAGTTCTGACTGCAATGTTTCAGGCAGCATTGCTATGTCAATAAAGGATTTAATGATGTATAGTATCTGCCTGACACAGCAGAGCTAACACAAACCACTAGTGTAAATGTAGTTATAACCACAAAAGACAGCTTCTATTGGTGTAGCTTGTTTCTTCTGGAAGCACGATGACATGGAATAGTTATACTGACAAAAGATAGTTTTATACCTCTGTGGTACAAAATTGTAACTACAGAGGAGCACTATAGCTGTACCAATTTATACTAGCAGAATGTTCTTCCCTAATGGTATAGCTATACCAATTTCTGTTATTGGCTTGGTGTAATGTTGGCATTGCAATAAAAATCTGTATACTGGAGGAATCAGGAAAAAAGGACCCAAGACTCACAGATGTATTTCCTTGTAATTTTCTTGTGACTACACCTGTCCTAAGGTTGAAGGTAAGGCTGAATGGAAAGAGCAGGAATAATAATGAGGTAAAAGGTAAAAAACAGGTGTGAGGCAGTTCTAAAGGATGCAAGGATCATGGGAGAGTTCGCCATTAGAGTCATGAGGCAGGGGCGGTTAGGTGAAAGGAGAGGAAGAAGTTTCACGAAAGCCCTGGGTAGGCACAACACAGATGTGAATGAGCTGAGGAGTAACAGAAGGGAATCTATCCATTCCCAGATTCCAGGAACCAGTTGGTTGGACTTTTGCTTGCAAAGGGATTTGGGAAGGGTTGAGGCATAACAGTGATACACTTCCTACCATTACAGGTATTTCACTGTGTCAGTGTTAACTTCTCTTACAGCTGTACTTGATGCTCTTAAAATCAAGGAATTTTGCAAATGTATGGAAGCACCATCAGAGGACCTTGCTTTAGGTATTTGTTATGTCAGATGGAAAGGGTGTTGTCCTCTGTGACCTTTAATGTATTTAAAAATAAAAAAAAGACAAAAATCTCTATCTACGCTTACAGCTTTTCTGACCTCTAATGGAGAGTACGTATTTTACTTAAATTCGGTAGTGTATTTGCAGAACATTTACAAGACACATGAATTCCCTGTGATTGTGTTGAATTGCAATTATGCACAGCACATTTATTTAGATTTAACCATTCGTTTGTGTTGGGGACCTCTGCTGCCATGTGAGATATGAGTCTCTCCCCTAACTCACACTTTCCATGATTTATTCATAGGATGAGGGTTGTTTTTCGGAACTAAATTCAGCCAGTTTTATTCACACATTCCATCAAGAGCCTTTTTAGGTAAAAAAGAAACACTGTTTACATCAGAATTCTGAGTTTTCCATGCCACTTGACAAACCAGAAAAGAATCATCTTTCCTTCATGGCCTAGGGAGTTCTGAAACAACTTACCATGCTGTAAATCTGTATAAATATGGAATATCCCTTTTGGCACTTATGCGTCTGGAGGCTTGAAAAAAGCAACATGAATCTAATTGAACACTCACTAGAGTTGTAACCGATGATGCATATTAACTTGTTTTGGTGATGAATTTGCCTTTGCAAAAATCAATGTCTTTTTTTCTGCCCATTAATCCCCAAAGGATTTTTTTAAAATGTAGCAAGGTGTTTGCTTTAACTCTGAATTTATTTATTTTTTTTTCAGTATTTCACCTGATTAAAACAAAAAATGGATGGAAAACACTGAAATTGTTTTTATTCCAAGTAATTTTGAGCAAGAGATGAACTAAGGCTGTGTTATAAATTAGAAGAAGTTGCCAAGAGTCATAAGTGGACTAGCAGATACTCTGAAGAGACAAACAAGAATAATTCCGCTGTCAAGGGGCACAGCATCCTTGACCAGCAGAGTAGTTTGTAGGAACCACTCCAGCTGAGTGAGTAGAGCTCTGCGTCTGACCTTAGCTGGCGTATGATTTGAGAAGGAGGAAGATTGAGTCACAGATTCTTTTACCAACTGTATGTGAGCTGCACAGGGTGAGAACTTTGATTTCTTTGAGAATCAAGGTCCACCTGTCCTAATGTATGTGATTTTCAAACTTACAGTTAATATTCCATTTTCAAGTTGGGTATTAAATACTACAAGTCATTCTACAGTAGTGCATTCATAACCAAGATACTTTGTATAAATTGCACTAATTTGGGTTTGAAGAATATGCGTGAATAATCTCAAGGTTTGGGAGCATCGGCAGTTTGTTTAGGACATTTTTTTATGTGTTTCATTGTTGTTTTGCTGCAGCACTTAATGGTCAAAGATATACCTAAGCAATTATTCTTAAATTGTTTAACCAGAAAACACATCAGAACCAAACCCTGTCATTTTTCACAGGGGTAGGTGCCAAGTACAGGTTTTATATTGTTCAATCTGCTTTGCACTTAGAATTTAGTCTACCAGTGCTTCTAGGAGAAGGAGAGAAGAAAACAAGAAGGAAGCGGCAAGCAGAGATAACATTTTTTATTTTATTTTTTTTTCCAAACTGCAGTAATCATACTTTGGGCAGCCATGAAAGTCTTCGCAAGGCAACCACCTGCATTCAGCTTCAACTACACAACACCAGTAATTTGAAGCAAAGTTTGGCTCGAACGGTATGTCATCTTTTTTCCTCCTCATTCTTTCAGCATCCCTGAAGGAAGAAAATTCCACCAATCCTTTTATGTAGCAACTTCCAGTAATAATCAAAGAGAGATTATTTGCTTTCCTGAACATGCATATATTATTGCTGCACTCAGGTTGAAACGTACTGGGGAACATCTCTGCTTTGCTCCTGTATTTATATCTATTCTGTTGCTGTAGAGTACACACAACTGAAAAAAACTAAAGGTTACCTTTTTGGAAAAAAATCCATTTTGTCAGAATTTAATGATGCTATTTATTGCAGCAGGTCAGACAATTCTTATTTTTCTTTGGCCTTTCTATGTTTTGAAATATAACAAGGGCAAAACCACTCAAAGTACTTCATAAAATGAATTAGATCTGGATTCTTGTCATTATTGCTGAAAAACAGGGTGGGCTGTTTAAAGCCAGAATGACAGTTTGTGTGTTTGTGCATATCTGATGCATACCTCTGTGTATGTAGCAAGTTTATGCGACCTTGCAGTGGATTACTGAGCTTTAATGACACTGACCTATGCTACTAACTGTAAGCTTTATTCCCAGCAGACCACCTTGAATTACTTCCAACCCAAAATTTGCAGTACAGCAGAATCTTTGTTCTGGGCACTGTTTGATGGCAGTGTGTTGACTCTGTTCACAGATAGTACCAATTACCCGCTTTGCATAGGTATGCTATCAGCCTGACTCTGTCAATACATGGGTCAGATGGCAGATTTCTAACAAAAAAGGGTAGAGGCTTTCTTTTCATCTCTGTTATGTGTCATCATCTGTAAGATCAATACAGTGTGTTACCTGAAGCATTAAAAAAAAGACTGTAACGAGGCCAAATATATATATATATTTTTATCATTTTAACCAGTTAGATAGATAAAAGCAGAATCATCAGCAAATTTGGTGATGATACCAAGCTGGGAGGAGTGACTGACATACCAGAGGGCTGCACTGCCATTCAGCGAGATCTTGACAGACTAGAAAA
>VWZZ01008359.1:583862-600203 GCA_013399095.1 Psophia crepitans | reverse complement strand
GAGAGGGGATCTTATCAATGCTTCCAAATATCTAAAGGGTGGATGTCTAGAGGAAGGGGCCAGACTCTTCTTAGTGGTGCCCAGTGACAGTACAAGGGGCAATGGACACAAACTGGAACACAGGAAGTTCCATCTCCATATGAGAAAAAACTTCTTTACTGTGAGGGTGGCAGAGCACTGGAACAGGCTGCCCAGAGAGGTTGTGGAGTCTCCTTCTCTGGAAATATTCCAAAACCGCATGGGCACGACCCTGTGCAACCTGCTCTAGGTGAACCTGCTCTAGCAGGGACGTTTGACTAGATGATCTCCAGAGGTCCCTTCCAGCCCCTTTGAATCTGTGAAATGAGTGCTGATATGTACAATCCAGGCTTAAATTATTGGCATTCTTCACTGGCAATATTATTAATGTAATTATTTTTTAGAAGACATTAATTCATTTTGGTATAGCATTGTCCAAAAGAAAGTAAATTGGAAAACATAGAAGCTTTCACCACTAGATCACTTCTTCAAAACCAATTTAGATCAATGAACACCGATTGCTCGCTTTTCTAGAGAAAGTAAGTTGATGTTTGAATATACCTTCAGAAGCGGGTAAGCAAGTGTCCATCTCATGTCCTTTCTCACCACATCCCCATATATTGTCTCTCTATGATATGTGAAAAGGCACAGCAGTCAGGTGAAGTCCCTGGTGACTGGAAAAAGGGCAACATTACACCCATTATTGAAAAGGGTATAAAGGAAGACCCTGGGAACTACTGACCAGTCAGCTTTACCTCTGTGCCTGGGACGATCATGGAACAGATACTCCTAGAAGCTGTGCTAAGGCACATGGAGGATGGGGAGGTGATTTGAGACAGCCAGCATGGGTTCATCAAGGGCAAGTCCTGCTTGACCAACCTAGTGGTCTTTCTTGATGGACTGACTGTATGAGTGGACAAGGGAAGAGTGATGGATGTCATTGATCTGGACTTCTGTAAGGCCTTTGACATGGTCCCCTACAACATCCTTTTCTCTAAGTTGAAGAGAGATGGATTTGATGCTCAGTGGATGAGGAATTGGTTGGATGGTCTCATCTAGAGAGTAGTGATCGATGGCTTAATGTCTAGATCGAGATCAGGGACAAGTGGTGTCCCTCAGGGGTCTGTACTGGGACCAGTACTGTTTAATATATTCATTAATGGCATAGTGGCATTGACTGCACCTTCAGCAAGTTTGCAAATGACACCAAGCTGACTCATGCAGTTGACACACCTGACGGACAGAATGCCATCCAGAGAGACCTGGACAAGCTTGAGAAGTGGGCCTGTGTGAACCTCATGAGGTTTAACAAGGCTAAGTGCAAGGTCTTGCACATGGGTCGGGGCAATGCCAAATATCAATACAGGCTGGGGGATGAGGATGTTGAGAGCAGCCCTGCAGAGAATGGCTTGGGGGTACTGGTGAATGAAAAGCTGGACGTGACCCAGCCATGTGCACTCACAGCCCAGAAAGCCAACCCTATCCTGGGCTGCATCAAAAGAAGTGTGGCCAGCAGGTCAATGGAGGTGATCCTCACCATCTATTCAGCTCTGGTGAGACCCTGTCTGGAGTACTGCATCCAGCTGTGGAGTCTTCAGCACAGGAAAGACATGTACCTGTGGACTTCAACAGAAGTGGATCCAGAGGAGGGCCACAAAAATAATGACAGACAGACCGCCTCTCCTATGAGGACAGGCTGAGAGAGTTGGGCTTGTTCAACCTGGAGAAGAGAAAGCTTCGGGAAGACCATATTGCGACCTCTCAGTACTTAAAAAAGGGCTTATAAGAAAGATGGAGACAAGCCTTTTAGCAGGGCCTGTTGTGATAGGACAAGTGGTAATGGTTTTAAACTAAAAGAGAGTAGATTTAGATTAAGTATAAGGAAATTTTTTACAATGAGGATGGTGAGATACTGGAACAGGTATCCTGGAGAGGTGGTAGATGCCCCATTCCTGGAAACTTTCAAGGTCAGGTTGGACAGGGCTCTGAACAACTTCATCTAGTTGAAGATGTCCCTGCTCATTGCAGAAGAGTTGAACTAGATAACCTTTAAAGATCCCTTCCAACCTGAAATAGTCTATGACTCTATACCACAGCAGCAAAATGAATGTGTCCAGTGACCATTGGAATGAATTTTTTCTTGGGAAAGTATCTGTGGTACCTTGTTGTCACTTAACTGCAAGTTGTTGACATTGAGTCAGGAATCACCATGTGATTTCCATTGTCTGCATTAACCAAGGAGGAGGTGAGTATCATAGCCCTTTTTGGTGTTAGATCTGTGACAAGACGTCCTGTGCTAGTGCTGCCAAAGAAGGGCTTGAGAAGAGTGGAGTGATGGTAATTAGATATAATTATGAATGCATGTATGTATGTGTAATGGTGGAAAAGTTATTGATCTTTTTCAGCATCTCAAGCTTTTAAATGGAATAATATATTATTGACTCTTCTGCTGGGTGGTTGCAGATTTCCAACATTTTCTGGCCTGAGAAATCAGGGACATCAATACAAGTTTGTATCAGTGCATTTTGCTGCTTATATGCATACAGAATTTGATGAAGGTATTTTTATATTCATATATTGAAAAGAGGGAACCTCAACGAACTTCCTGATAATCTCTTCCTCAAACTTCCAAGCCAATACCAGATTCTCTACAAGTCGCTCTGTCTTCAAACAGAAAACCTAAAATATAGAGCAAATGACCTATTTGCTGTATATAAGTCTGCTATTACTATAGATTTTCAAAATTATCTGCTTTGGAACCTAATGATATATTCAGGAGTCTCTTCTGAAGCTTTAAAACTTGTTTGTGTGCTAAAAAAACAAAACTCTATGCCAATGCCATCTGGAGACTGCCTTCATAATTCTTGCTTACCTTACAAAATACTGTTGAAATTGGGATGCACAGTTAAAAATATCTGTCTGTACATGCAGATGACTATTATTTTACTATTATGCTTAATAACCTATGTAAATGGATGCTTATAAGTAATGTGCAATTAATTTTATTTTTAAACAAGACAGCTTATGAGCTTTGGCCCGTAACTAAATGTTCACAATTTTTTTTTGTGAATTCAGCTGGAACACATATATTTTTTTTAAGGTGAATACTTGTTTCCTTTCCTTTTGTGAGAAACTGGCATTCTGTTATGAAGTACTTGGAAAGAGGAAATTGTCTTGAACTGAGCAGTTATAAGCAAGAAATTTGGCCTGGGGCTTTACACGGAATCACAGGGCTTTTGAGCTAGTGGGTGACCTATAATTTGATTTTTGTTTTTTTGAGATATGAGATATATCAGCCTTAACACTTTCGAATAGAAGTCTTTTAAGACCCGAATTTTCCACATGCTAGATTTGTACTAAACTTCCAAATAAAGCTTATACAGAGAACACAAGGTTGTCTTTATAATATAGAAACACATTAAAGCCCAGCTGAGACACCCATTTTTTTTCCAGAGTTGTCCCCACATACTGATTATCTGGGCAAAGCACACACCTTTGCAGTGGAGAGTCAGCAAAAAACACTTACGGGTTCCTAACAAGAGCCTCACTTGCTTCCAGAAAGGTATTTTTGGGCCCAAGCAGCCAGCAAGCGATATTTCCCGAAAGTTCAAAACCATTGTTACTTACATGTATGCCACTGTTATTAGTGTTAATATTTTAACAGACAGTCAGTGGTCCATCATGATAAGAAGGTATGTTTTTCCCTATTGTAAAAATATTTGTGGCTTTTTAGAGAGATTGTGTAGTACCTCGAATAGAAAGAAGCTTTTTCTTGTGTTTAAACATCCCTTGAAATTACACTACTGTAAAATGCTTCATGTTCCATTAATATGCTCAAAGTCGTCTTCAACTGTGTTGAAGTTTGGCAGGTCTAAATGAGGTTTAATATACTGCAATGCACTGTGGAGGCCAGGAGCAGAGACAAAGATCAACATTTCACATTTTGGAAATAGTCAGATTTAGCAGGTAGAATGATTACAGACAAACAAAAATAGTCTTCCAGGCAGGTAACTAAGAAGCTTGAAAGACAAAGCAGCAGTGTTTGGGCCATTAGAAAACATTCATTGTCTCAAAGAATTTATGGAACTATAATCAATAACTTACAATAGGGTTTAAGTAGAAAGGGTGACATTTTAAGATACCTTCAAGTGAATTATCGATCACCCATTTACGGTAACTGACACAGCTCTGAAAGCCTCAGGCCATGAGGTTACTGCAGGTTACTAATATTAGCAAAGAACATGAGTAGCTCTTGTGCTGGCATTAAGTCATAGCGCCAGAGTTTTCCTCCAGCTCCAGGGCATGCTTGTGGCAGAGCACTCGTATCAGAAAGGAGACGTTCTGCTCCCAGGTGGAAGCACCAGCAAGTCTGTCGGGAGCAGACCAAAACTAACGGAGGAGACACAAGACTACAGTGCACTGAAAGATGCAGTGTTTCCTTTCACTCTGGGCCCACTTCTGTAGATCTCTTTGAGTATAAGGAAACCTGCTCCAGCCACACTGAATTCAAGGGTCTGAGGTAGTCTACACTGAGCTCAGTCAATTTTATTGTTGCTGTTCTCTGAAACTTGCAACTTTGGTCATAAAATGTATTTGGAAGTCCCAGATTTAGAGGCAGGTTGTGGAAAATAAATTTTCCTCCCTCAGAATTCATATAAAAAGATGTGAAAATACTGTGGTGGGATTTGGAAGGTTTTGGAGTTTTTGTTTGTTTGTTTTTAAAAAAGCACAAACTTTGAGACTGTTAAGATTCTTCAGCTATCTCAGACGGTATGTACGTATGCAGCTACTGTTTATTTTTGTGAGTTAATCTGTGCTTACTTGTGGGGAGAATTTGACCTGTAATCTATAGGATCCTTCCAGATTTTGAATTTTGGAAGAAGTTATTTTATAGAAACGTCCACTAAGGTTGTAGTTTAACTAGTATCACAGAAACATATTCCTATCTTGATATCCCTTCTATGTGATAATCATCTATATGTATTTAGGTGCTAAATAATTCACATACACCCACCTTTTGCCCTAGTCCATCAGATCCCCTTAAGGTTCTGGGTTCCTATCAATCGCACATATCTAATTTCTCTCTAAGCTTCAGGGCTCACTCCTCCAGTCTGTGTCGCATTGTTTCCAAGTTCATCTCTCCCTGTCCTCTTGTCCTGTCAGTGTATGAGTTCAAGAAGGAAGTTTGTCATTTATCAATCTCGTTCTGTAGCTCAAGCCTTGCCCCTGTGACTGCTCAGATAAGCTCTGCTATTTGTAAGGTCAACCAGCGTGACAGCTAAGCATGCAGTGATGTTTTAAAAATGCAGGGTGGATTTTGCAGAACGTGTACATTACTCATCTGCAGCATAATGTAACTTTAAAAATTAAAAAAAAAAGGGTATGATCTACTGAGTGTCAAGATGGATGTGACTGACATAGATCTGTCTAGAAGTAGCAAATTCAAATCACAATATTATAGCAAGCAACTACAGAGTGCTTCGTGCTATTTCCTTCCTGGAATGCACACTTCTGATTATGGTAGCACACAAAATATTCTTAAGGGCCTGAGATGTTATACCAGGCCTCTAGCATGCATTGAAGCAGCATGATAACTGCCAGAAGTCATGTGCTCCAAGTCTCAGATATGGTATGGGCAGAAGACACGAGCTGTGAGCAAAACCAGCAGTTATTAGGTCAGACTCCCATGTAGCACAATTAGTGCTGCACTCAAGAAATTGGCATCCATAAGCTACTTTTGTATGTCTTGTAATAATTTTTGAAGAAGCAGCTCTGTGGGATTTAGAGTCTGAAATTAGCTGGGAAAAGACATCTACTCTCAAATGTATCCCCTAACCCAAAAATACTTACTCTGCCTTCTCCTCTATAATAATTTAACACTCTCATGTCAATACATTGAGATAAGGAAGCACAGGTGTTTGCGTAAGATCAAATACCCAGGTAAAATGGAGCTTAGTGCTTAGGTCTAAGACACATATATTCAAGGCTTAATGCATGAGAATGTTTTTCTTACCTTCACCCCCTTCCATTTCATACATCTAATTCATCTTTTACTTATTGCCACTATGTGATAAAAGAGATAGTAGCACTACAGATGGGGATTCTTTACAGAACATCTGTAATGTATCTAGCTCAGCAAGATCCTGCTCCTTAAATAGTGTTCTGGCTAAATCTCTATATAGCAATCTAAAGCAGAATTAGTGTGAATTAATTCACGTGTCGATTAACATATTTAAAATTAATCCAACCATAGCAGAGACACAAGTTGCTCAGGAATGTTAGCTTTAGACCACTACTGTACTTCAATTACTAGAAAAAATTGCTAGTGTAGTCACCTTGTTCTCAACAAGCTTTCCATATTTGAATTAACTAACATTCAAAATATTAGGAGAAGGCTTTTTTAGCCAAGCAAGTAAAAGACTGAGTTTCTTTTTCTTTAGAAAATACAAATCTTCTTTCAAATTCTGTTGGGGGGGATCATGAATCCCTGTTGGATTGTGCATTTCTCATTTTGTTTAAATTTTGTTTATAGTATGAAAGTTATAAACTTAAAAGATTAACAGGAGATTATTGTTTTTCTTACTGAAATATTTTGCTTAAGTATAAACCATTTTGTCTTCCCTTCACAAAACTTGGAATTTCATTAGTTTATTCCAGCCTAAAATGGAGGCACCTTTCAGATTCTTCTATATACTTGGCCAGATATAAATTCTGTCCTCTTCACTTTGGAGCAAACAAATATTTTAGATCAGTACCCAGTAAGAAAACTAGGCTGTAGCCTTGTTGCCTGAGCTATGCTTATCCCAGCCATACTAAGAAAAATAACATCTGGCAGCTGTCCTAGCCGCTGTGGAAATAGAAGCTCATCAGCATCAGATGCCTACATGCAGATATTCAAACATATTCCACAACCTTTCAGGGCAACCTCACAATTTGAGTACTTTCACAATAATTTTTTTTTCCTTTCTTGTATTAAGGTGGAATTTCATGTGTGTTAATTTGTGCCCTCTCCCTCTTGTCCTGTCAGTAAGCACTGCTGAAAAGAGCCTGACTCCCTTGTCTTTGTTATTTCCCATCAGATACTTGTAAATATTGATAAGATCCCCTCTGAACTTTCCCTTCTCCAGCCTGAACAGTCCCAGCTCAGCCTCCCCTCATACAAAAAATGCTTCAGTGCCTTGATCGTCTCTGTGACCCTTCACTGAGAGCAGTCCCTTTAGAGGGGTTGCAAAGATGGTACAGCTGTTCTCCATTCTGTTCTCTCAGAAAAGGAAGCAGCAGAAAGGTTGTGGATGCAAACTAATGTATATTGCCATTGCAAAAGGATGCCTTCTGCTGTTTGTAACAAGAAAGCAGAGACAGGCTTTACTGAGACGTGGCTATAGTCTGAATCTATGTGTAGCTAGGAGGAACTACTGTGACAGTCTGGTTTGGCCTCCCATATAGTACAACCCTGTGTAACATGAGAGAGATTCACCAAATAAAATCTCAAACCAAAACATCCCGAATGCTCTCTGAAAGGAGAGTTCCTAAAAGAACATGCTGACTTTGGAAAATATAAAACAAATCTTTAACATAGGTTCTTCCTATCAGATTACTGTATCTTACTATATATGTTCTCTTCCACAGCATGAGGATGATCAAAGACTGTTCAGTGTGAATCAGCTGTTAGAAGGCACTTGTGCCTGGAGACTGACTCGGTAAGAACACCGCTATTTAACAGTGTTTCTGTTTGTAGTTGTTCATATTTGTAGTGAGCCTCCCAGCCCCAAAGGACAATTCCAAGACCTACTGGGGACAAGAATGATACCAAAGAGAAAGAAAATTGGTTCAGTGTTTTAGACTCTTATTTTCAGACCTTATTGATTGCTTAGCAAAAATCAATAATCATTTATAGATCTGTGTCACTTTTTCCATTCTCTCCCTTTCATGTCATTGGAGGTTTCATTCGAACTTTCTGGTTTCCCAAGGATTCCCAGGATTGAAGAAACCATAATTTTCTTGTGTGCATTGCTCTTAAAGAATTTTTAAGAGTAGATACTGTAAAAATAATAGATTTACCCTTCGTTATGCCTGTGTTTTCACAGTTGAGTGGTGTTTTGGTTTATTTTATTTTTTAATGGAGGCTAGCTATGACAAGTTTTTAACTCTGCACTCAAAGCACATCTGACTCTAAAGCTAACCTGCTGTGGACAAGCACTATATGAGAGAGATACCTCATTCAGCTTTCATTATGTTCTGTTTCATGCACTTAGATAAAGAAGCTGTTAACACTTTTTGTAATGTTTTTCATCAACATGTTATGAAGTACTTTGCCAAGAATGGTAAATGCCACACCTGTCACTTAGCAGATGGAGGAAAACAAGAGAGGTGGTGACTTGTTCAAGGTGAATATCTGGTGCTTACTGAGGACCCATCTGGTTTCCTAGAAGCATGGCCCAAATTTCCATTCTGGTTCTTGCAATAAAGAGATCAAACCAATCATACAGTCTATGCACACACTGCTTACTGACTGCTTTATATCTGTGATGTAAAGTGTGGTCTTTTCCATCGTAAAGAGAGTTTTCAGAGGTGATATATGATGAAAGATGTTGAGCTACAAATCAACTACGGTCTGCAAAATTTCTTCTGATACTGTAGGGCAATGAATAACTGATAGCATAGGCAATAAATACTTTCTTCAACCACAAATTCAGTAAATACTGGAAAAGTAAAAGCTTGAACTGTGTTTGATCACTATTTCCTGCTTGTCCCATGAATTGTTGATGGTTAGGAGAAAATATTCTCCAGCAGTGATGACCCAGAAAGATCTGTGGTAAGGCTTTGTGCTCTCAATTGCATTTCTAACTTATCTGAGAAAAAAAGGAGTAATAGCTAAGTGACAAAAGTTTGCTGTCCGTAACGTGCACAGGAGCTGCCTGCGATGATTTGCAGAAGGATTTTTACAATGCTGAGTTGACTGTGTGATAAAATGGCAGATGAAATTTTGAGAAGATAAATGTAGATGGGAGGAAATAGTCTTAAATTCACATATGAAATCATAGGCTCTGAGTTGGCTTTTACAACTAGGAGTGAGTTCTTGGGGTTATAATAAATAGTTCTGCATGTCAGCTTGGTGCACAAGAGCTGCAAAAAAAAGATAGAACAAATGTTGGGAATTATTATGAGAGAAATGAAAAAACAACAACAAAAAAAATTATGCCACAGTGTCAGTGTAGGGTGTTCATTTATCTTGAACACATCTGGCAGTTCTGCTTCTCCCATTTCAAATATGATGTAATAGAACTTGAAAAAGCAAAGAGAAGGGCAGCAAGGATGTTCAGAAGAATGAAATGCCTTCCGTATGAGAAACAAATAAGTAATGATGTTTTTCATCTTGATGAAAAGATAATAAAGATGGGTATTTTATAGATGACAAGTCTATGATATTTAGGAGCACAGAGAATGTCTGCAGAAAAGAATCATTTATTGTACCTTCCAATGCAGGATAAAGGGAGCATGAAGTGAAAGTTGTAGATTCAAAACAGATAAAAGTAGGTATTTCTTTGTGTAAGACCTAAGTAATATCTGGACACAGCCTGGCTTACACAGGACTGTGTCCAGACGGTTTCTGAATATCTCCAACAATGTACTGTATCCATGTTTCTCTCTTACTGCGAAGCGCAGAACTGGACACAGTGCTCTAGGTGTAGCCTCTGCAGTGCTGAGTAAAAGGGGAAGGATCAGCTCCCTCAGCCTGCTGGTAATACTCCTCCTAACACAGCCCAGGATACCTTTAGTCACTCTTAGCCTTTTTTGCTGCAAGGGCCCCTTGCTGATTCATGTTCAGCTTCTTGTCCACGAGGACTACCAGGTCCTTTTCTGCAAAGGTACTTTTTGGACAGCCAGTCCCCAACATGTACTGATGCATGGGGTTATTCGTCTCCTGGCACAGGACTTTGCATTTCCTTTTACTGAACCTCAAAAGGTTCCTGTCAGCCCATTTCTCCAGCCTGTCAAGGTCCCTCTGGATGGCAGTATGACCCTTCGGTGCATCAGCCACTCTTCCCAGTTTTGTGTCATCAGTAATCTTGCAGAGGATACACTCTGCCCAACCATCCAGATCATTAAGGAAGATGTTAAACAGTAATAGACCCAGGATTGACTGCTGGGGTACACCACTAGTTACCAACCTCCAACTAGACTTACCACCTTCTGGCCCTGGCCATTCAGCCAGTTTTCAATCCATCTCACTGTCTGCTCATTCAGCCCATAGTTTACTAGCTTCTCTATGAGGTTGTTATGGGTGACAGTGTCAAAAAACTATGATTTAATCGTGGAAGGTTTTCAGGTTGGTCAAGCACAACTTTCCTTCCCTTGGTGAATTCATTCTGACTACCTTCTGTCACCTTCTTGTAGTCGATGGGTGTGACATTTACATTCCTCTTCCAATCATCATGTTTGTTCAAAGATTATAAAGAGTGGCCTCACAATGACATCAGTCAGCTCCCCTCAGCATTTGTGGGTGCATCCCATCAAGGTCCAGGGACTGGACATACATATGTCCAGTTTAAGTATTCTCTAACCTGATCCTTACTAACTTCCTAGTTCATTCCAGGGACTGCTCCCTGGAGGCCATGTCCATGAGACAGCACCACCTTAGACTCCTTGCAGTCTTCCAGTGTTGTGCTTAAGGCTTGCTCCAGGATGTGCATTATATACCTTTCATGTTATGGTATGGAAATACTGCCATCATGTTATGTTAGGCATTTTGAATGGAAGCCCCCCTTTTTAAGTACTAAAAAACCGGTCTAGCACTGTAGAGTCATAGGGGGCCTGGAGTAGGCTCCCACTTGGTGCTACGCAGGGTGCATGGCTGGTTCTGTCTAGCTATGGCTACTCCAGGTATTGTGAATGCAAACCTTCGTGCACCCCTTAACTTGGGGATCAAAAAAAACCACTCCCTGAAGCAAACTTCTTTAGCAGTGTTCACATATTCTTTTTCCCCATTAGAGTCAACTAGTCTGAGCTGAAATCAGTGACACATTTACGTTGAGAAGACACTTAAATTTGAAGCATCACCAAAATTATAAGGTCAGCCATACAGTGAAGAAAAACCCTTATTATTGTAAGCAGCGCCACCCTGGTATTTTTTTGTGAGTAGGCCAGTCAATAATATCATACCTAGTCATAACAGCTGTTTCTAACATAATATGCAGCAACATGTTTGTTCTTATTCTGCACTGGGACGTATGTTTGCAACATGTGATAATTCCTCAGTTCTATATCTAGCTAGGGCTATAATACAGATGGATGCAGTGGAATGGAGGGAGATGCAGTAGAATGGGCTCAACACAGGCTGTGCAAATCTGCCTGGCGCCTAGGAAGGCCAACAGATTACTTTCCCATATTGCTGTGTCTTCACAGCTGTGAGTATTTAGATTAGCTAAATAAAATAATGCTTGGGGTTGCCTTCATGCACTGCAGTTATATTTCTGATTGTAGCACACAAACATTTGTTTAGAAAATGTATTGATTGAGATGCTCAGTCTGCTCAGACCCAGCAGAGAAGGAAAAAGAACTGTGTGAACTGGCTTGGGATGAAGTAAAAAGAATGAACTGGAAGCTTACCTCTGTAATAATCAGATTTCCTCTCACAGGCAAATGTGAACAAATAAAACCGGCAGCCCCTACATAGCTTCACGCACTGCTTTTCATAGCTTGAAAACCAAACACAATGTAAATCAATGATTGCCTCAAAAGCACTGCAATCTCTTGGTCCATAATCTCCAACACCGAGATGCCAGTAACTATAACACAGTGGCTAGTCTGATCCATGCAGTTAGGCACAGCTTAGTTAGTCAGCGTGGTGATAAACAGCATTTTAGAAAGGAAACCTATCATTGCTCCACAGTAGGTGCTGCTGCCAGGAAACTCAAAAATGAATGCTGTAAGTAAATGTTACATACTTATTGTCTTCCTCTCATATAGACCAGCTGGGATCTAAGACTGACTCTCTCAACTTGTTTGTACTTTTCAAAACTATTGTACCATATTGCCTTGCTAAAAGCTCCAAAAATTTCCTCAGTGTCTAAGCAACACTGAATGTTCATGGGTTGGGTAGCATTGCCATATTGATACGCAGCTATCAAAGATGTACAAGTATGAAGTACGTCTGCGTGATAACATATGGGTATTAGTTATCTAGCAGCCAAAGGTTCAGGATAGAGTCAGTAGAGGTATTTTGATCGTTGTTACAAGTTGCTGGATTTGTTTCCTATTAATTATGTAAAATTATGGCTGCTTTATACAGAAAATTCTCTAGGGTAGAATAAACTGATGGAAAATATGCTAATTTTTGAACTAGTAGTACAACTTAGAAAATTATTCTGAAAGCCGCATTTAGGCCAAGCATTCTAATAAACATGCTTACCAATATGCATCAAGGCAGCAAAGCAAGCTCATATGTCCAGAACTACTTTTGAGGTGGGTAATGCTATGGAGATGTTATGCCTGGAGACTTGGTCAAAGCAGAGCGATAACTTGTATTAGCTATGATTTAACAGGATTACAGGAGGAATTGCCAGACAGCTACTCAACACACAAACTGCCTGGCTAGATAAGGCTAGTGCAGATTGGAAATAAAAAGCTGTAAAGGCAAAACCATCTGGAGGAGGAGCTGAATAGTAAGCATCTACAGGGAAATGCACTCTGGTGTTAGCACAGGGAAGGCCACCTAACATTTCTTTATTCTGTACGATGATTTAGTGAGTTTCTTTCCTTCTCTTGCCATGCAATATATATAACGAAAGTAGAACCATGTACCATGAAACCTATACTTTGGACCATACTTGCAAATCTGATTACTCAGCCCAGCTAAGACGCGTGAGGACACACACAGTTTCTCTGTAAACAACAGTGCATTTGCTCTGAAGCAATCAAAATGCTTTTGTGACTTTCAGCTACCAGACTGTGATGGGGGTGGAGGGGAAATTCCTATGCCTTCCGAAGACAGAGACCCCTAATACAAAGGGTCAGTGGGAAATATGAGGGGCGCAGGGAGGAAAGGCAAGGATAAAGTGATGGAGTAAAACAAATAAACACTGAAGCAAGACTATCAATTGAAAATTCCACTTTTTCATAAAAGCACATGCAAACCCTAACTGCCACTGATGACCACCAAGGCAATAATGTTTCCATTTTACCAATCACTAGGCTAGGCAGGGTGTGAAAGTGGGGATTAAGATTTTCATACGCTTTCCTGAAGATTTGACCCTACAGAGAAGGCTGTCAAAGGAAAAGATATTCTTGTAACAACCTTAGCCATGGACTTAATAGGCACCTTTTTTTTTTGTTTGTTTGATGGCTAGAATTCCACTGTGCTTGCAACACAGAATATTACACAAATACTTCTTAAAAGAAAAGCTCTGATTCTGGTTATCTGTTGGGGATAGCACTTGGAGCCTGTGGTTCAAAAATGGTGAGATTTACAGATGAAGCATCAGTCCTGGAAGTCATTGTAGGGATGTGTATACTCCTGTTCATAATCCTAATTTACTTAGTGAAGCTTTGCTAGGGCACAGAAATCTGCCTGTACAAACTTTGTGGTGATTTCTGTAGCATGACAAAGGCATGGGACTTACAGAGTCGTGTGTATTTATCTACAGAAGTTAAACAAATTCACAGCTTAGGTAAGACTGTGGAAAAGGTAGTTACTGAAAGAGTTTTGGGCGTGTAAACTTAAGAACCGTAAGCAAATGAAGTTTAATGAATTAGGTAGCAACGGTAACCTTTTTTTATAATATACAATTTTATACTTGTTACTTAGTATGGACTTTGGAAATTTAGAGCTTTTCCAGTTGTTTAGCCTAATTCTCTGCAAACGTAGTCTGTGAAGTGATTGACAAAGAAAGCATTGTAGCATGTACTTGAGTCCATCCCTTGTCAAGGTAATATGTAAGCATTTGCTTGATCTTTAAAATAAATGGGATTTGGAGTTCAATAGACTCTAAAATAGCAAATCACTTACTGCAATTCTTTCACTTGAGAAACGTGTATCCTCCAGGTACAAGTAGAAGATTTGTACATCTATGCTTCGTGGCAAATGACTACCAGAAGCTATGGTGATGCAGGCTTAATTGCATAACGTCTACATGAGCACTTGTCCTTTTTTTTTATACCAGCACAAAATCACTGCCAATTAACTATTCCCAGTTTATAGAATGTGAAAGAAAAGTAAACCTGTTTTCTTTATCCAGTTGTTATTAACTTGGTGTTGTTTTCTTTTTTCCAATTTCCAGACAAAGCCTTGTTTCAGTTATTATGAAATACAGAGGTCAAGTGGAATATCTATTGCACAATGAGGTATTTATTCTCAGTTTGTTATACCAGAAAAGCATTAACTTCTATGTGAAGGGTATCTAATTATTAATACTGTCTCAAATGCAATTAAGGAAGATTCTTAATTAAGGCTGCTTAACCTGACTTTAAAAGGATATAAATTCTCTTAATAAAACTTGGCTTCAGATTAGGAAGAAAGTCTTACAAAGTTAAAATATCAAAGGTGACTGTTTCTAAGTGTTAAGGAATCTGTAAATAAAAGCATGTTCATTTAAGTTGACAGTATAATATTTGGAATTTAGTAGAGGTATAATACACTATATGTATCTGTGACACTTGTCCCTGATTTTGCAAACCCACAAGTCAAATGTTTACATACTTAGGATATATTTTCAAGCATGCGATAGCTTGCAGGATTAGATTTAGGCAGGAAAACTCGTAAGAACTTTATTTTAAAATATTGTGGGCTGCTAATTGAATGTTACATGCTTGAAGGAAAAATCTCTTAGGAACTCTTCTCTGTTAACTATTGTTTTAATGAAAAATGCATAGTTGAGTGATAGCTTGGAAGAAACCAAACTACTATTTGATCTGAGTTTCAGGTGGTTCTGCTAACTGACTTTCTAGGGTTTGGAACTGGAAAGAAAATGAAGGATGTTAGTAAAATCAAAGAATACTGATGCTGTATGGGGATATTCCAGTGTATCCCTTCCAGAGTTATAACTCATTATGCTGAAATATTGATTTATTTGAATTGTATGTTAAAACATAAAATTCATATTTTGTTTCAGAAATCTGTCACCTGTCTTCACGCCCAGATTTTAATCTTTCTGGATATTCTTGATCCATGGGTATTTCTCTTTTGATTATGCAGAAAACATATGCATACATACAAGTGTGTATACATATACACACATAAATAAATGCACATATATATACAGGCATGTACACAAATCCATAAATATTTATCAACACATATGTAAATAAATATACGTCAATAAAAACTTTCTATATTTTTTGTGTAAATCTTTGACAATTCTGCAAAATGCATACAAATTTAAAAGCTGTTGAACTGTGACTAGCTACAAAGTAAAGCTCTGTTTTTGATACTGTGTAGGTATTCACCAAGCTTTCCTTTGTAAGCAACTTCTCCAACAGAACTATTCAATGTGTAAAATGAGATGCAGCCATAACCATTTGGAAAATTGAGGTCCCCAAACTCAAATGAGCGTATATATTTCTTTACTGAAGTAGACCCATCAGTGTAGTTACTCACATTCAGTTGAAATTTTAAGACCTAAAGTAAGAAGATTCTAAATTCAAAGAAGGCTATAATCTCAACATGAATGAGGCATTAGAATCTACCCTCTGCAACTGACGATGTTTAGATATTCCTCAGACCTATAATTAAGCACTCTTAAATTTGTTTTTGCTAAATATTTTTACCTTGAGTAAGCAATTACTTGAGATCATTAACTTTTTATAAAGGAAAGACAGGACATTTTTCAAATATTTGTGCTATGCAACAAATATGTATGTGTTACTCCAGAGCTAAATTTCTCTGTAGTTTGTTTTTTTGACAAGGTCTTGTCTACACAGGGACACTCAATAAAGCTCATATGAATTGTTTAAAAGGAGCAAGATTGCAAGTTAATGACATAGATCAGATCACCATGCAGATTTTTTTCATTCAGAGGCATCAGAATGTATGGAGTGTATTGCCAAGCCGCTCTCCATCATCTATCAGCAGTCATGGTCAACCACAGAGGTCCCAGATGACTGGAGGCTTGCTAATGTGATGTTCATCTATAAGAAGGGTCATAAGAAGAATCCGGGGAACTGCAGGCCTGTTAGTCTGACCTCGGTGCCAGGGAAGGTCATGGAGCAAGTCATGTTGAGAGCAATCACACGCCATGTGTGTGACAAACGGGCATCAGGCCCAGCCAGCATGGGTTCATGAAAGGCAAGTCCCGCCTGACCAACCTCATCTCCTTCTATGACCAG
>VWZZ01008359.1:571812-583737 GCA_013399095.1 Psophia crepitans | reverse complement strand
TGATGATTTGGATGAGGGAATTGAGTGTGCCCTCAGTAAGTTTGCAGACAACACCAAGCTGGGGGGAAGCATTGATCTACCGGAGGGTAGGATGGCTCTGCAGAGGGGCCTGGACAGGTTGGATCGCTGGGCAGAGGCCAATGGGATGAGGTTTAATGTGGCAAAGTGCCAGGTCCTGCACTTTGGCCACAACAAACGTTGTTTTTTGAATCCTTGTTTACTTATTACGTCTAACATTCGATTAAATTTCTTTAAGAAGGTTTAAAATTGGGGTCTTTATAACTGCCCCCTATCCGAAGGTTACATGGGAATAATTATGTTGATTTTCCAAGCCAGCACTCACATCACTGGGAGGGTTGTTTCCCTTCTGATTCACCACAATCTAACCTCAGCACAGTCTGAAATTTAAGCTACTGGAATTTATTCATATGTACTAAATTAAGTGCGTACATACCTGCTGAAGTTCTGTCCTCAGCTGGAACTTCCTTAAGCATTCAGTTTTAATCATACAGATCTTGAAATGCTCAGTTAAAAAAAAAAATAAATTTCCACATATATCTACTTACTTCCAAATTTACTTGTTCAAAGGTGTCTGTTGAAAACCCTTGGAGATACCAATCCTGATTTATTTAAGAAGCCCACTATCATTATTGTTAGTAATGATTGATAAATAGAAAATTCATTTTATGGTGGATAATGCCTCTATAAAATGAGAATGAAAAAAAAAGTTGAGGATATTTGGCACAAGGTGGGAGTGGGATTGGTGCTGTTGGGGTTGAAATGTAAAGAGGGATCCCGGAGAGTGTGTGCAGTCAGACACCTAGCCATTTTGATTGCCCTGATAATCACTTGACATGCACTTCATTTTTAAATCTGCTTAGAAGGTGCTATTAATGTAGAGAGAAAATTTTGTGAATTTTTAATACAGAGTATAGAAGTTCTAGAATGAAGTAACATTTTTTTATCATATAAATAATTTAAATACCAAAATATCCTTCAAAGGTTCTGCTGGTATTTAAATATGTAGAGGGGAAAAAATTGTATATGAGATGTTGACTATAATTTTTTTGGACTTTCAGAAAATGTAAAACCATGAGAAAAGAATTGCTGTTTTCTTTTCTTTGGGACCAAAATCAATGTCATATGTCTACATATGGAAAAGGAAACTCTTTACATGATAATATCCAAAACCAGAAATACTGCGAAAGAAACCATCATTCATAGTATAGAGCATTCCACAGGGGGTTTTTAATACGCTTACTCTCCTTGATCTGCAGTATGCTCCTTAGAAGTAGCTACCCTATAAACAAAGTCTGTGGTATAGTAGCTTCTATAAAATATTAAGTACTTTGTTAATTTATCTCTTAGTGGAATAGTATATTATACAGAAATGGATACAATCTTCAAGATACCGTACTCTCTTTGTGCAACAGCATATATGTCTACGTACAGAAATAGATAAAGTGGTGTGGGGTTTTTTTGGAGGGTGGAGGTATTCTGTCCAGCCATAGAGCCGTTTCTCTACTCAAGGATTGATTTCTGTATGTCTGTTGCTCGTGTACTGCTCAGAAATTGCCCTACGTGAATGTAACCTTATAGACATAAAATCCCTTGTTCTAATAATCCATATCCACCGGTGAAGAAGAAAAATGCTAAATTAAAATGTATTTTAATTAAATGTTAAATTTAGTTTAACATTTATTTTAAATTAATTTTTAAATACAAACTATATATATTGTAATTAAAAAATTATGTATGTGTATATATATTCATTTATACAACAACTGCACAGTAAACCGGCATATATAATGCTTTGGTTTTGTCAGTGTTACACATGTTAACACTACCATGGCACTTTTACAGGTTTCTACTTCTGCTGCAATGTATATGTGCATAGAGAGTAAACCCTGCAAGAGTTGAATTTAAAAATCTAAGTGGTAGGAAAGAAATATGAAAGAAGGGCAATGTGCTCCCTGTAAATTGGCAGAAGGGTGGATCAACTTCAGACCAAAGGAAGTTCTAAGTTCTCAAGAGATCAGTCAGCCATAGCCTTTTCCTCTCCAGAACCTCTACTGTATGAAAAGGTGTTGCTGTGTTTAATTACTAAAAAAGATCCAACAATTTACATTTAAAAGAATTCTGACCACCAAAGATTTGAGGATATTTTCTGTGACTCATTCTTGCTTTAATTCTGCTGAAGGCAGATAATGTGGAATTAGTAACCTCAATATATTTTTATATTTATTCGTATTAATGACAGGTGGTAAACTTCTCAGTACAGTCGACCTTAAACTTAGAAAGTTCATCTTGGTACAATTTTTCTTTTTCAAGCATGAAATGGATGAGTTAGAGAAATAGACATGCTGTAGTGCACTAAAAGGAACATTTATCAGTACAGAAACACGGAGAATATTTATAGGAGAGCTTTACTTCTTCAGAGAGTGTATTTTAAGGTTTAATAAAGTGACATAGCTATGCAGGAAGTCCATTAATTTTTATTTATTTATTTTCCCAAACATAGAGTACTTGATATTTGAAGATTGCATTTTCCTTTCTTTGGAATTATTTTTTTTTTTTTTCTTGAATTCTCCAAAGTATTTCTGAGATTATTCATCTAGAGATTTTTTCATACGGTAATATTTAAATATCTAAATTTATTATCAATAAGATCTAATAGTTTGAGCTATATATATATTTTGCAGAAAAGCTAGTTGCAGAAGTACTCAGTCCACAGGTGTCAGATTATGCAGCCTCCCACACAGTCACTATTTTAGGAGGAGCATGGCTGTCTGCCAGCTTTCACAGAGTTGGGTAGGAGACAATAGTGGGGATAAATTCACAGTATCATAAAAATCTCAGGAAGTTTGTGAATCGATTGAGTTCAGGTTTCCTCAGAAATTTCTTCACAGTGTTTCTATGCTCATGAAGTTCAGACAAAGCAATGTTTTCCCTCAAAATCAGTCTTAGACATCAAATTTGTCCCAATTTTCAACACAGCACAATTTGACTTCAACAAAAATTATGCTGTCCTCAGGAAACTATTGGTTACTAGCGATTTCAGCATGGCCAGACTAATGCATGGTGTGTTTGAATGTTGCATGAACAGATACGACTTTCTGCATACCCACTGGCATGAAGTTTATGGTAAGGCATTTGTGATAAATGGTATATGTCTACTGTTTAATTTCTTTTTTCCTGCTTTCTTTTTTTCCTATCAACAGCATAAAGTAGATAATGTGATTGAAGTAACTAAAGCAATCTGCAGCATCCTCGGTTTTGTGGAAACCAGAGACATTACTGATGCAGTTGAGAAACTCCGTGCAGTGCCATTGGAGAAAGCACAGGTAAAAGATGCAAGTTCTACTTTTCTCTTTAAAATTGGAACTTGAATGGGTATCACTAATTTTCTGATTGATCAAGGTCTTTCTACTGTCTTACTGCATATTTCACCTCTGACAAGCGTTAGGTAGGGGCACTATAAAAAAAATAATTGTTGACAGTGTGTGACAGAGGAACAATAGAAGACTTGTCCTGTGTTTAACAGTGACCGATACGCTCCTCTGGCAGTTCTTTCTTATTCCCACCAAACATACAAATATCTGCTTTACCACGTCACCTATTTACCAAATCATGCAATTTCAAAGTATTCAGTTTTCATATATTTGTCATAGGTTGTTAACAATTAAAAAAAAAAATCCTTTCTGTAAATGTCACTCAAATTATGAGGTTTTCAGATAGAAATGTCTCTGCTATTTACGCAGAGAAGGAATAGCATCAAACAGACCTCATTTTAGATAGAATACTCACTCTTAAAACACTGAAGTGTTTTTTTTTCCAAGTGTTACTGTATAATTGTGAACTGGGACTTTGGAGGGCCATATCTCTTCTCAGTTTTGTCATCAGCTGCTTTGGTATGACCTTGGACAAGTCACTATGACCTGATTTACAGAAGTTCTGAGCACCCAAAAATTCTTTTGAAGTCAGCATCTTGGAAATACAGGTGCTCAGCAAATTTGAAAATCAAGCCATTAATCACTTGGATTTAGTCTGGTGTAACCTGAAGTCATGCTAATTCTTTTCCATCCTAATGAAATTCCCTCTTCACGCTTTTTAAAAAAAGTTTAACGATCTACTGAGGAATTTTTTCTTTCCTTGTATGGTCTCTGTCTTGTCATTCTTTCTCACAAATAATGTTTAGAAAAAAACATGCCAAACTGGGCATGATGCTTGTGTTCTCAGACCTTTACCTGCTTACAAAACTTTTATTCTTTCTCTTTATGGTTTGTTTTAGCCCATGGCTTGTGATATGTGTAAGAACACCTAGGACAGGAAAGTAAGCAGTGGGATAAGTAGTGTTAACTGAGTTGACTAGTGAGTGTTAGAAATATGTCTAGCTACATAAATGGAACTTATTTAATTATCTCTGATACATAGTTTGAGGTCCCAAACATATGTCTGAGGAAATCTAGCATAATTCTTTTTATAATATTTCTTGTGTCATAGCAGTGATGTATAGCAAATTCTTCCTGGGAGGTGAAAAGAGTCACCAAAGAGCAGAAAGTATGTTAGTTGAAGAGGCTCCAGTGATGCTCAGAAAACCTCTTTTCTTAAATCTCTGCATTCTTAGCCTCTGTTTATCCCACTTAGGTGGTGGATCTGGGGCGAGGGAATAGTTTCCAGCTTAGGTAAAATACAAGACCAAAGCAAATAAACTCCAGAAAATCAGTGTAGCTTTTTGCAGGTCTGGGTTGTAAGCAAATCTCTGTATCATGTTTCTGGAACAAAGGACACTGGAGATCACAGAGCAGACGTTGCTGCATAGTGGTGGACAGAACCAGCTGTGCCCTTCTGGAATTAGTTATACAGGTGCTGTCTTGCTGAGGGTTGGCAAGTATTGTTAAGGACCAAGCTGCAAGAAACAGCATAGCTCTAGGTTTTTTTGCTATGAGCTGACCAGCTGATTCACTTAAGCGCCTTCTCTTGCTTCTCTTCTAGGTCATAACACTGTAAATCTTGTTTCTATAGCGTCCTAAATCTTTTCATGTCCACTTCAGCATCAGTGATTAGAAGTCACTATACAGGGTAAATTCCAGCATAAATGGGTCTGTGGCAGCACACATTTTATCTGGCAAGTTGTTGCTTTAAATGAAAATAAGAATATCTTAATCTAAGACAAGTTATTCCTGTGTATTAGAAGACAAATAAAGTAGGGAAAGAGATAAAAGTAGTAAAAAGGGATTCACATCATCTGTTTTTCAGTTAAACCCCAGGCTGTCCTGAGAGGCATCAGAGAGATCAGCATCTTCCCCTTGAGAAAAATATTTTGTCGACCCAGATCTTTTTTAAGAGATAGATAAATAGCTTGGTCCAGTACAAAGATAGAGAGGGGACAGTAACAGAAGACGTTCTCCTTTAGGAAGGAATTAGAGCAGAAGAAATGTATTGAGACTAATTTGTTAAAAGATTTCTTTTGGAGCTAAGAGAAATTCAGTGTGTTTTCTCTTTGAGTTTTTAGGTCAGTTCTGTGAACCCAACGTGTAAACTGCCTCCTATCACTGGCTTATATTCATTGAATATCCCTGAGTCCGTTTTCAGCCCCGTCCTCTCTGAATTCCAGCAGAGAGATAGATACAGTGGTCAAAGAGCCAAATTGGTTCCTGTTAGTGTGGCCGGTCCTGAACAATCAGAAAACCTGACGTGTCAAACCATGAAGAATAAGATAATGGGATAAAAACCAAAGAGTACAGGTCATCTTTTTCAAGTTTAAGGTTTCTGTTGATGTTCGTGTTTGCTTCTGCTTCTCTTCTGAGTCACTGTCATGCAAATACTGTTTTTATTTTAGAGATGAAGTGATTGTTACTAGGCAAATAATTGAATTATGAGCTATCTATCCTGTTGTATAAACAAACAAAAATCCAAAACCAAACAAAAAGCCTTGCTTCAGGTGTTCCCAGCTCCCACTCATTCTCCAGCGTGTGTCCAATTTCCAACTCCATTGAATGGACAGTGTCCAATATATACAGGTTCTGCTGACTAATTTCCATGTACTTCTTTGCACAGAGGGAGTACTATGCTTTCCTTTTTCTGCTTTACAGAATTAGATTATAAACTCTTCAGAGCAAGGAACACCTCTCCTTATCTCTGTGTACAGTCTCCAGCAAAGTAGAGTGCTGGTCCTGGCTGTAATCTCCACCACTGCCATTTATCATTTTTAGCCTCTGGTGGTGATGATAATGATGGTGTTTGCTCATCTGTAATGAGCGAAATGATACTGTTCCTGAACACCCTCTTCTCAATGTAAAAATAGATTCTGTCCTGATTGAATATTTTCACTATCTTAAAATGTTTTTCTGTCCTAATATTCACACAAGAAGCTGCTTGCCTCCACGTTTCTCTTGGAGAATACTGACTTGATTGTTACTCATTTTTAAAAGTTTTTAAGTTACTGAAGTTTTGTTCCCTTAACATTCCCTTTCAGGCTTGGCTGGCTGAACTAGTTGTCTGTCCCTTGAAGCCTTCCTTTAAAAGCTGTCTATGACCTTGACTGACACCCCTTATCCCCTTACTCCCTTCTGGCGAAGCAGACCTGACTAAAAACTGACTTCAAACAAATGGGGGGCAGGGGCGGTTGGGGTGGAAAAAAAGTGTCAAACTGTTCCTGCACCAGCAAACGTCATTGCTGCTGCTTGCTTTTTAATCCTTTGAGAAATAAGTGCTAGGGCAGTCGATTAGACTTCAGGATTCTAGAAAAAGTTCAGTTTTGATTTTATTTTTCATCTTTCTCAGTAGCAACTGAACTATAAATGTCATAAAAGCAGTAAAATATATTCTACATGTTCTGTAACTAGAGCACTGTTCCATTTTATGAAAATAGAGGTTACTTATGCAACTACCTCGTGTGTAAAATGGTATATAAATGTAACAGATCAGGTATTTTTTTCTATATTTATCAACATTTATATTAAGACAACAGACCACCTCTCCTCTCTGTATCAACATATGTAGCCAAAATGAGTACTTAGCAGTTGGATGTTTGATGGAGTACCAACTCCTCAAAAACTTTTTTGAGCTAAACTCATACTGAAGTGCAGGGACATTTGTATGAATTTTGGGTACAGTCAAAATTATTAAATACTGTAGTATTAGCATATCTTGTCAGTCTGCTTGAATTGTTTCTGTTATGTTCATAAGCATAGTACCCCCAAGACTTTCTTAGGTAGAAGAAAGGCTTTTTTTCAGACAAGCAGGTGACTTGCACCACAAGTAAAGTAAAATTTTTGAGGCTATGTGTTACGTCTCAAGTGCTGCAGCATTACACATTGGATAAGGGAGAAATGCCAGGAAAAAAGTTCCAATTGCTTTTTCACCATGGTTTCCTGATGCTTTAGTGTAATGTATGGTGTGGTTTTCTGTGGAATATCTTGTAATGCATCCATTTGGCAAGCTCCGTGTGCACATAATGCCTCAGGGAAACTACTGCTTACTCCTTACAATGTAAATTGCATAGGGTGTCAGTATATGTTTGTGTATACATATCTGTACGTGTGTGCTTGATATTTCAAAAAAAAAGAATCTCAATGTGCTTCTATTTAATTTTGTTTTTTGGGGGGGGAGGGAAGAAACTTACTTCCAATCTTCTGTGTTTAATTACATTGTCCTTATTATGTCCTTACTGCTTCCTCATCACCAGTACTGTGCACTCCTGTACCATGGTTAAGAGATTATGAAAGCAACTGGCACCAGTGATAGTTTCTTCTTAACTGATTGTGTCTCTTTATAAGCGTGATTCATTCAGTCTCTAACCAACCTAACCCTGGGATTTTAAAATCCTTTCAGGGAAATCTCTGGGCCTGCTGCACAATTAATATTTTTCATATCTTTCCGCTCCCCTCCCCCCCCGCCCTTTCTTTCTTGCAACAGCTCACAAAAAGTCCTAGGAGATCAAATCCTGCCAGAACAGGCACTAATCCGCTATATATTAAATAGGCTACATTATGCTGAAATTATAAGCGTTGTTCCAAAAAGTTGTTTACTTTCCAAAATTTGAGAGAATTGAACAAAGGTCTCTGTTCCCATTTGTCTCACTGCATTATAAAGATTGTGAAAACATATTTCTCAGCCTGGAGGTTGCTTTTCTTCCCTCAAGTAAGCATTTCACTTCTCTTCATATTTACCAGACAAATGCTGGCAGTTCCAAGCTGGGTCCTGGAGGGAGAATGTACATCCAGCATAATACTTCTCATGTCACCTCTGCATGCACTGTAACTTTTAAGAAGCACCTTGCTGCATACGTATGTACTAATGTGAAGCATCCTCAACCCGGTGCAAAGGGTTTAATGACTGTAAAGGATCGTAAACCTTTCAGGGACGTGGGCTCAAACAGTGCAGGCCACGGGCAATACTGAAATATAGAATTTACTTGTTAGTTTCTCTGATCAAGATTTGAACCTCAGTAACTTATTTCTATGCCACCTTGGTACACGCAAGTCTGATGTCAGAGCCAAGTGAAGACAGCTGTCAGGGGAAGCCAGTCGCCTGCGCTTGCCTTTGAGCCGAGGCCGGGTCCCACCTGCTGAACTACCTGCCGTGACCATGGTGTGCAGACAGGGAGGCACAGGTAGTGTAGCGATATTTAATTTTGTTCAGTGTCTGAAAAGACTGGTGCAAGGTCTGATTGAGGGCAGTTATTGGACTTGAGGATTTAATAGAGCAGCTTTTTTTTTAAAAAAAAAAAAAAGTTTAATTAGGCTGGTCAGTTCAGTCTAAATAACTGGCCTGATCTTTCAATGGTCATAAGCACCTAGCAGCTCCTGCTGACAGCAGTGGGATATGAGAGGTGGGAATCCAGGTACTGAATCCATGTATGGCATCAAGAGCTGTGTTTAGGCACTAAGGGCATAAATATCACCTAAATCCCTGCACCTAATATTTCCTGTTGGTCTGGTTAGCTGCCTCCTCAAAGGCCTTTGAAGAGCATAGCTATTTTTGCTAATTTGACGCAGGAACATAGGTGAAACATTGGCCACTTGGGTGGAGATTTGGTGCTCCTCAGCTTTGAATCCAGTGATTGCTGGATTCATGTACAAATATATAAGGTACAAAAAGGGATGGGGAGGATATTCTTATGTCTGTTACACCAACACAGACACTGAAAACCCGCATGCACCTCAAGTGTAGATAAGTGCTCCTTTGTATCTTGACATGCCTAAACTCCGTCAGAAATCAGGTACTGAGTGACTTGTCTTAGATGGCAGGGGAAGCAGGTGGAAGGGTGGGAAAGCAGGTCCTGGTACTCTGAATCCCAGTCATGTTCTCTGTCATCTTAACATCAGGAGATGTCCTTCCCCTTTCTCACCTTATTTTCCAAGGGTACTGCTCCTAAAACAATTATAACTGCTGTCTGGTCTTTTCTGAAGTAACGGATTACTTTTTCCCTTGTTTTTTTTTTCTTCATAGAATTCACTTCAACGTGTGGAAACACCAGACAAAGGTAAAGTGTTATATTTAAAATATGTTAATTCAAGATATATCATCAGAAAACATGTGTTTTGCTATTTGTTTGTATTAGTGAACTGTTATAGTTGGCATATTGCAGATGTTTACGTATTTAATCATATTATATGGTAATTATGATGAGTTAAATTTTAAGTGATCTAAAAACGTAAATAAAATATAGCATTTCTCAAAACTAATCTGGCAATTCAAATACAGAGAATGAATAGTAGAGTGAAAGAATTTATTGCAGTTAGTGGTTGTCACAGCAGTTGTCCTGAATCTCAACTTTTTCTGTGGAGAAAAGGAAAAATAAGGAACTTCATGAAAGCCTAAAAAATTGATTTTGTGTATGGCTTTTCTACTCTGCTCCAATAACTTTCATCCCTTCCTTCTTAAGCTTTAGTTCTTTTTTGTGTTTCACCGTGTACATAGTGCGTTATCTAAAATGTTATGCTGTCATAAGAAAGGTAGGTTAATTAATGGTAACGGACAGAATCATAGACCCTGCCTTATTTAGTTCCGCAGTTAAAATCAGCTCAGACTCATTGGCTAATGCCCAGAACTGGTAGCATTCCTGCAGAGCTTCGAGATAAGGACAGGGAAAGATTGTTCACCAATTACCATCACAGGCACAACAGACCAAATAGAGAGGAATTAATCTAATTTATTACCAAGCAAAACTGAGTAGAGCAATGAGAAATAAAACCAAATCTTAAAACACCTCTCACCACTCCTCTCTTCTTCCCAGGCTTAACTTCACTCTGAATTTCTACCTACTTCCCACCCCCGGCCCCCAGTAGCACAGAGGAATGGGGGTTACGGTCAGTTGATCACACATTGTTTCAGCTGCTCCTTCCTCCTCAGGGGGAGGACTCTTCCTCTGCTCCAGCGTGGGGTCCTGCTCAGGGGAGACAGTCCTCCATGAACTTCACCGACGTGAGTCCTTCTCACGGGCTACAGTCCTTCATGAAATGCTCCTGTGGGTCTCTCCCATGGGGTGCATATCTTCAGGATCAGATTGCTCCAGCATGGGTCTCCCATGGGGTCACAAGTCCTGCCAGCAAACCTGCTCTGCTACACAGATGCTTTCAAAGGGTCTTCCATCAGAATGTCGGGGTGGGCTAGTGTGGAACAGTGGTCTCTCCATTTAGTTAGCGCGTTAAAAAGTGGCCTCTGAGATGCTTTTTTTCTCTGCTTGTCTTGATTGCAGTTTGCTCAGAGCGGCAAAAAAGTGATCCGACCACAAAGATTGCAGCAGCCTTTCATACACAGAGATGGTTCAAATGCAGGATTCTAAATGCCAGGCTTGTTGTTTCACCATTATTCAACTTCATGAACAGCAAACAAAGAGACAGCAATTATCCTTGTAAGCTGCCAGGAAAAGCTAAGCAGCTGGAGGGCCAGGGAAGTGGGGGGAGAACACTCAGGTGCAGAAAAGAGAAGGTAGATGGCAGGATTCTTCTCCCTTGGATGTAGTCATTTACCCTATGAATTTTTTTAACACTCTTAATGGGAACTAATTGTTGTTCATGAAAAGAATTAATAGTTACTAATCAACATCTACCTTAGAAACACTGCACACTGTTCAGAAAACCTGGCTGGCAAGGATCTAGAACATTCCTCTACTTAAAGATATTTCCAAATTTGAATTTCACTGAATTGGCACCTTCCTCAAGGAAAATATGATTTATTGAATAACAGTAATGAATCATATTTTTTACTCTGTACTTTTCTGTTCCTATTTTTTATGCCAGGAAACCCTCAACTGTGAAGAGTGATGCTTCTCTGTTCTTGGCACACCCTAATTTCATAACAATTGCAGAATCCTTTTGGTAGTGTAATAATAGAAACTGCAACTTACTGATCACAAGTCAGAACTTGCCAGGCCATTAGTCATTCTTTGGAGAAACCTACAAAGTTGTCCAAGGTAACCAAAATTCAAATTGACCTCTTACATACAGTGATACACATTTCATGTACGTTTTAGTGTACTACATGCCTTACATCTGCACCTAGAATCATAGAATCATTAAGGTTGGAAGAGACCCTCAAGAACATCTAGTCCAACCGTCCCCCCACCACCTATTACCCACTAAACCATGTCCCTAAGTACCACATCCAACCTTTCCTTAAACACCCCCAGGGACGGTGACTCCACCACCTCCCTGGGTAACCTGTTCCAATGCCTGACCACCCTTTCCGAGAAGAAATTTCTCCTAATCTTCAATCTAAATCTCCCCCGGCGCAACTTGCAGCCGTTCCCCCTAGTCCTGTCACTAGTTATCTGCGAGAAGAGGCCAACCCCCAGCTCATCACAACTCCCTTTCAGGTAATTGTAGAGGGCAATAAGGTCTCCCCTGAGCCTCCTCTTCTCCAGACTAAACAAGCCCAGTTCCCTCAGCCGCTCCTCATAAGACCTGTGCTCCAGCC
>VWZZ01008359.1:347890-571590 GCA_013399095.1 Psophia crepitans | reverse complement strand
TTGGCCTCTGCCCAGCGATCCAACCTGTCCAGGTCCCTCTGCAGAGCCATCCTACCCTCTGGCAGATCGACACTTCCCCCCAGCTTGGTGTCGCCTGCAAACTTACTGAGGGCACACTCAATTCCCTCATCCAAATCATCAACAAAGATATTGAAGAGGATGGGCCCCAGCAGCGACCCCTGGGGAACACCACTCACGACCGGTCGTTGGTTGGATTTGACTCCTTTCACCACCACTCTCTGGGCCCGGCCATCCAGCCAGTTTTGAACCCAGTGAAGAGTGTACCTGTGCAGGCCATGGGCCGCCAGCTTCTCCAGGAGAATGCTGTGGGAGACCGTGTCAAAGGCTTTGCTGAAGTCTAGGTAGACTACATCAACAGCCTTTCCCTCATCCACCAGGCGGGTCACCTGGTCATAGAAGGAGATGAGTCTGGTCAGGCAGGACTTGTCTGATGAAAACAAAGCGTAGTGTGAGAGCAGCAACCAAAACTGATCTGCTGGAACCTAGGCCTGGTCCCCAAAAAGTGGGCAAAGCCATTCTACATGCCTTTTCTTTTGGGGATCACAAGTTTCTCTTAGTTCCTGACTTCTCAGTGCTCACCTTCATGATAAAGCTATGGTGCCTCCCATCTGTTGACCTAGGGACACTGAGCCTGAGAGAAATCCAGATGATGTTTTCACTGGCTGAACCTAGAAGTAAAAACCAACTAGGTGGTCAGTTGTGCATTCCTGTTAAATCACCTTTGTGTTTCCTTTTCCACCTCTTTCACTTCCCACCCTCTGTTTACTTCTTTATGTTTACCTGGCTACAATTGAAGGCATCAAAAAATTTGCAAGCCTGTAACACAAAAGTAAAAGAAAATTTCCACCTTAGTTTAGTGCTGATAATTATTTCCAGATCTCTAGGAAGCTAAATACTATATGCTTTGCTTTCTCTAGTAGCACAGTTGCAAATGAAGTCAGTGTTGACAACCAAGGAAGGGAAAGACTGCATTTCCCTTTTGTACTGTTCTTTTTTGTCTCTTATACGTATTCATGTTCATCTTGAAGTAAACAGCATCATATTTGAACAGCAAGAGCAGCAGTTACACCTACTAATATTTTTTTTCCCCTCTCCTCTTCTTCTCCTACATGATAGTTATTACCCTGGGTATCATAAGAGTTTTGGTTTTCTTCATTATAGCCTCTCTACCACAAAAGAGAAAAAGATAAAAGATACTCTTAAAATTAAAGCCTTACTTAATTTGTTTAGAAACTGCTTTAATTTTTCTCTTTGATAAAAGATTGTCAGAGGTTTGATGTTAGTCATTCACTGTGGACTAAGGAAGTCAGAGACTATATTCAAAATATCTAGCCTTGATTGAGTGTTGAAATAACTGGCTCTACTAATCTGTATTATCTCTGTAGACCAAATTTATTCCATTGCTGTGAATAGAGCAGTACTTATCCATGGTATGCTTAAGTGTAGATCACTTTCTTTTTACTCTATAGGAAGTCCTTAGAAGATTACATTAATGTTTTGGCACTCAATGTATTTTTTTATTTCTTCTTAAGTGTGAGGAACGATAGGCATTTCTAGACATTAGCACCTTTCTGCAGCATCAGGTGTTCCCAGAAAATAAAGAATAAGGTTGTTCACATTAATAGAGATTTACTACTGGAATTTGCTGCAATCCAGAGTATGAAAAGACAGGCTGCAAGCTGGTACAAAACTGAGTCCGTGTGTGTTTCTCAAAAGCTGATGAATGAATGTTTATACATCATCTACAGCCTTGCTACTTCAGGCAGGGATTTCACCAGATCAGACATAATAAGCAGCTTTTGGAATTTGATCAGTAGTTCTCTGGGACCCATCTCAGAAAGCCTAGTACGAACCGTGTACTGATGCTATTGAATTATCAGTCTTTTCCAACTGAATTGCTGGAGTTGCTGTATGCAGAATGTTGCTGAATGCAGACATCAGATACCTTGATGGCAATTTAATGAAGTTGTCATTACATTTAAAAGTGTGAAGTTTCACTGATTGCGCTTGGGATTTGCTAGTTGCTTCTAGACCTGATCATAAAAATAGTCATTACAGGAAGTTTAAAAAAAAAGGAGGGGGGGGGAGAGGGCTAGGAATTGAAGGTTTTCTTGAAGGATTTCCTGTGTAAAATGGAAATCTCCACTTCCTTCTTTTCCTAACGCAAAATAATTATAGTTTTGTTTTGGAAAAATCACTTTTTGTTTTGGAATATGGAAAAATACCAAGAGCTTTTTACCAACTGTATTTCATCTCCGTAAGTGTCTCTTGCACTGGCTTCAAATCTGAGCATGGCTCTTTAAGTTGTTGCTGTGGTACACCCTGATATGTTGTTCTGAAAGCCAGGGTTTTTTTTAACCAAGACCACTCCTTAAATAACTATAATCATTCTGTTCTCAAAAATATTAGACAGAAGTTACCAAGGCCTTGTAAAGTATGTAGCAGCAGAGACATTTTTGATACCAGGACAGCAGGAGTTTTTTGCTTCTTTCAAGGGATAATTCACAGGATTTTTCAGCCAGTAGGAGGAAACAATAAGGTAAATATCAGTGCTTGGAAACTCCATCTGATTATTATTTGCATTACAGCCTTTTCATGTTTTGTCTTTTTCTTATTATAATAATTAGACCATTATAATAATGGTCTAATTAGTGCCTTACCTAAATCTTAAGGGTTTTTTTCTGGTAGCTTTTTGTGCATGTGTATGACCTAAACTGTATTTAGGATCTCGCTCTTTTTCTTCTCTCTGGAAATAGGTGGGAAAGAACAATATTAAGCTCCTGTTCTCCAAAATACCTTTATGGTGTCAAAAGGGTCTTAAACTTTCCTTCCAAATTCTGTTCAACCAGATACTTCTCATGCTTTACTCAGAGAAAATGTGCATACAGAGTCAGAGAGGGCGTGTTTAGTATGTATTGAATTGATGTCATCTCCTAGTGCACTAACAGCAATGAACCTACTCTGTTGGAAGGCCTTGCACTAAAGTAACATGTGAATTGTAAAACTGGACTGAGAAGTAGTAAGTGGCATGGGGTCACAAGTCGGCTGATATGTTCCTGGCTAAATCTTGGAGGCACCTGCAGGTGTTTTCATTAATGCTTTCAGGGATGGTGTGGATTTTTCTGTTTCTCACCAAGGGTGAAATTTAGTCCTTCAAACTCCGTGTACAAGGAACACATGTCAGAAATAAGCATATCTGGCAGCTGTGGTTAAAGTTCTCTTTCCTTGGTCTCATCTCATTTCTGCAAGTCTCGTTTCTTCTCACACTCAGGAAGAAGGTGATAACAAATAATTTCACACCAGGAAAAAAAATGAGTTCCAAGTTGTGAGATTATTAATCTAGGTCACAATTTACTTTATGGTGTATTCATCGTCTCCTAGATACTGCCTATGCCTGGGACACCTTTCTAGAAAATAAACTCTGGCATCGCTGAAGCTGTGAATCTGCTGTAAGAAGTCCATAGCCTGTGCTATGTAAATCAGTGAAACACAATAGTACTTTCTCACCTAAGATTTATTAATCACAAAAGTCATAAAAAGCAGTAAATTTCTCTGACTTCATGAATGGGTGATATAATTTCAGTTTACCAAATCCTATTCAGCAACTCATAAAAATACAGTGAAAAGATGCTGACCAACTCTTGTGAGTAATGGACATTTACAGACTAGCCAAGATGGTTGTCTCTAATTTAGTTAATTGCTACTGGGCTTAATAAGTGAAGAGCATGAAGGTAAAAAGGGCTGACTGTGGCATGGAAACTGTAGAGCGCTTTTAAACTGAGAGTTGACAAGAATAAGAATATGAATGTAGAAAAAATTCTGCAGCTGTAGACCAGGTCATACTTGGATGTTTGCTTACACCTGAGGAACTCTATTCCTGGGAAGATCTTTGTTCTGAATCTCCTAATAAGTAAATAAATAATGCTGAAGATTCATTTGTCTCTCTTTGGCAAATGAACTGATTGCCCCATTGCTGCCTTCACCCCGCACATGCCATTGTAGTAAGAGAGACAGCCTGTAGTCCCCCTCCAGGCCCTGCTTCCAAACTGTCTCCATTTCTGCAGTGAGGCACAGACTCTGCAAGCCCACGGGTGAAAGGTGGAAATTTGAGAGCGAGCAAAAAGAATGTTCCCCAACTCCCCTCAGCAGGGACTCTCACCGACATTGCCTGCAACTAAGTGAAGACTTTTAACCTTGACCCATCCAGCCAAGTAGGTTTTCGAGGGTGAGCAGGTCCGTGACACCCAGGAAACTTTTTTCACCTCACCACTGACTGATTGAAGCATGTTATAAATAATTGAGGCAAAATCTGTGGGTTGTTTTTTTCTCCTTCAGTTTTGGTGGTTTTTTGTTGTTGTTGTTGTTGTTGTTGTTGTTGTTGTTTTGTTTGTTTGTTTGTCTGATTTTTACATATCTAGCATTCAGTTTTGTGACTGGGTAAATAATGATAATTATTCTTCTGGAAACATAGCCAGTGGAGACGATAGCTTGGATGTAAGTGATAGGCACCTTGTATCTTATTCACTGCCTTGCCTAGAATCTGTAAATTTTCTATTATGGAAAATATTTACCCTATCATGTATATTTCTCCTGACTCATTTTTTGCCCAAGGAGTATTCCCTTCTTTCTGCAGCTTAGCTAAAGTATAATATGTTTCCTTTTGTTCTGGAGACAAAATCTGAAACATTGCCCTAAAGCCTAGAATATTGGTTGCATAAAAACGGCTGGTGGCCAAAGGGTACTTTTCAACACAGAGCAGGAAGTTTGCATAGATTCTGAACTAAATTTCATCTTCTTTTAGAGAAAATGCTGAGAAGGTAGTCATTGACTTCAGTAGGCCAATTTGCATAAATAAGGGTTTTGCTACTACACGACGTCTACTTGTCTGCTGCTTTGAACAGATTGAAGGCAGGGAGTCTCTGCAGTAGCTGTTTTTCCTTAATGTAAATAGCGTGGTACTTTTCAGATAAAGTAGAAAATACTAGTTCAAGTAATAGTCCACTGGTGTCCTCTTCTGGACCTCTTAAGAAGGCTTTATGTATATGACAACAGTTAATTCCTTGGAATATAAAAGAATTCAATGCAAGTTAAACACTTAGTTTGGAAGGTACTAAGTTATTACAAATCCAATAGAACTGGGTATGAAAATAAAACGGCATTCTAGGGCAAAAAAAAAAATCATGAGAGCAAAGGTTTATTCAGAGCAATTATGGTGAAGGATGATAAATAGAGAAAATAGTAAAGAGAATAAATGAAAACAAGTGCTCTACAGAGAAATATACACACACAGAGAGTAAAAGGACTGAGTTTTTTTAACCTGCTGGTCTCTCATATGATTCAGTTTTGTATGTGGAAGATGATTACAACATGACAAACTGTAATATTCTAGCCGGTCCTTCACGAGTGCCATAATTTGCTGTTAGTACTTCCAGTAGCAAACCCCACTATATCTCATACTATTTCAATTTTATGTATATCTCTATTGCTACATAGTTGAAATTTGTCTGTTGTAAAATGAAAACTGAAATAACTCCTTTGCACTATTTGCAATGCATTTTGTGACTGAATAGGTCTGACTATTTTCTAGTTTAAAGGCAAAAGGTATAAAAGAAGGGGAATAAAATTCCAAACCTGAGGATGTTTTTTTGGAGACATTTCTGTCAGGAAAATGAGATAGCTAAGTCCAGTGAATCATGGTATCTGTATCTGCTGTTGGGTAGGATTCCTGCACCTATCTCCAAGTATAAAAAGCTAATTTAAGCAAGTCCCTGACTTTCTATTGCTGGTAATATTTTTTTCTTTTTTTTCAATAGACACTATTAGACAGCTAATAGACGGCTGCTAAATATACTGGCCAGACAAGTTCAGGGAGCATGTCAGGAACTGTAACAGGCAATGAGAGTATGTTCTTGGTCATGTAGGGAACCCATGAGTCAGAAGGGAGAAAAGGAGAATTTGGGGTACTGCTCTTGGAAGACAATTCATCCTGATTTTGGTACGACACAAAGTACTGTGACACTTTCTCTCTCAACCTGTACCTTGCCTGAGAAATGAGTGCTTGTACCAGCTCTCTTCACTCGATAGAGGCTGCCAGGACTGGAGATTTTAATTTACACTGGCAATCAGACAATCCCTAGCTGCTGCAAAAACACAGAGAGAGGAAAGATGGATAAAAGCCAGTAATTGCAGAAAAAGAGCACTGCAGAGCTGAAGCCAGGGGAAATGACATAAATAAAGGTGTGATACAAATGAGAGTACAGCCTGCATTTCATATATATCTGTACAGATATGTATTTCAATGTCCATCGTTGTGTAATGTTATCGCTAGTCCATGACCATCTGAATGTCTGATTGTGGCTGCTGTTATATGTATTTTATGAATTGTTTACCTACAGTTGCAACAGCTTTATAGTCTTAAAATATAACCGATGCCTCTTCTCCATTCTACTGCTGCATTGCCAGTTCCCTTGAACTAAGCAGCTCCTTAGCTCCTGGAATTACAATATACCTACATAATAAAAATTCTTCCAACGCAAAAATTAACAGACTAAAATGGCATATCTGAGGCACACACTAACTTGCTGTAGTTTAAAATGCTTACTTTGAAAATGCCTTAATTTGAAAGTGCTGTAATGAAAGACTGTTAATGACACACCAGAAATGAGCTAAGGCTGGTTTCAGAAGCACAGATGGCTAATTGGCTTCAGTTGGTAGGTTATGTCATTTTAATTAAATTTTGTTAGGAAGCATTTCAAAGCCATAACTGATGGTTTAAGATAAATATGGTTTTTCATAAATTACCTGTTGCTAACCTTTACTTATTTTGCTCTCTCTTCTCAGCATTAATAGAGGCTGCTGTGACTGAGCTCTCCATGGCCATCTCTCGTCTAATCCATGTTTACAGCAGCAGCTTTGATACAAATTTCCAGCTTGCCAGCATACCTAAAAGCCCTTCATGTGTGGACATCAGACTAGATTCGCAGCTCAGCTTCACTGTGTATGCTGCCCACAACATCCCAGAAGCCTGGGTGAACAGGTAGGAGGAGGGTCAGCAGGTGTTCATAAGAACAGGTGTTGTCTCTTAGATCACATTTTTTTCGCAGATACTAGCTTATCTCAGTTGCTTTGGTGATACTCCTATATTAATGTTAGAGGCTGAGTAAGTGGGTGTATCTCCACTGTTTTTCTAGCATAAAGTGCATTTACTTTAGCTTGAATGACAAGGAGACTTCCAGGCCCTGTAGATAGATGGAGAATCAAGGAAGTGGCTTAGATGGTTGCCCTTGACCAGTGTGCAAAGTTGGTAATAGAAACACATCAAAGCACTGGCCCTGATGGGTATGTGCACAAATGGTTCTGTGACAGACTTAGAATCATAGAATCATTAATGTTGGAAACGACCTCCAAGATCATGTAGTCCAACCGTCCTCCTACCACCTATTCCCCACTAAACCATGTCCCTAAGTACCACATCCAACCTTCCTTTAAACACCCCCAGGGACGGTGACCCCACCACCTCCCTGGGCAACCCGTTCCTTCCTCAGCAGGAGGGAGGAAAGGATTTGCTGTGTGCTGCATGCCGAGAGTTTGGACTGGGACTTTATGTGGCCTCTGCAGTACAACTGAAAGGGTTGAAGGTTAGCTTACCAAGTTAAACAGAGGGCTGTTCTTGCTTAAACCCAGTCTGAATGAGGCTTTATCAGCAATTCTTGCTTTTGGTGTATTTCAAGCCATATTACTTGACTAAGCACGAGCATTGGCGATACTCTATAGATGGTGATTAAAGTAAGTATAGTTTATAGGTCTGAGTATACCTAGTATATCAACATACCACAGTAAAGAAGAGAGGAAAAAAACTTTATTAAAAAGGTGATTGTTTATTTGGTCAAATTAGTTGTCTCTTCAAATAGCTGCTTTTCCTACTCTGAGCAAAACTGGTGATCTCTATGGTAATAGAAGCAACAAGGACATGGTTTAGTAGGTATATAGGTGGTAAGGGGACAGTTGGACTAGGTGATCTTGGAGGTTGTTTCCAACATTAATGATTCTATGATTCTAAGTCTATCACAGAACCATTTGTGCACATACCCATCAGGGCCAGTGCTTTGATGTTGCTTCTATTACCGTAGTGTGATCAAAGGAGGACAGGTGACTACAGTCTGCTGGCATTATGAGCCAAAATGCTGTTCTCCAAGTTTTATTAATACTTTCCCCTTGCTTCCACTTTACCTTGAATTCCAAATGAGTGATTAAAAAACAGTGGGATCATTCGCATTAAACTGAGCAAGAGAGTGCTATACAGCATTAGCTGTAATTAGCAGTTTAATAAAAATCTGAGAGAATTTGCATTAGTTAAGGTAATAAATACAGAACTATAATCACTATGTTGATTTTCAGATGGTTATACCATTCCCACTGCATTTTATGTTTTACCAGAAAAATGTGAAATTACATATGGCCTAAAGGCCACTGATGACTTGAATTGCTATGTTCAAACACGTAAAAACAAGAATCTTTTTTCCTCTTTAATTTCCCTTTACAGTCTTTCCAATATTCATAGCTAGCATGGACTTCTTAACATGGACTGCCACTCCGACACCTACTTTCCTCAAATACTTTTACTAACTTCATTCACATGCATAATGTCTGGTTTTGCTTCTGCACTGCATGAATTCGTGCTGGCTATGTCACAGCTCTCATTTTCCCTTTCCTGAAGGTCACGTTTTATGATCTTGCTGCTGTTTGTAACAGGTATTTTAATATGAATTCCTGCATATAGGTAATATATGTATTATAAATGTTAAAATTTTGACATCCCTCACTGTCTGTCTCACATTGTTTTTTTTCCATACATACCAGTATGTGATAAATGGATTTTCTTTTAATTGTTTGGGATAAGGGAGAGTGAGTTGTCTTACATCTTACAGAATCATGTTAGTGTCCTGTCAAATTCATCTCAAGTTCACTTTTGTGGATTGGCTTTCTGTCAGTTTTTATATTTATGCTCTCAATTTCTTATTCCTGTCTTACTGCCCTCATTAAAAAGATAGGTACAGACATTACAACTTCCAGAATAATGTTGCAAAATTGATTACCTTTCTTTCTTTACTGTATTTTAATTCCTTCTTGTTTCTTTTATCAGTTTGTTGTTTTCTCTCATTTAAATCCCGAGCACATATGCCTTATTTACTGCCAGTGTCATAATGTTGCGAGCTTCATGTTCAGCTGCATTTGTTTCTACAGCCCAAAACAATCAGTTTCCTATCTGCATTTGGATGATATGAAGTGATCTTTGGGACAAGACTATCAAGTCTTTGAACTCACAGGGAGGCTACCTAGGCAAAATGCTACACAAAGACCTGAAATGGGTTGAAATGCATGCACTCTGAACAACCTTTCTGACTTCAGTCAGACTGACGCATTGTGCGAGCATTCATCTTTCCAGGATTAGGTCCTTATGGTCTGTATATCGTGTAGCAATAATTCTGTTTAAACAGCAATGCTTAATCATTGGATTGTATTAAAAGCCATTATTTCCACCACTATCCTCCAACTGTATGTAATGTTTAGACTCTGGAGGAAAGATGCCATATTTAAGAGCAGAAGCATTTCCTAATCTTTTTTTTTTTCTTTCTCTGCATTGATACCTCATAAGTACTACAGATTCCAGATCAGGTTGTTTCCAACATTAAAAAACCCAAAAAAAAACCACAAAAAAACCCAAACCAAACCATATCTGTTACAATTATAGCAATTATTTTAATGTTCTGGAAGAGATCAACTGTCATTCTTGTAAATAAGGCAAAGCCAGGCACCTTCAATCTGCAAATGCTTCAAATTTGCTGTTCAGATTTGACTCTGTTTCCCATGTTCATTATTCTTGTACAAAATATGCTCTAAAGCCAAGAGTGGCAGGAAGATCTGGAAGTTACAAGATTAATTAAGAGCTTTAGTTGATTATATGGTATTCATCTGTTTTGACTGAATTTTTGTAAGATTTCAGTAAGAAGAATATAAACCAAACAGCCTCAGAACCGAGTTACACTATGAAGCTAGTTGGTTAAGTATCTGAAGAGTGGGAACACAGTAATGCTTTTGCTGTAATGACAGTACAGATTCCCTTAAGTAACCTGTTTTTTACAGATTGGGAAAAGTAAGTATAAATAAATCGACTGAAGTTGTATGATGAGCAAATTGTAACACTTCAAAACTTTGTCCAAACTTCCCTTGACTGCATTAATGAAAAAAAATAGTCATAATGACAACATGGAACAGAATCTAAGTGTCTTAAGTACTTTTCTTGAACTCTGAAACATTAAAAAAAACAAACAACCTGAAATCAACACTCACACTCCCCCCCAAATTAATATGAGATTCATTATTTCAATTCTTTGTGCGTGTAAGGATGTATCTTCGCAAGCTTCTGAATGCTTAGCCTCAAACTTACTGTGCTGGACATGCTACAGTACAAACATATTTTTTTTCTTTCCCCTTTATAGCTACAAAGTTTTCTCTTTTTCTTGTTCACTAACTTATGCTGGGAAGACAATATGTCAGGTGAAGATTTGCAAAAATATACCGGTTAGAAGATCCTTCTTTCTCCTGGCAGACTGGAACGAGAAGTAAGTTTTGGTCTGTGTTTGATATTTGTTACTCTGACAGATTTTACACATGACCTATTCATTAAAAAAAAAAAAAAAAGAAAAAATTTTAAAAATACGCATCATTATTATGGATCTTCTTCTGAGCAAATTAAACTCCACAGAATTCAGAGAAACTAAAGGAGATGGGAGTGAGAAAGGAGTAGGATAGCCAGAGGAAGAGAATTATGACTAAGCTAAATCTGGTCTGATGATAAACTAAACTAAGCTGGTCTGAGAATAGCTTTCATTCACTGGAGGCATCCTGGAGGAATACTGGAACCAAAAGGAGGTGCAATCAAAAGCTGTATTACTTTTCTCTTTTGAGTAGTTTCACCCTTTGGATCCACTTCTGGTAAGTATGCAATTCAGTGTGAGAACCGATTGTAATGTTTCTTTAAAGATTGTTTTTTTAGAAGGAACGAGGCTATTGTAGGGGTTTTTTTATAGGAAAGATCTGCTGTTTCCAGATAGGAACCTTAGTTTGAGACTGGAATTTCAGAGTAAAGGCTACAAACTGCCTGTCACCTGCCTGTCTGCTTTAAGGAAAGTAACTCCAAGCAAAAGCAAAGCTCACACTCAAACAACATTCTTTTAAGGCAATGGGATGACAAAAAGCATGTTTGCAATAGATGAGAGAGAAGTACGCAATTTTTTATGATTTGGCGGTAAGATTGTGTTCTTCCAGCATCCTAGGCATGACATGTTTATATTTACAGTCTTTGAAACTTTTGGTATTTTACATCACTGCTTAGTGTATTCTAAATCTGAAAGCAGCTTGATTACATTATAATTGAACAAAAGCTGCAAGTCATCTGAAAGGGTTTTTTTTAAGTTGTAACTGAATACAAAGTAATTCATAACTTCCGCTCGCCTTTACATAAGACACGCAACAGTTTAAAGCTGGTGAAAGGGAAGAGGATCTTTTTATGCCAAGCCTGTTACACACCTATCTTAATGGAGATTTTGCATGGCCTTCTTGCACAGCGCTCCTGAACAGACACAGAAACTTTAGGATGTTTGCCCTATGCTTAAGAAACAAAATGGTTTCATTTCTGCTAAGCATCCAAATTAGGTTTTTTAGGGCCTACTGTCAGGCCTCAGTTTTGTCTAGAGAGTTTGAGTGTTGAAGCTGAATCTTTTGTAAGATTGGAAAGTAACTATTACCTTTCTGTGTTCTAAAAAAAAAATAAATTCATTCCTATTTGCTTTGTAGGTATTTTCACCTTGTCAAAGCTTTGGTCAAGTACTGTCTTCATGGCACATATGGACAGATATAACTGAAGTGTAGGGAATGGATTATATTCCTGTTAAGCATTTTTGGCTTCTATATATATGGCTACTGCCTTTCTGGAATGCATCTTACACAACCTTTTTCTAAAACAAAGTATAAGAAGATAGAATGGAAATAAATACTTAACCATTACTGGAACAGAAACTCTGTTGTTCTTCAGTTTCCATGAAAATGTAAAGAAAGCAGACTAAAGCTTCTGGTTTCTGTTTCAACCTCTTCCTCTGCAAAATCACGATTAAATGTCTTCAATTTCAACAAAAAGCTTCTTAGAAAAAGAACCACTTAAGTATGCAGGCCAAATTTTTTCATAGAGTCATAGATGCTTGTAAGAGGCATCATTTAACATCAGAAACAAGATCTAGAGTTATATGAAACTTAATAGCATTATTTTGTAAGAGCACCTTTTTACTTTTTATTGGTTGCTTGAGTTTCAAAATAATTTTCAGAATCCAATTCAAATAAATTCCAAAGTAAAAACCTAAACAAAAATGTATCTGTCTGGCAGGCTTTTCAATATTTCCCTCAACCATCAAAGGTATTCACATATTTTCCACCTCAAACCAATTGGCATGGATTTTTTATTATTATTTATTTTTTTTTTAAGTCTCAAAACATGAGAGGAGGTTTCTTGGACCTAATGACCTGAGGTCCAGAAACACAGGCTGAGAATCCAAGTAGCCAGACATACCATCATTTTTGTATATTTAAACTTGTATCCAGAACTGGATTTTGTGAATGGATGCTATTTTTGAGTCAAAATGCAAATGTCAGATGAGTATTTTAAATCAGCTAACAGTCTTGCAGACAGAGCTTTCCCTCCCTTTCTTTGAGTCACTAAAATGTTCCTGGATTGGCAGGGCACATTCTGCTCACAAAAAAGATGCTTATAAAGCAGACATTTACTGCTGGACGTGAACATGTTGAGATCACGACAATAGATTCTGCTCATATTCCAAATCTAACATAGCACTTAACAACAAAAGCAAAAATTTTCGTATAAAGACAGGAACTGACGATTTGACTGCTGTCCTTACCACATATGATTTTGGTATAGTATCAGAATATTAGGCAAAATGGTGGTGCCAGAAGATATTTCCTGCACGAACATGTGCATAGGGAAAGAAATGTTTATGTTGTTTTTACTTATTTTAATTATTTATTTTAAATATGAATAACTTGTCAGAGTTCTAAAATAAGAAAACGTGCTTTTTGCTATATGTGCTGCTAACCCTCTAAGAAAGAATAAACAAGCAGCACCAAACTTGACAGAATAATCATCATATTCATAATATTTTGAAATACACAGAGAGAAGCAACAGTAGAGGTGGTGCCATGCTATCACTTGAAGGTGCTATGTGCCTAACTGGTATAACTTACAATAATTCAATACAAGCCAGGAACAGACTGGTTTGGCTTTCCTGCAGTAAATACATGTATATAAACACAAATTAATACTATTTGCAAGAATTCAAGCTGGAATTGATTAAAAATAGAGTATTTTAATGAAGTATTACTGCAGTTGGTTTTCCATGTCATCAATTTTCTATCTTGGGAAGTCTGGGTCACTCAAAACTGCAGCAAAGCTGTGTTCACTCTTAGTTATCTTTTGGCTATATATGTCATCTTTCTGAAACAGAAAGGCATATGTTTGCATAAAAAGGTTACAGAGGACACAATTTCTTTTTTGTAAAGTTGCTTGCCTTGAGTTACAACACTACTTTCATTCTAATCCGTATGCTATTTTCAGTTGATTACAGACATTGAAAATACATGTAGTAAAAGGTCACCAGGAAGAGCTTCTATTACATTAGGAAGTCAAATATTCTCTCTACAGTTATGGTTCAAGCAGACCAAAATATAAACGTAGGTGATTCAGAATGTGTCCTGATCTTAGATTAGGATTGACTCAATGCAAAAAAAAAANNAAAAAAAAAAAGGAAAGTAGTGTTTTGATGATTAGGAATCTAGAAAGAGAGTTTCTACCAAAGACAAGACTTGCTTTATTTGCTGATTTTCATGTATTTAGTTTGTGTTTTCAAGTGCTTTAACCAGTTACTGTCTGAACTTGATAGGTTTTGTATTTAAACATGAGCTTCTGTTGACGTCTTTTATCATATTTAGTCTTTCCCAGAATGTTCTCAGAAAAGATGGGATTCATTTGATACCTAAGGAGGCGTCCTTGTTTAGTGTTTCTTCTGTTTGTCCCTTTTCAAGAGTATACTTTCTGCTTTAGGAACCTTTGTGTTCTAAACTTTGAATAATCACTTTGAAAAGTATGATTGTCACCTTAGTGCTGAATTGAAATAGACTGATACTATCTAGCACGTAATGTGTAATGTCCAAAAGCTGCTTCCTTATTTTCTCATCATTGTTCAATGACTGAGACCTCTTAATTATTTTCTTCTGTCTTAGCTGGTTGCTTTTAATATATTCATTCCACCATCTTCTCTTTTTCCATCCTTTGTAACTTATGTTAAACCTACAGACATGAAATATGGAATTAACATTAAACCTACCATTCATCACCTCAGATACTTTCTTGGCCTTGTGTTCCCTCTTCTCCATATTTTGTTTGGCTTGTCTATTTTGTTTATACTCTCTCAAGGCAAAGCCTGGATTTCCCCAGAGCTCTTCAGTGTTGAGTGCTCTTGTGCTATTAGGCGCGTGGCCTTTGAAACTGGCTGTATAACTTTATCTAACATCTGTGAATAGCACCTTTTCAGTGAGTGTCTTCTCTGTTCTTCTCAACTACTGTTGAAATTGTTCACCCACAGGGTATCTATTTCTGGCCACTGTTCCATTTCCTCCTCCTCATTCAGCCATTTGATTCAGCCTTATGCAGTCAGAACGGATAATACCAACTGGGTAAGATCAGGCATGCATTAATCAAAGTTCTTAAGAGCAATGCAGGTATTTTCCTTCTCTGAGTATCACATGTCACTGGAAGGGAATTTTTGCTCCCCTTTGGCCTGTGCTTTAACTCTTGGCATGTCTAACTTTTGTCAAAGTTTCCAGGTACTTTTCCTACTGGTGTACATCTGATAGTGGTATATATTGTGTCCTGAGGAAACTCTGGAAAGCATTTGCTTTCTGCAGTGAGTTTATTTCATTGCTTCAAGTTCACAAGGAGTGTTAACAATTGTCCGTATTAGAAAACGCATGTCTTGATTTTTTATTTTTGTCTCTTCTCAGCATTAATGATTTTCTTAAAGTTAAGTGTAACTCTTCGTCAGTTTTATTTAACATAGGCAGAGTTGTCAGCCTGTAAGTGAAAAAGATAGAACAAGTTATCTATAGCATGTAAAACAGTTCAGTTTTCCAATAATTGTCTCTAACTAATTATGAGTGAGAAAGAGGGCATGAGACAGGGAAAGCAGAGTTGAAAGCTATAAATAGGGACACGTAGGAAGACAGTTGAGAATTGCTTCTCAATTCTATTCATGTTAATTAGAAAGAGTGGGAAATTGCTGTCTTGCTTTGTTATTCAAAAAGAGAGGTATGCAAATTGGAATAATTTCCAAATGTTTAGGACTGATCATGTGAAATTTTGACAGTAATGTTAATTTGGAGTACTTCAGAATTCCAGCTGAAAACCATCTACTTTCTTTCAGTGTCTCTTCAGTGCATTTAAGGAAATCTTCCCAAAGCCAATAGAATTTTGACAGATTTGGAACTAGGAGCAAAATCTTCTGCTAATTTTGCCTTATTCTATTATCACATCTTATTTCTGCTACCCATAATCCTTATGTTTTTCAGGCTGTTACACTTTTAAAATACTGATTTCTACATTTTGTTACTGCTTAAGTATGACTATACCTTTTTAAAAATGCTGAGAGTTGCATTGATCTGCCAGTCGTCACTGAATATCTTAAAATTAAATGGAATCTATAGTATTTAAATTTATCTTCTAGTTTGTTTTCTTAATCTCAAGTTTATGCAGATCTTTTGTTTTCTTAATGCTTATGTTGTCAATGCAGTATTATAATTCTCTTAGCCTTTAGCTCTTTGTATTGATTCTTTTTCTACAGAGAAATGTAATTTATTACACTTTCCACTTGAGAAATTTAAGTTTGCATTGAATATACATGGAAAAAGCTAGAAATGCACCATCCACCATAAACATTCCCTTCATAAAAAAAGAAAATACAGAACTTGCACATGTCTGGGTAGTTAGATGCATGATTTTTCCATATAGTGTGAAAGTAACTTTTTAGAATTGTTCTAAGTTGTTATTTTAAATCAGTTCATATAATCTATATGAACAAATTGAATGACTAGGCAAGTAAGCTAATGGTCAATACGAAGTTGAGATGAATATTGAAAGATTTGAATTTTCTCACTAAAAAAAAATGTGAGTCTCTTATTGCTCTTAAGACAAAATCTGCCTTTAAATTGTGGTTGGGAAATAACACACCACCATAGCACATCTGAACAAGAGAATGATTACGATACTCTACTCACAAGCAACTCTTAGTTTCTTAAGTACTGTTTTCCTCTGAAGACACAAGACAGCAAATAACTAGCTATTAGTTTACCATTCACCCTTAGAATCATAGAATCATAGAATGGCTTGGGTTGGAAGGGATTTTAAAAGATTATCTGGTTCCAACCTCCCCGCCATAGGCAGGGATGCCACCCAGTAGATCAGATTGGCCAGGGCCCCATCCAACCTGGCCTTGAACACTGCCAGGGATGGGGCATCCACAGCTTCTCTGGGCAACCTGTTCCACTGCCTCACCACCCTCACAGGGAAGAATTTCCTCCTAATGTCTAATCTAAATCTATCTTCTTTTAGTTTAAAACCATTGCCCCTAGTACTGTCATTATCTACCCAAGTAAAGAGTCCCTCTCCGTCCTTTTTAGAAGACCCTTTAAGTATTGAAAGGCCATAATGAGGTCTCCCTGGAGCCTTCTCTTTTCCAGGCTGAACATCCCCAGCTTTCTCAGGCTGTATTCATAGGAGAGGTGCTCCAGCCCTCTGATCATCTTCGTGGCCAAAGGGGGATGCTTATTCTGAAATAGTCCTTCACTGATATGATAATTCTAAAGCAAAATTTTAACTAAGCTTTTCCTGCCTTTGTCAGCTCTAGTGGTTACCACTGAAGTGAATTATTTTTATATGCCTCTTCTCAAGTACTATGACCAAAGTTAATGTTTGGCAATACTCATCAATGTGTTGAAGGTATCTGTCACTTGCATTTTGTTTCAAACTATAACTCTTGTAATTTATAGCTTGATATATGTGTTAAGACATCTAGAAAAATGTAGAAAGAACTCACTTTTGGTAACAATGCTGAATTTTTTTAAACTTTTATGTTTCTTTTTTTCTGATTTTCTTTTAGAATCAACTTTCCTCTACGAATAAAGACTCTCCCGAGGGAAACTATGCTGACAATAAAACTACTTGGAGTAAACAGCATCTCTGAAAATACAGAAGTGCTTGCGTGGACATGCTCCCCATTGTATCCAAAAGAGTAAGTTCAGTTTTGTCTGGCAGCTTAAGAAAAGACCATTCTTGAACAGTATTGCACTCAACTTCACAGAAATATAAAAAGACAGAAATACTCATTTCAGGACCTTGCTGTAATGAGACTGAGACAGCCATTTAGAGTAAACTGCTCTTGATGTGCCAGCAAGAGCTCCATCTATAAGCTTTTCTTTCTTTCCAATATATTATTTTTGAACTTTGCTTATGTAACTGTTTAACACTTACAATAAAGACCCCTAGGCCTGTTGAAAGGCCTTGCTGTACGCTTTTCTGTAGCTTTGCAAAATCCTTCTGAGTGTAGCTTCTTGTTAACAATGGCTGGGGTTTTTATCAGTTTGCATTCCATTCTCACACCCATTCATTCTGCTCAGAGTGGGGCAGTTGAGGACAATCACAATGAGCACCTTCCCCTTCACACACCACTTTAGAAGCTTTCTCCTCTTTCTTTAACCTCTTCTTTCTACACAGCACACAGCCATAACACTGGTTTAAAGATGCTTGTAACCTTGAATGTTTCTGCAGTGATGCATAAGCAGAGATCTAAAGTAAATTTTCTTCAGCACTCTAAATATGTTTTAGGAACACTGACACATCTGAGTTTAGATTGAGCCTTTAACATGATGCTTAATTTTTATTTAGATTCCATAGACCTGCATGACTTCTGGGCAATAGATAGATATGTTAAAGCCCCAAAAGTTTCAGTATTAGTATCCATCTCTAAGCCATAGCTCTTTCGTCATCTTGAGACATCTTCATGTACTTCTCCATATCATGGCAGTCACCATTTAAAACAGAACCAAATAAAAAAAATGAATTAATTTACTATCTTTGAAAGACCTTAGGTTCCTATAAACTTTTAAGCTAAGAGACTTAAAGCACTGGAATATAGGTTTGACTGTGCTAGAGGCTTTTTCCATCTTTTCAGAAGAAAGTCCAAGATTACCCTCTTCAGAAAAAGACCTGTGTTGTACTAGAGGTTTTCTTGTTTTTCAGCATTCAAGACACAAAGGAACAATTTTTGGAAAATCCGAAAGCCCTCAGCTCCTTGTGATGTATTTCTTTATTATTTTTTTTAATGTGTGTCATCAGAGCAAGCATATTGATTTTTATTAGGTAGATCTCCAAGCCACCCAGACAGTTTCAAAAATTTTACTGAAAATGGCTCCGTTCTTTCATGGTACACACAATCAGCACAATGAAGGGGATAGAGGACTACTTTCCTTTCATCTGCAGTATAATTGTAGAGATCATTGCTGAAATGACCCTTCAAAGTAAAAATAAAAGTAGAGCTGTTGGGGAGGAGAGATTTAGGAATAACATGTTCAGCACTCCCTAATCTGATAGCTATGTCATTTACAATTATGGTAACACAAAGAAGCCTAAATGCTTTTTCATCTTTTAGCCAACTACAACTCCACAAAATTATTCATTCACCATGATTTCAATTAATAAACTGGTTTAAAAATAAGGGTAGCCCTGAAATTCCTCCTGAAGTGTGAGCTTAAAAATATCTGACCATACACTGAGCTTGATTTTCCTTTTCTTTAGAAGATCATGAATATTTTTTGGTAAACTAGCTCTCAGGGTTACCTACTTAGAAAGTAGAAGGATTAAAACTGTCAGGTGATTCTTAACAGGTAATGCTATGAGTTAGTTGAAGTAATCGAGAAGCAACAGTAAGATTTTAAGAGGATGTTTCCTGCTCACAAAAAAATTAAAAGTTAATAATTGTTTTTATTTGACTCACCAATTTTGTGGAAAACATTAGTAAACTGAGCAATGAACCCAACTTCATTCCCTTCACTGCTGATATGCAACTAAACTTCAATACTTACTTCAAAAGAGTATTTCTGTACTTGAAAATATGTACCAAGAAAAGATTTGGACCTGTAGTGTTATGCTAATGTGTGTCAAGAGTACCTTGTATTATTTCAAACATTATGGTATCAGGGTTGCTAAATGAACAAACTCTGTAAATTTATACAAAGAGATTAAAGAAATATGACCAGAAAGTCTTTGACAAAACACTTCTAACTTGAAAATTACCACTTTCTCAAAAGAAAATTTTCCTCAGAGGTGCATTTGAGTTCTAAAAAAGTCTTAATGTTCTCATGTCTATGATTTAATTTGTAGAGGAAAGGATAGAAGCATGATCTTTGAAGAACCCAGTAGCCCTGAGGTATTTGCGTGGGTTTCATAGAATCAGAGAATGATTAAGGCTGGAAGAGACCTCCAGGATCATCCAGTCCAACCGTCCCACCACCACCTATTCCCCACTAAACCATGTCCCTAAGTACCACATCCAACCTTTCCTTAGACACCCCCAGGGACGAGGACTCCCCCACCTCCCTGGGCAACCTGTTCCAAGGCCCGACCACACTTTCCCAGAAGAAATTTCTCCTCATCTCCAACCTGAACCTCCCCTGGTGCAACTTGCAGCCGTTCCCCCTTGTCCTGTCACTAGTTATCTGCGAGACGAGGCCAACCCCCAGCTCGCCACAGCTTCCTTTCAGGTAGTTGTAGAGAGCAATCAGGTCTCCTCTCAGCCTCCTCTTCTCCAGACTAAACACCCCCAGTTCCCTCAGCTGCTCCCATCAGACTGGTGCTCCAGACCCCTCACCAGCTTCATTTCCTTTTACAAGATGCAAGTCCCCATGTTCTAATCCTTATCCCAGTTGGTTACTGAGCCCTTCTTCTCAGGGTCAGCAAAGATAAGGACAGAGGGTGGCCTCTTTTTCTTTATTCAGATGCTTGTTAAAAAATATAATTTTTTTGTTAAACATTGGAAAAGACAATAAATCTCAAACATTTTAAAAATGTAGTTCCTCATTTCTGTCCCATTATATCTTATTCTGATTTAAAACATAGGAATTCTGTTCAAGCTGGTTGTGGCTTATATCAAAAAGAGAAGGAAAAAACAATATCACTTTTGGGTTATTCCTAGATATTGCTTAGGAATCTTGATCTTTGAGTGACCTAGGGCAAAAGGGCACTTTATTTTAAAAGACCCTGAATTTACTCCTCTCTGTAAATTTGGTATCTGTTTTCTGTTCCAAAATGGTTATTGTCATTGTGTGGTCACCTCTGTCCTCATAGCTGAATTTTTTATGTGTAGTTTGAACTGAAGATTAAGAAAAACTGAACTTATTTTAAAATACAATATACAAATGCCTACCTTCTGTTTCAAGAAGTGTGAAGAGGTTCTCATGTTTTTGGGCAAGGCCATGTCAAAGCCCCTTGCCAGATCAAAGGTCTTTAGCTATTTTCTGAGATTTTAACAGTCTAGTTCTTCTCTAAGCAGACGTGTATGAGAAATATATAATAAAAGTAGAAGCACACCCCAACCATTAAATAAAGCATATTACTTATTATTTAGCATTTCTTATTGCAATCTCTTCTCTTGCCCATGTTGAAACCACATAATACCTAAAAATGTTCTCAAGAATTTGGCCTGTTTAATTTGGGGTGTCTTTTGTGATGGTGGTTTTAAAGACTTGTCAATGAACAGATGTTTAGTAAATTTAAAAATTACTTAACTTACATTATAACCTGAATTCTAGTAATAACTCTCACTATTCCGACAGTTGTCATGTACTCTGCTGGTATATAATGACTAGCTGATGGATATACAGGGCAGCCACTATACTCTTTATCAAAATGTGTTGGGACTACTGTATATGAATTTTGCATGTTTATGTACAAATAGTCTCACAAACTTCCTGCAGATTTTCTCCAATCTTTGCCTAAATATAGTTGTTTACCTTAAATTATTGCTTGTAACTTATTTTTTAGCTTTACGTTTTGAGGCGAAAATTAGGAAAGAATCAAGAACATACCTGCAAATTTGTTTTAAAAGCCTGGAATCATCTGATAATTTCGTATTTGCTGTATGCAGCACCTTCAAATGTATGAAAATTATTTAAACTAGAAACTATGGAAATTAAAGTTGTGGTCCTTAAATGTCTATAAGACATGTAGCATTACTTTGCAGTTGAAAATTATATCTCTAATTTGAATTTTCTAGAATTCTGTAGTATTTGTAATTATAATGCGATAGTTATTTCACAGTATCATTCCAATGTGGAATTAAGACTGCTTGGGTCATAACATATGGGGGTTTTATAGCTTAGCAGCTTTGGAGTTCCTTTAAATTAAACCTCAACTCTGAATTTCTGAGGTTTATAATATCAGGTTTGGGGATAATTATGTTATTTTTACATGATATTTTGTCCTCATTTTCCTGGTATATCCAGTCTAAACAGTATCTCTACTGTTATACACTTGGGAATGAGCACAGTAATGATTGCAGCTGCCAACTTGTCCAGTACGTGAGCCTCCACATCCACATTTCTCATCCTTATCAGGTAGTTGACTTTAGATAGTGGCCCTACATCAATGCCAGTAAAGCCCTTGATGGTGCATCTGTATCCAGAAGTCTTATTAGACTCAAGAGGCAGTTCAAAAAGTGTTTGCAAGCCTCTGTGCCAACTTTCCGTTCCTTCACATCAGAAAAATGTGTTTGTCTCTTGGGCTGAATACTTTAGTGATCCAGAACTAATTAACAAATCAGAAATCCATCATGTGGGGCAATTTGGGAGTTGTAATGTCCCCACAGTGTCCATTTCTCTGACTTCACAGATTCTACACCACAATTATTTATTTTGAACTGGTATTTCCAAATCAGACAGAGCAAGCAACAAAAATTTCTTCTCGCTGGGTGTGGTGAGGAAAGTCTCCCATATGACTTCAAGACACAAGGTTGTTTTTGTTAAGTTAGGGTAACCTGAGCTGCGTCCTCTTCTCTCCTCTGCTGTAACAAGATGAGAAGTTCCTTTTAACTCCAGTAATAAACAAGAGCTGGGAATCTATGTAATTCCAGGGGTTTCCATCTGCCCTGGTTTTGCATGAACGTATAAATAAATTACAATGAGCACAGAGCAGCACTTGTTTATTCACCTTCTTCTGTGCTTGATGCTGAAGTTGCTTCGTGGATCCTGCACACTCTCCTGTTTCTTTTCCTTTCTCTAGAATTAGTGATGCATCCTTTTACCATTTCATTCATCTGCATGGCCTGTGGTGTTGTTCCATTTGTGTGTCCAAAAGCAAACTAGATCCTGAAGGATGCTAACTGTGCAGTGCATACAGTGCCCCAAAGATTGCCAGGGAAAGCTGTGCCTCAAAAATATACGTTGTATTTCACAGTTGTTGATGCCTCTTCACATCTTTTCAAAAATTCCTCCTGTGTTTACAGATTAGACTTAGTCCAAAGAATGACTTACTGATGGAAGATACGTAAGATGCTCACTTGTTTGTAAATGTATAAATTAAGCTGCTCTATATACAAGGCATAGATATGTGTCTAGTTTTTAAAATGAATTCATTTTTCTTAGGAGATATCATCTCCACAATATCCATCTCCATACTGTCAAGCGGTTTATGTCTTTGGTTTTATTCACAGTCCTGTCATCTGCTTTAACATGTGAAGTTGTCTCAGTCCAGCGAAGATACTTGGCTTTACTTGCTGTTTGTCCAGTTGAGGACTCTGAGAAGCTCACCTGCTGATTCTTTCTTATCTTCCTGGACAGTCTTTAGCCACATCTGTACTGGGTGCAAGTGATTTGAAATAATGAGCTCAGAAAATCTCTTAATTAAACACACCTACAGTGTCTCTGAGATCTGTGCTGCTTCTTGTATTTGTCTATACAGGTTTCCCAGAGAAAAAATGTACTGTACAGATTCTTTTTTAAAGCCCTCTCTAGTTTTAGAGCACAATATGAATGTGATTGGCAGTAATGGGTGCTCAAAAAGATAATTTAGTCTTTATGTTCATTCCGTTCTCAGCTACTCTTTTACCTTCTAACAAAAAATGCCAATTAGTTCAAATTATTATGTAAACCTCTGTCTACAAAGGAGTGGTTGCAGAGATGGGATTAATTTATTGAAGTTCATCCCAGTAGACATCACAGATTAACAACTTTGAACCACCACATCAGTGACCTAAATGTGAAAGACAACTGCTTTCCGTGGGGTGCTGTCTTCTTCACATGACAACTTCTTTTTTCTGCCTCTGTTCCCCTATAAATGCACCTATAGCTGCAGAAGAAACTTCAGAAAATGGCTTTGCCTGTAATCCTCCTGAGCTGTGTTCTCACAATAAAATGAATGTTTGCACTAACAACATGAATAGCTTGAGAAGTGAAAAAGAAAAATTAGCTCTGAATTAGGTATACACTGAATGTTGACTCTAAAAATGACTTTGCAGAAATTTCATATTTCTTCTACAAATGACTTAGAAACAATTTATTTCAGTTTACAATTCTGAGGGTACTTTCTTACAGCAATGTTGTAAACTCATGCTGGGATCAAAAAGTCCATCCGGGTTCTCTTGTACCTCTAATACTGTCATCTCAGATAAAAGCTGTGCACTCAGAGCTTATTTACCTGGCTGGCTGTTTATCTTGGAATGGGCAGAAGAGAATCTAGCTCATTCACTCAGTTGTTTTGACTGAGCAATTCTTGGAACAATCATAATAAAAATTATTTGTCAGTAGAAGAAGGGATGTCGAACATAATCAAATTTCTCACTAACCTTTAAGATATGGACCATTTACAGTCCAGTGTACCGTGTCTTCTTTTATTCAGGTACTGCATTCTAAATTTGAGTGGATTGGTTATGATTAGAATTTGCACCTGAACTTTCTGATTTGATTTGAGTTCTCTAGACTGAATTGTGTTGACCTGCCAAATAATGCTGGTTTTCTTATCTGCAGACCACATGCCTGTGCATTTCTGATAAGACTTTCTTGTACATATAGTGCTCAAACTGGTACTTCAGACCATAATCTTTCATCTTTCCAAAAACCACATGCAGCACACATGGTACAAACCAGCCCACTCAAACTCCTCTCAGCTCTTTGGAGACTTTGATATCGTACTCCCTCCTCACTGCCATCAACACACAAAATCAGCAAGGATCCTTCATGGTTGACGCCGGTTTCCGTGACGTTCTTCTTTTTGTGGAATAAATGTATACTGCCCTCCACCTTATATAGTGTGTTGACATTTCACAATCTCTAACATTTTTCTTTCCTCAAAATTAAATCTTGAGATAGAAATACAGTATTATCCTTATCTTACACCTAGCTTTAAGTGGCAGCCCCTGTCACACAAGAAGTCAGTGGTAAAGTGCAGAGCTGACCTAGAATGTCTTGGCGGTGTGATTTGTGTCATGATCCCTGCAACTGCACAGGTACCACTACAGCAGTGAGGCCATCCGTATGCAACCTCTACTGATCTAGCCTAGGTTTGTACCAGCCACATGAAGATAATAGGTTTGTTCTCCTTTTGCTTGTCTTTTAAGCTATCCAGTTCCGTGTTCTTTGATGTAATTTCAGCAAACTCTGTTCACCTTGTCTCCAATGCCAATGCAGGCTTTCTGTTGGTGTGTATTGCAGGCGGCTCATTCACGGAACTGTGCTGCTTAGCCTGACGTTGTACAGCACACTTACAACAACAATGATTACCCCAGGCATCTGCAGTACTGATACACCAACCTCAGTAATTTTGCAGGTAAGAAACCAAGAAAGCAAGGGAAAAAGTTGTTTTCTAACAAAGTGCAAGAAAAAGGATTGTTCCCACAGCTTGTCAAGACCATGCAAATTAAAAATTGTGTTTCCATTATAGCTGCTCAAAGAGAGCATGTTAATCTTAATGGATGGAAGTGTATAAATCTACACAGTGGCAAATAAGTATGATACTTTCATATCAAATACCACCTCTGAGGACTAGAGAAGGTTTTTGTAGAGTAATTTTCATTGTTATAATTTTGATTCCAAAAATACTTCTGACACTAATTAACGACTTTGTACCTGACTTACAGCTGCCTTTTCAAATCTGAACTTTTGTTCTGAGTTCTGTTGAATTGCATGCCATTATAAATGTAACATAAAGCTTGCAATTAGGCTGAGTAGCATAAAGGATTTGTAAAGGAAGTGGCTACAAGCAAATTGTCAATAGGCATCAGTATAGCTCTCCCTCTGTGAGCACATGCTGAGCACCCACTCGTTCCGGGCAGAATGGTGCTTTCAGAATTGAAAATGCATTAGGTCTGCATGGTGGTTTTGTCACCTTTCCAGGTTAAATTAGCAACTGGATGCTTCAAGGACAAAGCCAATTGTTTTCTGTATTAAGAAGCTGAATGACTATTAGCAAAAGACATGTAAAAAGAGATAATACAGATAAATGAGGCTGGCCTAAATGCCCTGGTTTTAATAGTCAAGCAAATGGGGATTTTCTAGTCTGAGAAGTTCAGTTAAATACAATGCCTTAAAATATCTCCCCCTATTAATAAAGGGAAGTTGAGACAGTAAATGGCTATTAATTTATAATCTTTCTCTGCTGAAAGAAATGGAAAAGGTGGATCTCTCATTCTCCCCCCCACCCCCTCGTTTTCAGTTATTCCCACGTATGTGACAATATCACAATTCGTGAAAATGCTGGAAATGTCATAAAGGTAGCTTTTCTGATGTAACCAACATGACACATTTTGTAGGGAATAACTTTGTTAACCTTTAGAAGAATGATGCATATCAAATACATGTATTAAAAAATAGATATAGGTAAGAGATTATGGTGTGTGTTAATAAACCAAAACGAGATGTGCAAATTGAGCTGAATTTTGAAGAAAAACCTGAATTTTCAGCTCAGTCTGTACTCGGGTTATCAAGCCCCTCAAGCTTTGTAATTATGGTTGAATGTTTTCTTTCTCTGTATCTTAAAAATATTTTCCTAGATTTCTGACACACATATAGAAGTGTAAAGAATTAAAAATTTGTAGATACCGTACAATATATGTAAAACTGAATATCTGGAAGTGAAATCAGGAATCTGATTTCCATAATGTACACTGGCAAACTACACATGAGAATTATCCTTACTTTTTCAGAAAAATAAAAAACAAACAAAAAAAAAACCCAAAAGAAAAAACCCAACCTGCATTAATGGAAGCTTTCCATTTAAGAATCGTCTCATAAATAACCAGGAAATGAGGAATAAAGAAAAAAAAATACTTCAGCTTTGAGCTCATGGAGTTCTAATAAAATTGAAATACAGTGGATGAAATTTCCCAGGAAAGTCAGTGACAAAGCTCCCACTGATTTTTGTGGGCTGAGTTTATCACCATCATATTTAAGTAATATATTACATACAACAAACATCCTCAAACAATCGTTCCCTCTTCTTTCTCTCATTTTGTATGCTTACTGTACAAATCCAAGATAACATTTATAGACAGTTGTATCTGAGAATACATGTTGCTAAAGGACTTACCTCTTTTCTTTTTTCTTATTTTTTCAAATAAAGATTGACTTTCCAGAAACTAATTTGAAGTTCATTAAACCTGAACCTGAAGAAAGAGGCGGTGATCTTGAAGAGCCAACCAAAGACTGCCTGAAGCATATTACAAGACTTTCACAGACACATTCTCTTTTGCTGTAAGTTGTACCCAGCTGGCCCTGCTGATTCTTGGCTTGCTGGACTTATCCTATCAATCACAATTAAATGTATCCAATTCTTCAAAAACAAAATTTTGCTTTGAAGGAGCCTAGCTTGATTGATTTGAGAAGTAACACCGCTAAGTGAGAGAATAGATCACAGCAAAGCCTAAATAAACCCCTGGAGGTGGCAATGTGTTTTACCACTTTAGAAAAGAATTGTTTTTCCCTTTCTATTACTATATCTTTTTGTGTGTTTGAAGCAAGAAACTAATTTTTGATGGAGAACATAAGATTTTTCAGGTGAAGCACTAAGTCTACATCAGTATTAGCAAGAAAACCTTTGGGTTCTGTGAAAAGCCGCCTCCTTTAGTAATTATACACTCAGGCTTCAGCTACAGTAGTTAAATGGCATATAATCATTGAAACAATCTATGTCAAGTTATAAGCAAGGAGACAAGTACAGAAAGTTTATCTTTCACAGCAAGTGGATGAAGACATAGTGAAAGTAAACACACTGTGTATACTGGGGCAGATTAGTATGCTCATCTGTATGTATGTTACACTATCAATTAGGATTATGTACTGTAGAAAATAATTTTAGATATAATCAGAGTAGAACTGGGAAGACAGGTGCTTACAGAGAGACATTATATCAATCATAGTTAATTGTGTGAATTAATCCTCCATCAAAGGCCAAAAGGTGCATTAGTTGTACAATAACTAACTTAAAGCCAGTTTGGCACTCTCAGTGTGATATGATATACCTGTTAAGATGAATATTCTGTGTTGATTTCTATGTTGGCTGTTTGGGTATTTTAAATAATTTTTAAAAAAAGAAAAAAAAAACTAGACACAAACTTTCTGGTGTATTCGAAGTTTACTTCAACTTTTAAAAAGACAGCATGAAATGTAAAATTTGTCAGAAAAGAGCCAGTGTGACTTCTGTGAATAGAAACACTGCCTCATCAACCTGTTGCTGTCCTAGAAAGTTGCCAGTGATTGCATGGATATTGGGGATTGGGTGGATGTTCAAAAAACTTTGCTGAGGTTCCACGTCAGGTAGTAAAAGAAATGAAGTGGCAACGGGTTTAGAGAAACTCATTAAAGGCAAAAACTGGATGTTTAATGGGTGGTTTTTCAGAATGTAAGAATCAGCAGTAGGGCCTTTCAGTACTGAAGGTTGGGACCAGTTTTATTCAGTATCTTCATCGATGATGCAGAGAAGGAATCGGGTGGGGAAATCTCCAGTTTTACAGATGGTACTAAACTCTACCAGATTATCAAACACTGTGCCATGGAGGGGGCAACCAGAAGGACCTTTCAAAACTGGACATAAACATGACAGATGAGCTTCAGTGTTGGTAAATTTAATGAGGTATATTTAAGGAAAAAATATCTAGGCATCCATATATGACACTGAACTCAAAACTGGCAGTTACAACATAGAAAATACATCCTGATATTACTGCTGTTATTTCCCTGAACTCATGAGTATGATGTGCAGCAGTAGCCAGAAATGCTAACAAAATATCAGGTATAATCAGGAGGGGAACAAAGAAGAAGCCAGCGTGTGCCATTTCACTGCAGTCTAAATTCTTGACATGCTACATTTTGAGTGTGCTGCATAGTTCTTTTCTCCACAACTCAGGAAGGACACAGTAGATCTGGAAAATGTAGAGAGAAGGGCAACTAAAATGACTGGAGAGCTTAAGCAGCTGCTTGATGAAGAAAAGCTAAAAAGGCTGGGATTTCTTACTTACACTAGAAGATGTGTGTGTACATGCGATTAATTTTTATAAAATCATGATGGTGGTAAACAAGGTGAATGCATCATCAAATCCCACAATATTTGAACTAGGGACATTCGATGAAACAAGTAAGAGATCAATTGTCAACAAATGGAAGAAAGTATTTCCGAGGACAGTCAGCGGTAAACATTTAAAATCTGCTGTCGCAAAGCTACGGAGGTAGACATCATCAGATTCATGAGGGCTATACACAAACTCATGGATAACAGGTTCATAAATAGGTATTACAAAGATCAGGCAAGAGTAGACCCCTATAACATCCCTAATACAACAATTTTGGGTTCTATGGGAATATGAAGGGATCACTGAAAGTCACTAGGCTGGAGTTAAAGCTTTGATAAGTTCCATAACAGGTTTTTGGAGGAAAGAGAATGGTAGTCCTGTTTTTTCCAAGCGTTTCTTGTTTTTGGTTGTCCTATCTTATGGGCAAAGCTGGTCTACCAAATGAATCATCCAAGTGAAGGGTAGCATACTTGGGTTTTGAATGAAGGAATTTCTTTTCTAAGTACTTTCTGATTAAGAGGAATCTGTCATCCTGTAATTTTTGTTGTATCTGTACCAGAGGAAATTACTTTTACCTTCCTTGGTCATGCTACAGTTTTATTAAAAAAAAAATTGTAACAACATATTGGTATCCAAACATGTTATTACCATGGTATTTGAAGATGTCTTCCTTCTCTTTTGTTTTGTATGTCAAGAAAAAGAGAAGAATCTAGGTAGCTTTTCAGTGGCAATATGTCTGTATGATGATGCTTCAGGCTTACAAGCCTCTAATATGATTTTTGAAATAAATGGTCGTCTGTGTTTAGAAGACATAAGAAACCTTTCTCAGGCTGTTGGGATCCTTTTGTTTGTTCTACAGGAAGCAGAGAGAATATGTGAACAGACAGAAAATGTTCTTAACCCTATGGTAGAAAAAGAAGAAACAATGGTTAAAAACAGACAATTGCATGGTTGTCCTTGTTATAGGCTGCTGAATCCAGTACTGAATGCAAGGCTGCTGTGGCTCCATGTCCCTATGTTCAGCCATTGAAGAGGTGGACTGCATATTCCTAATAATGAGTATCAACAAATCAACACAGGCAGAAAGCAATACCTTACCAGCACACACAAACACGAAGTACTGCCACAAAATGGATACCACAGATAGCCTGATTCTGTTCCTCCTCTCCTCTGGTGCATGGACCTCTCCCTAGTACGCTGACATGGGTTTCCCCAGTAGCTGGTCCAGACATATGGGCTTCCCAGTAGCTGAATCTTGGACCCCTGTCTCTCAGGTAGCTGGCTCAGATCACTGGTCCCCATGGCCAGCATCTCCTGAATGTTGATTAATGAGAGGATCAATGGGACTGAAGGAAATTAACTTCACCATATGGCTCTTGTGCTCCTCACAGCCCTACACTGTGTGCTGTTGTGTGATCTTTGGCGTCATCACCAAACCAGGCAAGAGAGGGGGAACCAAGAGAATTCATTAGTTACTGCCAGCCACTTTGGCTGGCTTCTGAAAACATTTCAGATGTGAGCCTTCGATTCCTTTTTAGAATTACTGTGTTTGAAATACAAACCCCAGAAAACTAGCCATCTGAGATAATAGCTGCTCTTCAAACGTGATTCAGCCTGCTTGTGCACAGTGGCTTCCAGTGTAAGGATTAGAGACTGGCTTGAAGCCAGGAAGATGACAGTCTTGTTTCTGCCATCTTTCTTTCTTTCATTTATCATTTTCCTTCTATCTTACTTTTTCTTCTCTTTCAGCTTCCTTTTTTCTTTTCCTTTTTGCCACTTACCTAGTAAGAAGATAGTTTGCCTACCCATCATTACTGGAGTGCTGTTGCTGTGAGTTGTGATTAGAAGTGTTACTTCCAGTTTGGTGAATAGTGGAACAGGTCTAAAAAAGTGCAGTGATGGTGCACACGTTGCTAGTCTGGCCACAGGAGAGAAACTTACAAGTGAGAATTGATGCCAGGGCACAAAAATTTACATTTTCTAGCTTAGTTTTTACTTCCTCTTTTGCTTTTTGTTTTGTTCTGCTTTAGTACTGAACATGAGCAAGAAAAATAGTTCAGAAGCGTTTAAACTCATTTTTGACATTTCCCCCACAAAAAGAGTAATAATTAAGACCAGCTAATGAAGCTTTCATAGCAGCTGTTTCATTCTTTTAGCTAAAGGGATTAATAAAAACTTTTAAACTGAAAACTACTGAATTATTTAGGTTTTAAGATATTTTCATTGAATCATGGAATGGTTTGGGTTGGAAGGGAACACAAGGATCATCTAGTTCCAACTCCCCTGCCATGGGAAGGGACACCCTCCACTAGACTAGAATTTTATTTTTATTTTATTTTTATTTGTGTTAAGTAGAAGGCTATATATTTTAATATAGCTGTTACACAGAAGGAAATTTAGATACAACTCTACCTAAAAAAAAATAAACTGCATTTTTATCAATGAAGGGAGTTTGTTAACATCTTATCCCTGCTGAGCCAAAGAAACAACCTTATTAGCATAAGAATCTTCAGATTCTATCTGTATGCAAAATTCTTTTCCCAGTTATCTTAAATGTCCTGTTACATGTATATGTAAACTTTGTTACAAATAAGAAATGTAAGATCAAAACCTAAAAAAAACCCCACCCAACATTTAATTTTATTTCTGATCTTTAAAACATGGAAAGAGAAAATGGCATTGCCTCTGGAGTGAAGTCAGAGGAAGAAATCTGTTATTTAGAAAACCTGATACAGGGATTGATTTCTTATCTCTCTTTGTAAGCTCAGTAGAGGCTTTAGCTGCTTTAATCTGAACAACAGATTGTCTTGTTTGGAGGATGCTGTTTGAAAGCTTAAATTTCTATTTAAAGTCAATATATAAAAGGGGTCCTTTAGCTGAACTGTCCTGCAGAATACCATCCAAATGCATAACAAAACCAAACGGGCAATAAAGTCTTAGGTCTACTTTTATCCCTTTTTCTGTGTGTGATGACTTCTTCACAGGAGTACAGAGATATCTATCTGTTGTCACAATAGACATGCTGTGAATTCTGAAGACATTTCTTGAAACGGTTACCAAAATGATACTTTTTTTGAAATGATTACTTGAAGTCATGACAGAATTTGTATCACGGGTTCATCTTCTACATACATTTATGAGCTTATTCTCCTAAACGAAAGAAATAAACATTCACTCTTGTGACAGTGAAAAACAAGCCCATCTTTATACCACCACTCTCTCTTCCTAGATGTTTGGCACTTCAAAATTGCAAAGAGGAAAAGTCCTCTAGTGCATGCAGAGCCAAAGGAACTCATTGCTATATCTTGTGAAAGCAGCAATCTTGACAGTTAGAGCAGGGCTAAGATAGTTTTTGGCTAAGAATGTCCCAAAACATGGCAAATAGAAGGAAGATGACCTTGGAAAGAATGTAAGCACTTGGATTTTGAGCCCTGCTTACACATCTGGATAGTGAAATACTTGACGGGAGAGAAGCTATTTACTTACTGCCTTCTACAAGGTTTCTCACACCTTGCTCTCAAATATCTAGGTCTGTTTAAAGTTATGTTAAGTAGATGGATCACAAATCTGGTCAAGTATGACCAAGAAAACCAATGTTCTTTTTGGTTTCGATAATGATTTGTGTGAACTGGAGGTCAGTCTGCACTCTCAAAGCTTGCTTTCAAAGGCTGATATCGGATTAAGGAGATTTAGCTTGTTTCTCACAGGGAATTTATTTTTCTGTTTTCTGATGGCATCAAACCCTAGGATTTAGTATGCATGAGGCAAAGATACATGAATTGCTGACAAACCAGAGGATATATAGCAAAATTTATTCTGAGGTACTTCTCACTGTGATGAAATACGGTGTGATGACTGACCATTTTATCAATATGTTATTTAGATCTCTAATATCTCTGTAAGGAATTTAGTATTGCACCCTTTTTTGTAAGTGAGTATAGTGAAGCACACCATGCTAGGCCTTGTGAACAGACAGAAGTTGCTGGAAGCTTTCCTTCCCTTTTCCAAAATCATAAAAGTACTAGGGATAATCACGCTTTGTGTGCACGTGCACACACGCTCATCTTCTTACGTATGGATGTGCCTAAACCCTATTTTAAATGCAAGTACACTGAAAATAGACAAACCTGCATTAAACAGCCAAAGCAAAGGCAAGAATGGCTATGGCTAGCAGTGCTGTGTGTTTAGTTGTTACAGTAGTTAGTTAGAGATGATGTGTAGCAGATGGGTGTAACAATAATTTATCTGGTGATAACTGCACCTTCTTTGTCTCTGTCAGAAACCCCCAGTAAAAACAACCACCAACAACAACAGAGACAGTGGAGAAGAAAAACGAGAGTGCTTGGAAAGTGAAATAACCATACATGTGTGTCTTTTGACACTTCATTTTTATATGACCCAAGGCTGACAGATCCAGAGTATAAGTATCACTTTTCTTACAAAAGCTGGTCTGCAGAAAATGTTATCCTGCCCCAAGGAAAATACGTACTTAGCTGAAATGCAGTGTACTGTATGACTTGGCCCCTCTGTACAATAAAGTTTGTTGCTACACAAAGCTCCAGGTGGTTTTAATTTCAAACTGAATTTCTAATCTTCTCTTCCAGACTCTCAGAGCAACAGAGAAGAATCTTATGGTTTTATCGTTACTACTGCAATAATCAAAATTGCTCCCTTCCTCTGGTACTGGGCAGTGCACCCAGTTGGGATCGAACGACTGTATCAGAAATGTATGCAGTGTTGAGAAGATGGAGATTTTCTAACCCTCTGGAGGCACTTGGGCTTCTGACTTTCAGGTAAGGGAATATTAACCAAGTAGGAAAATAACAATAAACAGAATGGTCATATGCTGATTAATTCAGCACTTGAATTTTGTCAGCACAGTATCGTGCTTTTGTTCACTCTCCGTGCTTTCAGTTTCGTCCTTGTGTCAAAGTGTAGGTATAGTTTTAACTCTTGTGATGACCTTGAGCTGAACGTGCCATCTTTGCTTCCTTGGCTGAGAAAGTTTTCTGTTTCTCTGGATAATGAAAAGAGTACTTCATTCTCTATAGCAGAGTCAGTCAGTTTCTGGTAACGGATGATCAATTAAATAGTTAACACTTAGGTAGCACTATGTATCTTCAAACTACTGTACCAACATGAAGTGACTAGTGGGAGATAAGGGGCACTGAAATATGCTTCCAGGTTATGATACCACGTAAATATGTCCCACCTGTAGCCCATCTTTCTGAAGCAGATAGGATGAAACTTTGAAATCAGTTCCTCACACTTGGAATAAATTCTGTTGTGATGCCTTATATTCCACTCCCACTTCTTACACTGAGAGCTGATTGTTTGTTGGAAGGCTTTCTTGATGTTGGAGATAGTCTTGCTTGTGATGTAATAGCAGATGTCAGGGGACAGAATCTGTGTCAGCAGTTACATTTCCTCCAAATGCTTGGGAGGTATTTGCATTAAGTGAGCTACCTGTGAAAACATTAAACGCGAGGATGAAATAGTTGAGCAAATTTGGTTTATCAAGCCCTTGCTTGTCTAGGTAAGCACAAGCTGCACCAGCTTTGCAATCTCAGTTCCATGTAGTATCTTTAGAAAAAAAAAACCAACAAACCTCACCTAAAGCTTTACTTGAGAAAAGACTGTATGCACTCACCTCCACATTATTAAAAAGTTATTAAGTAATATAAAACTGACTAGCAATTGTTATTTCCCTCTGGATGTGATTTCCTAAGAACATCTATGTCTCAGCTTATATTTGAACTACTAGCTGTTTCACATGTTTGCATACATGTCTTTTTTATGTTTGGTGGGAATGACGGGAGCAAAGATTCTGAAATATCAGTTTCTGGAGCATGATATCATTATCTTATTTAGCATTATTAAATTATCAGAATTAATTTCTAATTTATAAAAGAACAGACTAGAAAGTATTATATAGGCAGTGTGTTGTCTTCCACACAGCAGAGTAGCAAGAGGTTTTGAGATGATTTGTCAGAGCATGCCAGACTTTCAGATCAGAACTTTTGTCAAATTTTGTTCCTATGTATGGGTGGTATTTCTGCAAATGAAGAGCTCGATTGCTCTTTGAAGATGCAGCTCTGCATCAGGGTGTGGTGCACGGTATCAGTCCTGTCAGATGCTTCACAGGGTATTTAATATGACTCAGCCTGTCACAGAGCTGCGCAGTGTGTGGTGGAGGCAGTGTACACACTGTTCGTTCTGCTACCACAAAGATCGCTGCATGAAAAGATGGTAAGATGTCATCACTTCGTCTCTCCTGGTGCCACTGTTGGGAGTGGCTGGCATCTGTAGTGGTGCCAAAGAACAAGTACTTCTGATAAGGATCTTACCTAGTTTGTCCCTTTAGTTTCTTTCTCACAAAAGATAATATCAATTTGGGGTTTTTTTGCTTCATGCTAACACTACAGAAAGAAGTTCTGAATTGCAGAAAAAACATCTGTCTTTCATATATCCACAATATTTTATAGGTGCACGAACAACTGAGAAGCTAACCTTCAGAAACAGAGGGATTACATTTCTTTAAAGATGTCTAGTTTCAGAGATGTATAGGTCGCACGATTTAACTGCTGAGAGACATGTATATGCGAATGGAGTGGGTGGAAGGAGAGGAGTACTTTCCATATAAATGGATTTCTGAGGTTTCTTCTCTTGGTTCTCTTTTTCTCAGATTTCAATCATTTTGAAAAGTAAAGTAGCACTGGATAGGGTCCAACCTTCCTTCACCATTACCTTCACTGACTTTGGATTGTAGGCTCTGTAACTGAGCTGTTTTTGAAGGTTCATTCAACTCTATCTTGTATTATGTTTGGCACTGACAATTCATCAACTTAGTTCCTCACTTCTATCACCCACAAAACAGCTCTCTGATTTCTTGTGATTACTGCGACACAGCTGAAAGATCCATGTTCATATGAGACATGAGCAGAATATAAAAGAAATTCTCTTTATGTATTCATGTCTGTTTTAAGAACTTGTGTTACCATCACTATTAAATTATAGGTAAGTAAAAGAAATTAGGGCTTATCTTTGTCTACATGTGTTGTTAACATAATGCAAGAATGCAGGAGCAGCTGCACTAAATCAGACCAGTCTCATGCGTCCTGTCTCCAATGGTGACCAACAGTAGATACCTAGGGAAGCCAGGGAACGGGCCAAACGTTATGACACTGTGCTGCTTTCCCAGCTTCCAGTAATCTGCAGGTTAGAGACTTTCTGAGAGAGAATTTTTTGGTTTAAGAGCCCTCTTGCATTTTTCTTCTATGATTTTTTTCCAAATAAAAATTGATTCCACATAAACATTCAGAACATCCTGTAGTAAGAAGATCCACAGTTCAGGTCTGTGTTGTACCATTTCTATGTACCACAATTAACCATGTTGTTAGCAATACCATAAAAGAGACCAAGAGTTTCCAGTCGCTCTGGATTTTGGATGCTTCCTTTGCTGGAACTTCGGTTTGCAGTTTCTTAAAGACAGCTTGAATTTCTCCTGCAGGCATGTGCTTAGTCTATACAGTGTAAAGAGGATACTCAAAATTACTGGCTACTTTTGCAGACCTTGATCTGGGGGCTCTAAGTTAACCTTCTCAGGGTGAAAAAGCAGCATCTGTCCTATTGAAGCTCAAGTTTACATTTGCAAGAATAAAGAAATGAAAAATATTGGAGGCACTATCTCATTGCCTCCACACCTGGGTTACAAGACAGCGTGATGGAGCTTAGGGAGAGTTATCATAGGCCATCAGATCAAGCCTCGTTATCACGCATATGAATTAGAACATGCTTTGCAATTTTCTGAAACTTCTAAATTGTTTTGTTCCCCGCACAATTAAATGTACAAATTAATAGATATTTCTTGTTCTTCGAGCATGTCTCTCCAGATTATGCTCTTCCACTTTGCAGTCATATTTCAAGGCAGCCAAATGATAACATACTCATTTATGCAGTGGAAAGGAAGAACTTTCATAAGTTGGAAACACTATCATGGTACATTTCACAGATAAATTCAGTAGCAACCTTGCATCCAGTCCTTGCAGCAAGTGCATTGATTCTTAAAGCCCCAGAAGCCAACGCTTAAAAAAACAATTTAAAAAACAACAAATGTTTCTTTAATCAATAAAGATGGGATGGAGAGGATGGCAGGGGGAAGTGTAGAATAAGATTTTACACTCTGAGTTTTACCTCTAATTTCAGGGAAGGATGATTATAAGCCGTTGCCTGAAAAATAAAATTTTCCCTAAGGCAGAAGGTGTAGAAGCTGGTTCCTCCTACTCAGCACTGCTTATTGGTGCCCTGTGCATTTTACCATTGACTTCACTTATTGAGTTTGGTAAAAAGCCAAGCTTTAGTGGAGTTAGAGCTTTCTGTAACTGTATCTACTTTGCCTGGCACACTAGTCAGAGAAACGGCACGGGTAGACATGTTTATTCAGAGAATTTTCTTGATGACAGAAAGAAACCAAAGGCAGTATTAGAAATTCTGTCATCTATGAAGTATTGCTAACATGCCAAAGTCTTCTGTATTTGTAGAACAACTGCACTTCACAACTGATTTTTTGTCAGGTTATCTTGCTATTCAAACCATTGAAAATGAAAGCCAAAATATATTCATTAACCCAAATAGCAGGGTGTTTGCTTCACCCTCATTTTTCTGGAACATCTAGAGTACACTTGCAGCCCTGTGAGATATCATGCCTAGGAATCAGGAAACAGAGCTGGAATCAGGAAACAGCCACCAAAGGAGGTATGTCATTTTCCGGTACTGTGCATGGCTGCAACCATTCTGAAGAGAGAACTTTTATTAGTTGACAGTAGGCTTAACAATTTTTTCCTAGAAACTTTCTGCTAAATTCTACCTCTGTCAGGGCAAATGCAAGGAAAAGGACATTCCTTTAAAACCATGTGCCAATTCAGATGATTTTGAGATCAGACATGAATGTGTCAGATGGGTTTTTAGGTTACCTCAATTCCCTGTATGAAGCCAGCAGAGTAGGGGAAGATATGACTCCTCCTACCTCTCCTTGACCAGAGAAATGCCCTTTTGGTTACAGCATCCCTCAGCCTTTGACTCTCAGAATATTATTGCCGATTTTCACGTTATGTAGCAGAGTAGCTACTGAGTTTCAGAGATTGGGATGTATACTAATATATGTGAAACTCAGTTTCTAACCAATAATTATACTAAAATGTGATAACTTGAAGCCAGAGTTGGTTCTTCCATCGTTGAAAGCCAAATTGATTTTTAGAAGCGTTGAATCAGATTGTCATTGTTTTAATAAAAGCAGAATGTGAACCATTCCCTGAGAGTCCACAGCAGAATGCCCAACAGAGCATTTATCAAACAGATACAGCTAGAGTATATCTTGCCTGTTTACATCTTACTTGGTTTAAAAGTCTGTAGCTGTATATCAATGTGGAAAGCAAACACAGGCTTATGCAAAGAAATAAGATAAGAACAAAGTAACAGTCTACAATTAATTTGTTACTTTGATGTACAGAATGCACTACTGATAAAGCTTTAAAAGTGCTTTGTAGTAATGTACATGACATTTAGTGATAACTGATGTGGGAATGTATGCATTGTTAGGAAAAGACAACTCTTCATTTTAAGCACCATAATGTGATTTTTTTTTTCCCCACTGTCATTAACCATTCTTAGCTTTCTTGGCAATAAATACAAAGGTGCAGCTGACAGCCATAGTAAGACAACTAACAATGGACAGCTAGGGAGGATGTGGCATGTTTTCTGTACGTAAATGTGCAATCTAATCAGGAGGCTAAACCTGTAAATAATTGAGTTTTCCATGTTTTGGTCTTTTGTTCTAAAGTAACAGTGAACAAAGTTTGTCTCTGGGGTGGGAAGAACCTTCTAGATCATACAGGTTTCAAAAGGAAAACTGCTTTTTCTTAGTTAATTACTGTTCTTCCCATTAATTTCTTTTCTTTTTTGTTAACAACTTCTTTTGTTAATGTCTTCCTGTCTTGTTCTCTCCTAGGATATGGTTCACCGTATGGTCTCCATGACATCTTAAACTCATTACCAGTTGTTTTAGTCAGAATTTCTTGTAGAAAATCTATGTAAGCATTACTTAAAGTGTGTTTTCTGTGAGTAAATTCTACAGATGCATCTGCCAATTGATCAGCCAAAGCAATAAGTAGTGTATCTGACCATCAGCTTTGCAGTGTGTGGGTGATGAGGATGGCTTGCGTGTCTTAACACAATGAGGAGTGAATATTACTCTCTTTTGCAACTGAAAATTTTGGAAATCCAGTGTCCTTTTTACTGACAGTATTTGTTATTTTTCTGTACTATCTTTTAGTCCTTGCCATTTTCTCATCTTTATACACTCACAGTGTTTTCTTTGGAAGGCCTCAGAAGCATGGAAAAAATCACCAACAGAAAGTAAATAGCCCTGATAAAATTACCTGTGTGTTAAAAACTAAAAGAATTCCTTAATTATTATTCTTTAAGTTTCATCTCTCTTCCTGTCTAATTACTTTTAAAATACTTAAACTGTCACTGAGAATTTATCTTTCTATTCTTTTAAACAGTTCTTCCATACTTTCTCTCCTGGCCCAGTTGCACGCATCAGTGACATGACAACTGTTACTATGTAGGGTTTTTTTTGTTTTGAATTGGTATCTTCAGTCCAGTAGGTTTGCTAGCTCAGTCTTCCTTGATTCTACCAGGCTTAATATCATGCATTTTATGGGACCAGAGTCTTTCTTTTTTGAAAATGCAACGGAACTTAAAATGTGAAGGGAATATGTGGCATGTTATAAACCTCTAACTTAAAAGATGGCTTGTGAAAGGCCATTCTGTTCTCTACAAAGATCCCCACATACTAGAAAATGTAGTGAACTGTACAGTTCAATTTACCTGACAGATATCTTCCAGCATAGGGTTATTTGAGGCAATGCAATAGAATTAGAACAATAAAACTGTTAAAAAAGAAATGTACATCTATTTCTCATTTACAATCGGGTCACCACTGGCAGATGCTAAAATCTCAAGAGAATTTCACAAATCCACAGGATGCCTCAGCAGCGCTTAGCTTTCTTTTTGAATCTGATTTAGCTGAAAGGTACAGGTAGACAAATCACTCCCTACTGGCTATCTATACAAAAAGACTCAAAGACTGTAAGTTGTTCTTACTTCTAGAGCAAATGCTCATCCACCTCATTCAAATGCTCATCTGTGCTCATCCAGCTCAAAATTCAACTTTTACAAAAAAAAATAAATCTTAAAATCTCAAGGGATACCTAAGAATCTACAGCTACTTAACAGAAGTTATAAAATGGGTGGGTGTCAATCACTGGCATCATGCAAGGAGGGCAGAACAAAACAGCAAAAGGGTTGTTGAGGTTAAATATCAAAGGAAATTAGTTTCAGAAGTTAAGGAGAATCCAGGTTATGAGACAAGCTGTGAACCAGAAATTTGAAGTCCTGCATAGTGTGACCTATTGCTAAGGACTAGACTCAACTATTATTTACTTATTCTTTGGGGTTTTTGGTAGTGTCTCTGAGTGTGTAAACCTGGAACAAACTTGTAAGAAGTCACAGTCTCTGTTGTGGAGTACTCATTACCTGAAGAGAGAACAAATAAAACTGGCCAAAAGAAGAAAGTTATGATATACTACAATGCAGTCAGGAAAATAAATGAGGCACACCGTAGTTCTATTCACGTAATTATTTATTGACCAACAGATTGTTTGTCAAGGGGAAAAAAAAATTCAACTAGAAGTAGTCGGATACCCAGATGAAAATTACCATTTTGAAACTGCAAAAAGAGAGTCATACAGGAATTGTTAAAGGTTTTTGGTTTAAGTTTTTTTTCTAGCTAAATTCTCAGAGATTTTGGTGACAACGATAAAACAGCTAGGGAAGAGGAGTGCCTGAATCTCCTGCCTTTCTCAAGCCATTATCAGAGGTCACATGTCAAGAACCTGATAATCTATGGTTCAAATACTTTGCAAAATTGATCCGCTGTAGACGAGCTCTGCTACAGATGAGCTCCTCTTTCTTAGGAGAGCACCCTTAAAACTGGAGTATTGAATTTGTTGTGATAGAATCCTCTCACTTCTCCGCTTCCAGAGTTTTCAGTATATGTAAATAATTACTTACTCATTGTTGTAAGCCCTGGAAATCAGCTATCCTCTAATACCCAAACTACAAAGCTGTTTTTCTTAGGCCTAAAGTGATTTCTTTTGCATTGAATCACAGAGCCAAAAAATCAATTACTTGTGTCCTCTAATTAAGACTAATTTATGGATTACTAAAATCAGGTTTGATGCAATACTCAAATGTTTGCAAGATTATTCACTGGGAAAAAACCCTCCAGCTCTAATTAATTACCAGGCATGTGAAGGGTAGGAATTTTCGCTCAGATCTGCTTCTAGACCGTACTCTGTTATTAGCTTTTAACAAATGAATTGATGTTTATAAGCATAAATAGCAGAAGCATCATGTAGTACTAGTTGAGTTCATAAGTATTTGCTGTAGTTCTAGTGTTTCTGAGGTTGTTAAATGTTTGCTCAAATACAAATATAAGGGGTAAAATAAATGGCATTAAATACTTTTTCTATTGTACCTGTGGCCTTGACTGTCACTGAAATTCAAGAGAGTGATGAATATTACGTCTGGGGCTTAACAAATTGTCAGGTAGTTAAAAGAACACGTTAACTGCCGATTCTTTCAAAAAGATTCAACTCAGCCTCAAGCTGACCTCAAGATTTAAAAGCCAAAGGAAACAGTTTAGTAACCAGGACCAGCAAATTACCAAAATGTCATTCAAGAAGAGTGACAAGAGCCATGTTTCCTGAAGCAAAGGAATCTGTAGATTTTTCACCACAGTACCTATGTACTTGAGCTCATCATTATTCTAATCACATCTCCTAGACATACTTTGTGAACTTAGATATAGCCATTTTGACTTACAGCAAATTAGTTCTAAACAAATCATATGCTAGCTGGTTTAAATTTCTGGAAAGGTTGGGATTAAAATAATTTTAGCATTCTTTGTTTAGCTGGAAAAAATATAGGTGTTTCTCTCAGCATAGCATTGTGTATACTCAAATGCTGGCTTCTAGTAAGGACAAGCAGTGACTAAGTAATAACATTTTTCTGCTTGACTGGGTGCCAGCGTAGAGCATATTTCACTGTTCAGTAACCTGTTGAACTAGGCAAGAAGGGAAAGGGAAAGACTCATTTCCATATTATCTGCACATGCTTGGCACACAGGTCTTTGGAGTAATTGCATAATTAGAAGATACGATGATATGAAAGGGATTAATTTTTTTAATATGCAGTCCTCCTTCAAATATGCTTTGTTCTAAATAGCCATGTGAATTTTAAAGTAACAACTTCATATTCCTAATAGGTTACCTAGAATAAGTAAATAAAAAAAAATCCTTGCAAAATAGGCTAATTTGGTGCCATCATGATAATTTATTTATAATGTATCCCCTCTCTCCCCATCAAGGCCCTCTCAGCATTATGCAATTACAAACTATGTTAAAAACATCATCAAATATGTACTGTAACGGACAAACAAGACGATAGAATCAGACCTAAGCCGCATTGTTAAAAGGGGGGTTGAAAAGTGCTCTAAGTGGCAGCTGATTGCACACAGAAGCTAGGCCTTTCAAGTAGGTGCAACTGTTACCCTTTTTTTTTCTTTTTTCAAAATGTCTGCATTTTTATTTGACAACCTACAGTTAATTCACCGATCAAAGTGTGCATATTATTTTGCTTCCGCTTGTTGTATTGAACAGAAATGCTGAAGTTTAGAGCTGCAGGTTGCCTTTAGACTTCTAAGTACTTACTTTATAATTTCTTCTCTTTCTACCTTGATAGCAATGAGCAGTCATTGTTGCAAATGTGGTACTGTCTCCCATGTTTCATGTAGTGGGTTCACCTTGGCTGGACATCAGATGCCCACCAAGCTGCTCTATCACTCCCCTCCTCAGCAGGACAGCGAGGAGAGAAAAGTAAGATGGGAAAAAACTCATGGGTCAAGATAAAGGCAGTTTAATAAAGCAAAAGCCTACTGATGGTGGTGGAGAAATGTTGGAGAGAAAGCCTTGATGCTGTGCCAGCATTGCTCAGCAGTAGCCAAAATGCTGATGTGTTATCAACACCTTTCTAGCTACCACCACAAAGCACAGCACTATGAGGGCTGCTATGGGGAAAATTAACTCCACCTCAGCCAGACCCAGTATGTTCACTTCTGATTTATTTACCTAATGGGTATATTGTTGGCAAAAGTTTCTGGATGGGAAGCTGGGAAGAGAACAGTTTGGTTTTGTGTTGAGTGCATAAAGCACTAATACTGGTGACCTTGTGACACCTGATGTACACGCTGGTTCTGATTTCAAAGAACTTTCTCCAGGGTGAATTGACAGAATAATGTGTCCTTTACTCATCGTTTTTATGTATGCCTAAACTGACAAATCAGCGATTTTCAAAAAAACCTAATCGTTGTACCGGTTCAGCGGTGGGGAGGGATTTGCTGCTTTCTGTGGGGTAAGTACTTGCCCTCAGAGAACAGGATCAAAGCCCAGCAGATCTTTTGAACAATATCTAATTGACTGTGTTGCTGTTTGAAGACATTTTTGTCCCTTTGGCAGAGATGACCGCTCTTGCAGCTCTGGTGACAGAAAGGTCTATGTGAAGATTTCCAGTTTTCTTCAGAAGAAGACAGAAAAGACTCTTGGGATGGCAATGGGCCATTCAAGTACTGACAGGGAGTTAAGGGTGACACCACGTAGCAGACATACACAGAAGAGCACATCTGTTCTTTCCCTTGTGAGAGAGGGACAGTAGAATAGCTACTGTGAACCAACCTAGGAAACTTCTGTGGACATAAAATTCTCCATGTATCATGATTAATGTTACAAATGCAACACATGAAAAGGTGGAAATTATTTTTGTATTTCATTTTTTCAAAAGATCTCCTAAAATATTTTTTTCAGCTTTCAAATATTAAAAGAAACAATGTATACCTTTTTTCTCTGAAAAGAGAGAAAATGTTCTGTTAAGAGTCAATTTTGATCAGTCAGCTTACAACAAAATTTCATTCTTTTTTAAAGAAAAACTTCTTGACCAGCTGTATTATTCAGCCTTTTTTCCCTGTTTTATCATTAAATAAAATTAGAGAAAATTAACTCTCTCTCAGCTGAAACCAGGACAGTGCTACACCGTGGTTTCCTTTTTTATCATTTTTACAGTTAGAGCTCCCTCACAAAATTTATATTAGGCTACAGCCACTCTGGTTTCAACCAGAATTTGTTAAGAATACAGCTTATGCTGAATAATCAAACATTTTCCCATCAGAAATACTTGCTTGACTGACTTGGAGCTTTTCTGGTGGAAGGCGTTGATTTTTTACTAAATTTTCCTTTAGAAAAACTTAAAAGCAAACATGTTTTCCATTTCAAAATTACCTCTGTTTAAAAATATTTTTATTGTGTTACGATATGAACCAGAAAAGCTGACATTAGAATAAATTGTCCCCTTTTTGTGTGGGAAATTTCAAGCTTTCATGTTGTTGCTCAGAACAAAAGAAGTCTTCAAGTGACTTCTTCTGTTCTCATGGTACAGAAATTTCCTATTTCAGGTAAGCAGAAGCAGCAAGAGAAGATCCATAATTTGCTTCATATTTCAGTATATATAGAGGAAATGACAACATGTGATAGCTCAAATTAAATAGGTATTTTACGATCAGGTTTTTTTTCTTCCCCTGTATGAGACTGTGGCAGTCAGTCCAATTAAGTTATCTGCTATGTGTTTCTTGACTCTTGTTACAGTAAGGCAAATGAATTGATTTTTTTTTCCTATTCCATTTTGAGAGAAAACCTGGTATTCTAACATTTTATATCAGTGAGAGCTCAGGAGAGTTGCAGTGATTCAGTAGCTCTTAATTATATCTATTTGTTTTGCTCTAGTTTTCCAGATCAAGATATTCGCAAAACAGCAGTGCAACAAATAGAAAATCTGTCAAATGATGAATTGTTAGAATATCTCCCACAGCTGGTTCAGGTAAGGAAGAAATTGATAGCCAAAGAATTCTTCTGTCTAGATGAATAACTTCATTAAATACTTGTGATTCTTTCCGTTTGATTGATACATTGTAAGAGAAATAAATAAGAAAGGCCCGTCAGCTGATGCAATGGTAGAATTAACAACAAGGCTGAGCTATAGACTATTTTCCACTTAAGAGATTGTGGTTGTTTGGCACGCTGATTGAACTTTTCTGTATACTACAAGAAGGTATTTTCAAGTAAAAAAAAGGCTCATACATCTGACCAAGAGATATTCTGCTATGACCACCAAACCAGGGACTTCATTGCAGTTGAAGTAAATGATGTTGCGTCACAGTTTTCTTGATAATACATATATGGGGAAAATCACTGACAGCACAGAAGAACCAAGGCAATTTGGGTTAGAATCGACTCTTTATAGATGTACGTTGCATTTCACTGGAAATTAATGTTTTACAAGTTATGGGCCCACTGCTTCCCAAACATTTACTTTGTGGTTGAGCAGGTCCTGTATTACAGTTAAGGAGGAACGAGCCACTTAGAAAGTAAGGGGATAAAGCTTTCTAGCACTGTGCATATGGATTGCTTACAATTCCATGTTTCAGAGTTCATCAGGGGGGTTGTGTGTTTTTAAATATATATTTGTATAAATGCATGTACATGCATACATGTATGAATTTATATATGTAATCCGCTACTGTACAGCAAGTGGAATCTGCACAGCTTTACAGAATTTGCACAGTAGGACACTTATGTGACCTTTCAGCTTCCACAGCTTCTGTTCCACAAATAAACTTATTGTCCAAACCAGGTAATCAGATAAAAATTTAAATATAGCATGGATAGTTCTATACAGGGAAAGAAAAGCTAAATATTTACATATATGTTAACACAGTTGGAATCAGCATGACATCCGCCTGTCTTACAGATAGTGTCAGACACTTGTGTCCTGAAGTTTCTTTGTTCATTGCATTGCCAGGGCAGTCTGTTGGACTGCTTCACTAAGCACTGAGTCCTTTCTGACTAATTCTGTTATAAAGGAAAGACAACAAAGCCAGCATACAAGTGATTCTTATTAATTTTTCTGGTAAGGTGCTCAAGTTTGAGTGGAGTCTTGAAAGCCCTCTAGTGAAACTTCTACTGAGTCGTTCTCTTCAGAGCATCCAAGTAGCCCATCAACTTTACTGGTAAGATCATTTGCAATTACTACCATAGTCATTTTCTGTTACAGTGAACTTTATCCATGATTCTATTGGTGACAAACTATCTTTTTGTTGAAAATAAACAGAAAATCTAGCTTTTTGCTCCTTCTTTATTCTCCCTCCAGTACTTGGGATGAGTAAATTGTATAAAAGACCTACTTATCTCTGCCTTCATCCTGCCCCGGTGGGAGGAAGGGAAGTTCTGTTCACTTAAGTAAGAGACGATTTGTATTTTTCTGCATTTTCTTATTTGAGCCAAAAATAGTCTTCCTCAAAATTTACAAGCACTGAGCACCACTGGCATTCTTATAAACAATCCTGCTTTTGTGATTTTTTGTGACCTCTCCTGAAGTTGTCAGGCTTCTCATGTGTATCAAACTGTATCTCGTAGCCCTTCGTAGCCCTGTGATTTGAAAAACAAACTGTTGTGGGTGGTTGTTTTCTGTGGTTGGCTTTTTTTTTCATGTTTAATAATGATGGATGAACTAAGTTTTAATTTACAATTCAGTTGGTTCTGACCCCTTAAAGCAAAAGCTTTCCTCCCTGCAAAGGAAAGACAACAACTTGAAATGTAATCATTTGGTTGATGAAGTGTGAGGTTGGAAGAGCATAGATCATAGTTTCATACCTGCATGATCTCTTGAAGTGTTAGTGGGGATAAAACAGAATTATGAATGTGGTTTTTTTCACTGAAATGAGTAGGATAACAATAACATGGCTAATAAGCGTATCTGTCAAGTGAAGAGGAACCACATTTAGCAAGCCGTTTTTCTGACAGTGCCTGAAATATGCCAGAGCAATTTCTACTACCTTGTATTAAACATAGTCATACTGGATATAAAATGCCCAGTCTAGAGCTCTATAATGTTCCCAGAGAGTTCATAGTTTTTCTGTGCAATTAGAAACGATTTCTAGAGTTCACTGGACTGTGGGAATATCATCGGTTTGCCTGTGTTTTCTTTAACTCCCGTCTTCTTTTCGTAAGAAAAATTACTAAGTATCTGCAGTGGTCTTCCTCTTTACTTTGCAGTCTAGTCCTGTGTAGGTTCCCTTTGTTCCCCAAATTTTGCTCAAGCTGTCTAATATTATAATCTTGGATAATACACAGATACGCTATCCTGAATAATAGATATCCTTATCTGTCACAGTACAGTTTAATGTAGCAAAATACATTTATTTTGTATATACCTTTTTATATAGCATAACTATACATACCACATCAAATTGAATATTTTTAAGTGTTCACTGTATTCTCTGCCTTTTTGATAGTAGTAGCCCTGTTCACATCATCCATTTTTTCAAGCACATTTCCTCCCAGTGTACATTAGCAATTGGAGATATCATCAGCTACTGAGTGTTTGCTAAATATTTTGATTATCATCTTTTGCTTTGGTTGCAGATGGAACAGTTTACTAGTTTATTAAATTTGTTTCTAATCACGCATATCCTGGAGATGCACATGATTGTGGACACCTCCTATAAATAATATTCCTAATTGTATAAATAGTGCTTTGCTATTTATCCCTAAATAAACAGCATCTACTACCTGAAATGTGAACTTTTGTTTCCTAGAGGGACAGCTTTTGATTAAATCTTAAAATGAGCATGTGTTTGTATGTATATTTGTGTAAATATGTGTGTGCATATAAAATATATATTCATACATACATTTCTATAAATATTCAAAGTGATTTACCTTTGGATTTTTTCTTTTTTATAATACAAAAATGTATTTATTCATTATTCTTCATTATTGTCTTACTGAGTCACAAGACAGAAATAGGTGTAATTTTGTCAGCATTAGGGTCTTGGTAACATAACTGAGGAGTACATTAGCAGCTAACACTTAGCATCCACTAACTTTCCGTGTAAACTTGGTAATCTTAAGAGTTTTTTGCCAGGCCGAATTTAGCCAAAAAAGCAGATAATATCAGGAGAGAAAAACACTGTGATGGCGCATCTGGTGTGTATAACTGCGTTCTTTTTTCATGGTCAACTTGTCAATAAACCACTACAGAGGACTTCTTTCTGAGAACAAGTTCACCTAATGGCAATGTGTTAGAATATGGCAAAACCTGGAAGAGAGGGGAAACATGAGCAAACACAGCAGGCAGAAACAACAGCAGCCACCTGTGCAGTAGTCATCCCTGGAAGTACAGTGGTAGAACTGTGTACACCTGATATAAACTGAGTGCTCATTAGTTTTAGGACTGGGGTTTGTTTCACAGGATGTACCTGCTGGCTGGCTGCTCTCAGTTTCAAAAATGGGTAAATTTTAAAAGGTCTGATTAAACTTGCGTGTATAATATAGATGTTTAGCTGGGAAAACATCTAGTAGTCTCATTCAATTTAGTGGAAGGAACTGGGGTAACTCTTTTATACCTTAAATTTTGCTTCTGGTGTTCGTCACACTGTACACCTTTTTTCTTTGGTTACTCTGCTCCACCATGTTCTTCAGTAGTAAACTGTTTTCTACCTAACATTTGAGTTTATGTAATTATTTATATTCCTGTTCCAGTATTTTAAAAGGCCGTTTCCCAAGTCATAAATGCTTTTTAAAAAATTTAATAGTAATTTCATAGCTGTTATTAATAAAGCCTTAATTACTTCACAAAGGCTTTCTTAATTTCATAAATTGAATTTCAGTCCTTATAAAAGTAATGAAAAACAGAGGCTTTCTTCCACTTATCTCTAAAGAGATTTTTAAAAGAAGCTCAATGATTTAATAATGTGGGGAACACATGTGTGCATGTACACTCATGTAACTTCTTTTAAGAAATGCAATTAGGTAACATTTTATTCTCAAGAGTTGTATTCTGTTTCATTACCGAATTAGCGATCAAGGAGAAAGGACCAGTAAAAACAAAGTTTAGTAACAAAAGTATACTTATTTTTAATTGTAATGGATGACATTACCATTCCATTATTAAATAACAGCATTATACACAGTGTACCTGCCCAAAATAAAACTTGGAAAAGAAGACTTTAATGCAACTCAGAAAACTGGTGATGTGATTTCAGAACCACAGGGCTAAAGTCAACTGATTTTAACATCCATGTTTTACAACACTATTGTGAATCTAGAAACTAGTTACCTGAACTGATGGTGACTGTCAACACTAACTTATTTTAATGACCAATATAATTCATAATAATATCTCAGTTATTTAGAATGACTCAATTTCCCTGCACACCGCAGATAAGCAGTTACCCAACAATGATGTACCAGCTCATTACCTTTTTAATATTAATGTTGGATAGTAAATTGTTAACTCCTTTCCATCAAGCAGTGATAAGTTTGTCTGAATATTTTATTTAAAAATGATGGAACAGTAATTGGCAAAGGTGGACACAACAGATAGAATATTCATTCTTGGGACACATCCTTAGGTGTTGTAAATCAGGATAGCTTCACTCTGTTCCTTGCTTGTATCTGCTGCAGATTTGTCTCATTAATTTTGCTATTTAGAGTGAAAAGGTAATTGATTTTACACCCTGTGCTCATTTTTTTTCTTGTCCTGTGTGACTTTTCCCCTCTTTAAATTCTTGAGGAATTTGGGTGATATGCATCCACCAATGTTTCAGCTCCTCATTGGTACTTTTGAATGCATTCCCCTTCCTAAGGAGACTAGAAATGTCCCATGCCTACAGTTCCAGAGCAGGACCTGTGTACCACTTAAATCCCATTTTACTCTCATTTCAAGAGTTCCTAATGTCTGTGAGGCATGGGGAAGGTCTACCCTGCCTGGCTGTCTTCTAGAAATTCATTCTGATTCTAATCCTTTCCCATCAGAGTTCCTGGGAGAAGGAGAAGGCTGGCGCAAGTTTTCCCATTCCCCGGAGCTATGGTGAGAAGAGAAGTTATAAAGCCGGTTCTAGCAAAGCAGAACAGTTGCTTGAGGGAAAAGAAGCCTGCTTGGGCCCCTTTGGGCTCTCCTGCTTGCTGGAAATCTGTTTATTTCCTTGCTACTGTGTTTTACACACAGGTGGTTTTTGTCAGCTTTTGTGCTGGAGTTTTAATCCATCCCTCTGGTGACCTGCCAACCAGTTTCCCCACTTGCTTGAGTGTTTTTGGCTTTTAGCTACTTCCATCGGTGGCAGGTGCAGCGTACGATTGAAACAGCTGGCTGGGGCAGCTGGTGGCCAGGAGTTTGTCTCACAGATGGCTACCTACCGCGGGAGGAGTGAGTAACGAGGAGAAGCGTAGTGTCCTCCAAGAGCTGAGGCAGCTGCTTGGAGGTGGTGCTAAGAAACAGGTTTCATTGTTATGGAAGTGTACGAGTGTTTGTAAATTTTGGTCGAGCATGAGAATCTGGTGTGCTTAGCTCAAGAAAAGAAAAAGTGAAATCCTTGCTGAAGGCAAAATGGCCTTTTGTAACTCATCTTCTAAGTTCTCTTAAAGTTTCAAGTCACTAAAACTTTACAGAACTTTTCTAGTTTATAACTTTTCTAGTTTATAACTTTTCTCTACATTTTGATTGACAACCAAAAGAAAAGGGAGTTGTCTTCTATTTTTTCGAGTCCACATCTTGTAGATAAGTAAGAATATGAAATTAAAAAGGAACTCTTGGTGAAATCCAACACACTGAAAACAATGTGAATTAGACTATTGATTTCAAGGTTAGAACACAGTATTTTATATTTATTTCTTTTTCTATATGAAAAGAACTGTAAGAATGAAAAATAACATGCCCAATGGATAACAGTTTAAAAAGGCCATAGTTAAATTCTCTGCTATTGGGAGGTTTGTCCCTCAACGCTGTGTTTTCCAACATCATTTCCACTTAGTTTCATGCAGCAGTCCAGCATTGGAACAATAGATTATTGCTTCATGTTTTCTGAAAGGAAATATATTTTTTGCTGTCAAAACTGTTTTACATTAATCATAATTTACTTGAAGTCTTCAAAAGAACAAATAAATCAAGGAGATACTCATCTGTCCAACACTAAACTATCTGAACATTAAACAGGCAACCATCCTCCAGCTATTTCTCTTCCCACATTATGTTGTCTTTCTCCCACAGTACGAAGCTGTGAAGTCTGCTAATTATTAATGAGCTTCCTAAATGGCTGCATAGAGCAGACTGAAAAGCCCAACCCATTAAAATGACATTAATGTAAACACAAAAGATATCTATTTTGTTTTGTGTTAATTTGGTCTTTTTACTGATCAGAATCAGAAGACCACTTAATCATATATGAAACTTTAAACCTGTGAATAGCCAGTTTCAGTATACGTTTGATCAGTTGTCTTGCTACTCTGCATCAGTTCAGGTCTGGAGTTGCTCAGACTTACACCCTTCTGAGGTAACGTGTCATTCAAACAAGTGATGATTATAAATTTCATCTGAATTTGGAGTATTTGATGTGATCATCGTTCTGTTTTGCACATCAGAGAACCTCAATCATAAAGTGGATTTCTATCTAGGGATTTTAGTTCTGAACTCGCAATTCTTACTTATGAAATACCAAGAATTTGATGACCTTCTTTTTCTAGTTACTTATGTGTATAGTAAGTAATACCATTAGACCATTATTTTTGTGAGATCATAATTCAACTGTCTACTGTGCTAAATGTTTCATTATTAGCCATGTGGGACTTGGATTATTGCCGTGGAAAACATGTAATTATTTTGTTTCCTAATTTACAGACATTCAATCTTCTCAGACTCCATTTTTAGAAAAAGATGGTGTCGAATGAAAGAAAGAGATTTTGGTGTGAAGCACAAAGAAGTAACACAACTCGTTGTTTTTGACCTTCAGTATTTACAGACTGAGTAAATGGTACCTTTAAATCAACAAAACCATGCCTTGCATTTAAGTCAACATATTCTAGTTTTTAAGGAAAAAGGTGCTATTTTAGCCTCCCTTTTTTTCCAGCTCTAAAGAAAGAGAGCAGTGAGCTGGCTGTGACCACAGCTGGAATTGATAAAAGGAGGTAGTATATCGCAACTCTGGGTTGTCAATGCCAGCTACTGTCAATGTTTAGCTACCCTGGGTCTGTCAATACTGCTCAGTAAAAGAAGACCAGGGAGCAAAACCAAGTGCTAGACCTCTGTTCTGCCATGCTTTGTTGCTGTTGCCTTCATCTCTGGCCCTGTTTCCAGGGCCACTTTCTCTAAGACAGCACTGAAGCACAATTTGGGATTAGTTCGCACCAGGAACTACCCCTAAAAGACACGATGGGTATAAGCTCCCCAGCTTTGACACATTCTGTCCTCCAACACTCTGCCCGTACTTGCAGGTTCACGTGAACCATTTGAGTCAGATATGGGTGACCTTCAGTCTCTTTTAAACTCTCTACCATTTGTTGGACTATAACAAAACCATCCCTGTCTTTCTAAAACTATGGGCTCAAACATGCGCTGAGAGAACCTTATGACCTCGGGGTGCAGCACATGGAGCAGCAGGGAGTCCCAAAGCTTGGTGATGCATCGTGAGATGCAGTCTGTGCTGCAGAGGGAACTCACCCTGCTACGTCTGTGCAGTTTGGCACTAGGTCTAGGAAGTGCTCCATGTGTCTTTCTCAATCTTAGAAATGTGCCCTACAGCATAGAATGACGTTGTCTGAGAGAACCCAAAGGCTGGATGGCCTGGTTTACATGTTAGAAATGGTAGTTTCAGGCAAATCTACAGATAGATTGGCAGGTGTTCTACCCTTTAGCAGAAATATTTATAAAGTTACTGTCTATACTGTTTCATGCACAAAGGAGAGAAGTCTGAATCCATACCTCTCTGCAGTTTATGAGACTCTTTCCATTGTTTTTAGTGGCCTTTTAATCAGGCAGCTATTCTCTGAGACTTTGTGACGTGTTTTGCTAAAACTAAGTTCATTTATTTAAAGGCTTTTGCACATAAAGTCTATTTGCCTAAGGTGTTGCAGATGCTATGATTTCTCTTTACAAATTGAAATATTCTGACTAAAGTAATACATATTTTTAATTTCTAAATTTTCAACTAAGAGAAAATAAATTCTAACTCTCTCTCAAAAATAATAATTGCAGACATAAGTATGAGAGGTTAGCAAAGAACCCAAACATGTTGGGTTTTTTAACAGGTATTTTAACATTTTAAATATATAGAGGGAGTTAGGTTTCCCGTTCTGTTAAAAATTGCCACTATAATTTTTGAAAGGATTTCTTTTTTTTAATAAAGCAATGGAAGCTATGCTTTTTTTGTAGTTCAGTGAATATGATATAATCTGGTGAAGTCTTGACAAAGGACATAGATAACATAGTTGTGCATGTGCTTGTTTTTAATTATTTTAATGATTCTTAGTAGAATGAATGTGTTCTTGAATATTTAGAAATCTAGAAATGCTATGTGTTTGTCCAAATTGGGTGCAAGCATGAAAAGTAAGAGCTAAGGCATCCTTGTCTTCATATATTAAGGTGGGAATGGAGTGAAGCATGATCCTTCACATCACTGATTGTGCAGGCAAGTATTCAGCTGCAGCTAAATAAGTTAGAGAACATAGAGATAACTCTGTGTTTGTGTGCGCACGTCCCCTTTGAAACAGAGAAAATTCCATGCCAAAAATTATATTTGAGAAGGATTAACATTGTCAAGTGCGACATAAAAAAATCTGCAGATGCTAAAGTTATCAGTGCGTGTTACTGTAGTGAAAAAACATGACACTATGTAAGCGTACAAGTGAACCTTCTTAGAGGCAAGAAGATAAACTGAAAAAGGTGAAAGATTTCTGGGGAAAAAAAAAAGAGCAGCAACTGGCCTTAATTCTTTTAGCTGCTTCATGATTTATAAGGTAGCATTAAGGAAAATGTTTTTCAGTACATTGTTTTTCAAAACACTGCTTTCTGATTTATTTTTGTTTTGGCTCCTTTTACATTTAAAAATGTTGAAGCTGACAAATCTGGGTTTTCAGTTCTGCTGGAAAACTCCCTGCTAGCTCCAAGTCATATCTATCGTAACCCCTCCAATAATGTAACTGAGTATGAAAGATGGGTGTTGTCTTTTCTATATCCTCTGTGGAAAGGATTGAACGCGTCATTTTGGCGGTCAGTTACTGTGTCTCTGATGCTGGGATGTGATGGACTATAATGACCTGCTGGTGGAGTTGCACAGGACTGAGGAAGCAGAGCGGGTGTTGCTGCGGAAGGGATTCAGAGCAGGGCTCTGCGCAGATGTCACATGAGGCTTTCATCTGTGCCTTTCATCTGGTTTCCTCCCTCCCCCCCCCCATTAAAAATGTTCTATTGTTGTTGCCTTCAAAAACAAAATGAGAGAGCCAAAATCTTTCCTGATGGATAACTCGCACAATCTTTGCTTGTCCCAGAGGAACATTTCGGGATGTAAACTGGAGTAGTAATAAATCAGGAAAGCTTTTGACAAAACATTCATCTAGTTCTGTCACTTCAAATGGATAATTTTCAGTCACGAATTTGATGGATGTGGAGGAGTTTTGTTTTGTTTTTTTTTTATACTGTGAAAGACTGCTGGGAAAAGATGACTGAAAATAATCCATGAAGCTATGTCTTCACACTGAAATTTGCCTCAAGTATTCACTGAGCTAGGCCAATATATGAAGCGTGGTCAGCTTTAATAATCCAAGGTGTTCAAATCATAAATAATAATGGTAGTTGCAATTTGAAGATGATGCAGATTTCCCAAATCAGGCTGTAATGATTTTGGAGAGTAAAACCCTCAGTCGGAAAGCAAACAGTGTGGAGAATCTCCTGTGATTCTCAGCTGAGCAGCTGGGGTTGTGTTTCACTGGTGGCATGTTGCAATCCTGAGGACAAGAGGGGTCCTCCAGCACACGGCTGCTCTGCTACAGCGTCGTGGTGCTACCTGATTCTGTTTGCTGAGGTGAAATGCTGGAAGAGGATGCCTCACTTCAAAATTGTCGGATGTAGTATCTAAAAAGTGTATTTTCTTCACATTTCTTGCTTGTACTATCACATTTTATCTTTTGTAACTGTATGGAAACCATTTCATTATGATCTTTGTATGAAGCTTTTTTTCCTATGAACGGCAATTATTGTATGCAAAATGAATCTGCAGATGTTTCGAAATTGCATCAGATCATGTTAAATTTTTTATAAGTCTTGCTCTGTGATAGGTCTGTTTCTGTTTCCAGCTTAGCAAGCTTTTGTGTTTTAACTACAGCTGTTTGAATCAGTTTTCAGCAAAATTTGACTGGAGCTACCCTAGAGAGTTGTTTTCAAACTATTTTTCTCTGAATGTGTCACAAAGTTCTCACCACATGAAGAAATGCAGTACAGGCTCTGAGTTTCTCGGATTGATATGTTGAGAATCCTCGTTTATAGTTACATGCAATTGATCACAACTTTGTCTGACAGCTTTCAGTTTAGTAAATCGTTACTATTTCTGAACACTGTTAGTGACATCTTTTGGGAAAAGTATGAATAAACAGAGAGAGGGGCTTCAAGTGGATACTGGACATTCAATGTAATGAATTATTGGTCATCATCACATTACTGCTTGTTGTATGTTTCTGTGGCTAATATTTCTAGGCTTAATTGTCATTTTCTGCCAGAATAAAAGCAGGGTCTTAGACCTTTGTCTAAAGGAGAATCATGAATTAGACTTTGTTGAATATGTTCCATCAGTACCTGATATAACAGAAAATTACTTTGTGACTAATGGGAATTTTTCTGAGAAAAGAAGTCCCTAATGCAAAACCAAATATAATTATTAACAGTTTTTAAAATTTAAAAAATATCAAAACCTATAATAAAAGGCAACATTTCTAGGGAGGAGAGGGGGAAGGATTGACCAAAGGTCTTTTCAGGTCAACAGTGAAGAATTGCTATAATTCAATATTTTAGGTATTTGCAGATGATGAGTATTTCAGGATTAAATTTACAAAACCCTTGCTGTTTGAAAATATTTCCTTAAGCATTAATTGCTTTCTGAATTCTCACCCATACTAAATGGTTTATTACTCTGTAATCATAATGTTGTCATTTGGACAGCGACCAAATTAAAAATAAACTGAGACAGGAAAGAAAGAACTGTCAGATAAGTTGTCTTTGCGTGGCTTTTTTTGCTTGAGCAACCCTGCTAACATGTTGTAATAACCTCCTTTTAAGCAAGAGAATTACGCAATCGACCATGTCTCACATTGTCTTGTTCGGAGTTTTCTTGGCAAAGAGCCCACTTGGTTAAAACTGATGTATGTTGGACCTTTGATTTAAGTAACAGAAAGTGACCAGTGAATCTGAAGGAATTAAGATTCCTTCCAAATCTAAAGCCTGTAAAATGTTACCCAATAGTTTGTACAACCAGCAGATGTCTGAGTAAAAAGGCAGACATCTAGATTGTTCCTTAGCTTCCACTGTGATGACTATCATATACACAGAATATTGATTGGTAAAGTTCATGGTATTATTTCATTGTTTCAGAAAGAAAATCAGGCACCAGAGCTGAATTTTTTTTCTGAAAGGCCATTATTCCTATACAAAGATATTCAGAGATATGTTATCACAATATTGTATCAATAGTGGTAGTTCTGCTGAAATAATTCTGTGGCTGAACGATTGCTGTAAAGTAGTTAGGAAGGAATTTTTCACTGAATATTTTCAAAAATTTTCATCAAAATCAAAGCTTTTCACAGAAACATTGAGCTTAGATGAAAACATTCAGATGGTATCCAAAGTGCCAGATGAAGGTGGAAAAAAAAAATTTAATAGTCACTGGAGATGTGAAAGTAGAGACTTGTGGCTGAAGTAACCCAGTGAGTGCCACACTGAGACATTTTGAATTATTCATCTTCTCTCCCCCCCCCCCCCCCCCCCATACTGTTGGAAAGTACCCCATTCATTCTAAAACAAGTCACCAACATTTTTTCAACTCAACCTAGAGGAGGTGTAACGCACGTTTTAAGACAATCCCTAATACAAAAGTTGTTGTATCAAGTACGTCTCCATCTTGGAGTTCATCTGAATTGCTCAATCCTAAACCATTAACAGGTTGTCTTACTCCTTAGCTTGAAAACTGTCTTTTAAACATAATGATCTATGAAATGCCATTGGTATCTCACCTGTGCTGTATGTCACCTGTCTGCTTTTCACTGATGGCTGGTACTTGAGGAAAAAAACATTTGCTTAAGTTAAAAATAAAATAATAATAATAATAATAAAAAAGGTGTTGTTAAGTGGAGGGTGGGGTTTAAGACAGGATAAATTGCTGACGGTGCATATACGGAAAACTGGTTGTAAATTTGATCAAAGCTTCAGTGCTGCAGTAGCTATTGGTTTTCTTTTGTCTTTCTTTCAAAGAGCTAATACAAATTACCTCCACTGAAAATTTTAAGATATGAATACAAATTTGTTTATATTCATATTTTGTTTCTACTCATTTCAGGGTTTTACTTGACAGAAGCAAAATAAAAATCTGGGTAGTTGGTCTCATCAGAAAAAAAATTACAGGAATGAATTTCCAGGGTGTGGTTGAGCCATGCAAGCAGAGCGCAACGGAGCATTTGGAGCTCTAGAGTGGTGCAGGTTCTGTTGTGATAATAAACAGACATGGAAGTAATATCAAACTTTTTGTTACTATTATTAACATTATTAATGATGAGAAGAACTACTGAGGTGAGCAATTTTAAGATGTTTTAGGAGATGGGTTTTAGAGATTGCCTGGCCCAAACTAGGAAAGGGATTTTTCTACTGCTTAGCGTTCTTGCTTACCTTATAAGGATCCAGATAACCTTAGTGAATGAGCAAGTAAATGAACTGCCTTGTTAGTAAAACTAAGAATAATAAAATACTCCTCATTAAAAGGAGAGAGAGCACTGAGATAAGTGTTATAATAATATAACATGGTAACAAAGATTTAATGGTGACTTGAATAAAGAAGTCATGGAACGTATATAAGTGGATGATCTTTCTGAATCACCACCATCCCTCTCTCACATACTGAGATATCCTTTCTCATCTCATCTAATAGATGGCTTGGAGAGTTCAAATCCTTAGACATAAAAGGTGACTCTAAGTATTTCAGTGTAAACAACAAAGCAGCCTTCAACATCTCTCTCAATAAAATCCTGTTTTATGCTTCTTACTCTTCATTTTTCTAGCTTGTGTAGCAGGGCTTATATCCCAGTAGATTTTAAAAAAAAATAAATCTTTTTTCCCTTACATAAGTGCCCAGTTTTCATGTTCAACTTCCCCCAGCAATTGTTCACAGTCTGTTATCCAGTGAAATTAAAACCACTGTTCCCCCAAGGCCTCGTTACGCTCCGTTCCCAGAGCGGAGCTTTCTCACATGTATGCAGTGGCGTTCTTACATTTACAGGTATGTATACACCGGTGCACATGCTTTCCTGCATGCAGTATTTATAATGTAATCTATGGTGTTTCACATATGGAAACCGAAAGCTTTCTTCAAGATTCACTTGGAAACATGTAGAGGATGTAGTGTGGAAAGCAGTATGATTCTGGCATTTGAAAGGGTTGAAACCAGGAATTCCTTCCACCCAGCTCTGCAAACATTTCTGTCTCTCCTGCTCCAAGATCCCTTTGAGAAAGGAGGGAACTGCCACAACGGTCCCAGTGTCTGCATAGAAGTGTGGAACTATGTTTGAAGTGATGCAAAAGAGGCTTTACGCAGGATAAGGGGCAAAGAGTAGACACTGGTGTAGTCACTGAGGGAACTGAGAAGGGTAGCAAAGCGGAATATCTTTATAGGAGTAAGGCTGCAGAAACACAGGAGGAGAGCAGAGGTAAGTAGTACAGTAAGTAATACAGTTCTGTTATAGTTCTCTAAGAAGTAAGAGAGTTAATTTTTCCAGCTGTGACATTTAGATTCAGGTGAAGACCTCCTGAGAGAGCTGGGAGATCTAGAACCGCTTCCACAAAAAAGCATTATTCCCAAGTATAACCTGTGCAGTTACTCTCCCCTCTCTATATAGTGTAATTTTGATTTGATTGCCTACATTGTGACATGTTCCTCTGTAGACCCTTGTGCCTAGACATGTGACCACTCTGTGCTTCTATCTCAGTCTAAGTTATTGATTCTAGAAAACAAATAGCCGTCAACTTCCCTTTCAGAGGAGCCACTGGAGACTCATACTTGATCATTTCACACAAATCCTGACTCTGACTGTTCTCTGTTGCCTGACGTAGTTTTTCTATGAACCTAGAAGACTGTAGGCCAAATAGTAGTAACTAAATAGTCAGCTGTTCCTTCAAAGAAAGAGGATCTTTTTTTTTTTTTTTTTCATTGCAAACATATAAGAGAATGTTGTCCAGGCAGTGGCATAGGCAAAACCTCAATCTCTGCTAGTCTGTACCTAGGGTAGTCTTAGCTGATGTGGTTTAGACAGTGTAAAGAATAACGTGGAGTCTTTAGTCATACCCTAAAATTAATCTATATCACAGACATGTTTAAGTTTTTTCTGTTCCTGTGGCAGTTGGACCCAAACCAGAACTACTTGCCAGAAACTGCCTTTCAGTTGGAGTGCAGTGGATGGGACTGAGGGCAGACCAGAGTGAGGTTCAAAACTTAGAAATGCAGGTTTTTGCCCACTTATTCATGTTATTATTTCCAAAAAGTTAGGATGGTCAACAGAATTTTAAGTTTTCTTAAGGTGAACCACTGTATCCTTGAAGGCCTGCCTGTCATTTGGTCAGGTCTTTTGAAACTGCCTTGTGTTCTGGGGACTCATCACCGTATGGTCACACTGCATCTCTGCTCCTTCCCTTGTTTCAGGAACCCTCCCAACCTGCTGCTGAGGCCAAGCCCTCTGAAGAACCTGATCTAATATCAGAGCTAGCGCTGCTTTGAACAGGGAGCAGACTGGAGGCCCTTGTGAGGTCTCTGCTGATGTCAGCTGTTAGGTGTTTCTGTAAGTTACAAACGAATTTTGTAACTGTCTTGGCTTGTTCACCGATTCAGTTTCCATGGTCCTTCGATTCTTGAGCCATCAGAGTGGTCCGTAGATAACATCTTGCAGAAAGGGTGTTCTAATCTTAGGAAGGATTGAGAATGGTATCAGCGTTTCCCAAACAAGAAACTTGGTAACAGTTATCATCTATTGGATGGAGACTTTCATTCTGTAGTGTTCCACACAGGTTGTGTTACAGCTGAAAGATAGTATCGTGGTGAAAACTACAGGACAGGATCCCAGACATACAAGGATGATTTAATGATATGTTCAGCCCCAATGAATTCCACTTGCCATCAGTGATGGCAGTGTTGGGTCACTGCTAACACTCCATCGCACAAATGTTAATACCATCTTTCAGCCAGAAGTGTAATAAAGTATGCCTCCTCCTACCTCTTGTCAGTTACTTGGCATATATTGACATTCAATTGTAGCCAGTGAGGGATTTTATCTTTTAGGTTAGCATAAGAACAAGTGGTATAGCACTAGGGATGTGCACTTTCTTCTGTAGCATCTGAAGAAAGCAAGCCTGAAGGCAAGCTGAATAAACCCCAAATTATTTAGTAAAACAGAGGAAATAACTAGAGACTAAGCTCAACAGTACTTAAATGAAGAGTTGTTTCTTAAGCTTTTATTCATTTCTATCAGAAATGTTACATATATAATGGAAAATATGATAAATTTAAAACCTTTAAGAGAAAGTACCTGATTGTTCCATTCTGCCCACATCACCAGTCATATGCTTGGGCATTAAAGTTCTGCAGCTAGAAAGAAAACATAAGATTTGACGATGATATTTTTTGAAAAATAACTATATAAAAAGCCGTAAGTTATGAATGGCAGCAAATGCTCTTTGGAATAAGAAACCAGTATTTTTCAATTAGTGTTAAATGAGAAATTGTTATGTCAGCCGATATTAAATGGGTATAAATGTCTGGATTAGCACAAAATTATCTGATGTCTGGGAAAAAAAAAAAAGTAATTTACTGAATTGATATTAATCAAGCTTATTAGCTTTAGTGTGGCAGCTGCCATCTTGGCTAATGCAGAAGGGATTGAACAGGGATTTCCAGAGCCAAATCCACGGGTGTGGATTAACTTAAAGAACAGTCCCTCATGATGTGCACTGTAACACATTATGCATTTTTAGCTGAGGGAAGACCTTGTTTGTACGTCAGCAAAGGAAGTGGGGTTCTGTCTGGGAAATAGAGCATTGCCATCTGCAATAATTATCCTGTGAGCACTGGGCACAGAGGAGGTCAGACAGCAAACAAGATTTCCACTACTCTTAGGGCTTCGCATAATGACGGCTAATAAAATTCTGCTTACCTAGCTCAGCTAATTTCTACTTTGACCTGTAGCATTTCCTTTGTTGGGTTTGATATTAGAAGTCAGTATTTATTCTTCTACTTAACCTTCTCCACAATGTCATTCCATTGTGTGTGATGATTTCTATCAGAAGCAGCATTTTTATTAATTAATCTTTCCTAATAGGCACTACTTAGCCAGCTTCTGAGTGACTCGCATAACCCATAGATCTCACATGTGTGTGTTTGTAGATAGGGCAGTTTGCTGAATGAGTTTAAGCAGCCGTTGTGGCAAATATTCTTGCAATTGTCAATGCTTTGTGCTATGTGTCGCTCAGAAGTACATTGCTTGGTCATGGTATGAAAATGGAAAGTCGCTTAAATAGTGGCCCATTTTAAAATAATTTTTTGCATCAGTTTAAAGCTGACACATGCAGTCTTCAGCTGTTGCCCTCATTTATCATTGGGAGGTTTTTAAACAGTAATTTGCTTGGCTCTGCAAGGCTCACCCATGGCTGCCACCCCATAAGTCCTGCCACTGCTTTACTGGTAGAAATAATACAGCACTTATCCATATTAATTTTTGACACATGCAGTTTTTTGCTCCTTCAGCAGAGTACACATTCAAAGAAAAATGTGGTTGATTCAGAGGTATTCACCTGATAAAAAGTGAGTGAGCATGTGTGTGATGGAGAGGGGAGGAAAGCAATGATTTCTGCCTCTCAGTCCACCCTCCAGCTGGACCCTCACATGGACTGAGCATAAGGACAACACTCTGAGTGCAAGAAAGATACCTATAGCAGAGCCAGTGAGTTTCAAAGTCCCAGCAGCATTGTGTGTCAGATGGCTGATCTATATTTATTCTGCCGATGCAGTAACTGCCCCTGGAGAGCGTGCCCCGCTCTTTACCTGACTCAGTACATATGGAAATATTACATCTGCTTACTGCAACAATACTTCCACAAATGTGATTGTGAATCTTGGAACTAGAGCTGAACTTTTCATCACAACTACTAAATCTTAATTCTGCTTTTCTCATGAGCAAAAAAATGCCTGGGGCTGCTATTTTCTCCCATATGATTGAAAAATGCTGGGTATACAAGTACCATGTGGGAAGGAGGTGGCAATGTTATTAAACAGACCTATTTGCCATGGCATTTACCTCTGTAGCATAAGAGCAGCTTACAAACAAACACAGCATCCTATGAGAAGGTAAATAATCCTTTCCTCTTTTGAAAACGAAAACAAAAGCATAGAAAAATTGAAGAATTTTGCCAAGGTCATCCAGCAAGTAAAATTGGGAATTCAAGATGGATTTTCATTCTTATATCTGCCTTAAATTCTTCTGACATTAAAATCTATGAATTTTAACCTCAAGACTATATGGTTTGATCTGAAGAGATTCATGTAAGATTTCCTTGATAAAAGCTTAAGAAGTAATACGTTCTTGGTTAGGGGTTCATTAAAAGGGAATTTAGCTTATTCAAAAGTATATTCAGATCTGGTCCCACAGTTGAACATGTCTCAGCAGAGCAAAGATGGACTTGTAAACCTCCATGAAACCTAATGTCTACTACCCAGAAATGAAAGAGCAACAAGCTGTCTGAAATGAGAGATTAATTTCAGCAAGCCTCTGCAAACTAAGCCAACCTAATTTCACATAGGTCTATGTCTCACTTTCCTACTGTGCCTGCCCTCCAGCTCTTCTGTTTTCCATGGTAACTAGGCCAGCTGTCGACTAGGAAAACACCCTTGGGCCAACTAAAAAAGAAAAGTTTTCTCTTACTAATATCTTGCAGCAAGCTTTCCCTGGTACATGGGCTTAACTTCAAATTCCCACTTCTCTTTTTACAAAGCCAATATTTGGCGGCAATAAAGTGGTGAAACAGAAGGAAGATCAGAACCAGACCAGTATTTAAAAAAAGAGACATCTAAAGATATTTCCTTCTCTGCTTTCCTCTTTTACTCTTGCAAAAGATACTATTGTTATATATAAGGGAGAATGAAAAATGAATAGAGACCAAGAAAAGAGGAAGAAAAATAAAACCAGAGAGGAAGAAATAAAACAGGCCTAGAAAGAAGGGGTATGAAGATAACAGGAACACTCTACAACGTGAATGCTTGTTCTTCTGTCCTACCACTGACAGGAGTGAGCTGACAAGAGCCGTCCCTCACAATCTTCTCTGCTTTAATTAAATGTAAACATTGTAGGCGTCATCTTGTTAGATGAAGACTGCAGAGTAGCCTTATACATAAGGAGAACTGCAGTCTAAAGATATTTCTCCCTTAGAAGAGTCAGAATCATGAAAGGATAAAAAAACATTATTGGGACTCTAGAGACTCCACTATTGAAAAGTCTGATTCTCTGTCTTCTGTTCTCTGAAAACGAGTGAGTTTTGCTAGTTAGTTTTGAAGTGTAAAGGACCATATGTCTTCATGATGCCACTCTGGAGGTTCTCTCCAAGTTATTCGTTTGACAGTCACATGCACAGAGGTAACAGGTTGCTGTGATCTGACGATCTGATCTATGGATCCTTTGTTGTTGTGCAGCATTGGTCCTACTACTGAAGCTGTACTCTTTAGTAGGCTTCTCTAATGAAATGCCACATGGCAAATTGCTAGAAAAAGATGACTTGGCATCTTACAGAAGGCATACTATGTCAAATATGAGAGGAATACTAAAAGTTTTGCAATCTTGTAATTACATTGAGATACTATCATTGCTGAAACACCTAAAGTGGTACTTGCTGAAAGCTTATTGTACCTCCTCATTCCTGTGTAGGCAGTGATCTGAAAAATAGTTTCGTTTGCTAGATATTGGGAAAAGAAGGTAAGCAGGGCCACTACCTAGAGCAGAGATGTCCAGATGAAAGTAAATATCCAGAAGAGACAGACATATCAGGAAGCGATGTGGGATCAGGATCTTAGTTCTTCTTGTACCTGTATTACCTGACCTTAAAACACGGTAGATCTAGGGACAGGTTCTTCCAGAGAGGTAGAAGTAATGCTGCCTTAAAAGAAACGTTAACTCCACATGTATTTGGAATGTATCAAATGCAGTGTGCTCTGGCAGCCCAGAAAGCCAACCCTGTCCTGGGCTGCATCAAAAACAGCGTGGCCAGCAGGTCGGGGGAGGTGATTCTCCCCCTCTACTCCGCTCTTGTGAGACCCCACCTGGAGTACTGCATCCAGCTCTGGGGTTTCCAGTACAAGACAAATATGGACCTGCTGGAGCAGGTCCAGAGGAGGGCCATAAAGATAATCAGAGAGCTGGAGCACCTCTCCTGTGAGGACAGGCTGAGAGAGTTGGGGTTATTCAGCCTAGAAAAGAGAAGACTCTGGAAAGACCTAATTGTGTCCTTCCAATACCTAAAGGGGACCTACAGAAAAGACGAAGACGGGCTGTTTGTCAGGGAGTGCAGTGATAGGACAAGGGGTAATGGGTTTAAACTAAAAGGGGGACATTTAGATTAGATATTAGGAAGAAACTCTTCACTGTGAGAGTGGTGAGGCAGTGGCACAGGTTGCCCAGAGAAGTTGTGGAGGCCCCATCCCTGGCAGTGTTCAGAGTCCGGTTGGATGGGGTTTTGGGCAACCTAGTCTAGTGGAGGGTGTCCCTGCCCATGGCAGGGGGGTTGGAACTAGATATCCTTAAAAATCTGAGACTTTACTTGAAAGATAAAGCTTTGATTGTAGACATTTATAAATAAGGCAAGTTCTTGTAACTGAGTGCAGAGTAAATAGGAGAATTAACCATCTCAAGATGCATTGCTCTACAGAGTAAATTCTTTTAATGACATCATATCTGCAAAACAATGTCATTCTCCCTTCTCATTCCCTCTACACCAAAACCAAAACCCCTCCCTCCTCATGCCCAGGGTGAGTTATAGGAACAGTAATCTGAAAATTCTGGGATGATAAAGTACAGATCTGGCTCAGAATGTGGGAATGAAGTCTGGAACTGCCCCTAATATGGGCAGCCAAAGGCCATAATGATCTTGTAGAAAGACAATTTTAGTTTCCTCCCTGAAGCTACTTCTGTATTAGTGCATAAAAAAAAAAAAAAAAAAAAAACCAAAAAAAAAAAAAGCCCAAAAAAAAAACCAAAAAAAAAACCCCACAAAACAAACAAACAAAAAAGGCCAAAAAGTGCATACAGCTTTTTAAGTGAAGTTAACCAAAGTGTTGCAGTGTAATTCGGGTTTAATTCTGCAATTTTGTGTAAACCTGGATTGCCCAGTGCATACAGAACCATACTGAATTAGATTTGTGTCATACATTTTGTTTTATAGTGTCATAAGGGATTTTTTCTTCTACCTGTGAAGCTGATGGGGAAGGTACAGAAGTTGTTGAAAACCATTTTGGTAGACATGAACTACCCAAACAAATAGGCAGATGAAGAAAAACATTTATAGATTCTCATAGGTATATTGCTGTGATAACTGTGGCCTAAATTCAGATACAGTGCAAAGCTTAGCCACTCCATTGGCTCTAGTGGCCTAGTTGAACCTGGATTAATTTTGCGTTTTATTTACATGATTTGAATGTAGAGTAGCTTAGTCACCTCCTGTATCCAATTAATTGCTGGCATATTTGGACATCATCCCATTAAAGCCATTGGGTCTGCTTATTTTAGTGGTGATTATCCCATCTAATCCCATTCATTGCAAGCTTCCAATGCTGTCACCCACTGGGAAGAATACAACAATTTCTGTTATGCCTGGAATGAATGACCATTTCAGTTCTTGTGCCACAAATTTACTCTAAGCTATTATAAAGATAGATGGTTTGTCGCTTTCAGGCGTGCTGATTCTCAAGTGAAGTAATATACTGAATAAAATTCTGACAACAAATTCTAACAACAGTATGGTATTTGTTCTGAGGAGAAAATTGCCAGTTTTGAAACAAGTGCAGACAGGGACATACCTAGTCACGTGAAGAAAGCACTGGCAAAAATTGACCCAGACTTTTCAAAATTAATGCCAAACTTGAATGCCATGTTTCTCATTAAATGCAAAATCATACTACCCTATTGGTAATCTTCACGTAGGTATTAAATGCCATACATGCGTTAGGCAGAGCTTTTTTTATTTATTCAGAATACAGTTTTTGGAGGGCAAAGTTAATCATTCTTGTGGCACTTTTTCTATTAATAGTCAAGAGCAGTTTCAACCTATATTTGCAAGCCGGAGCTTAAGTAGCTGTTGGCCGTAATGACACTTCAGGGTGAAGGCGTTTCATTTCTGTAGCTTTGGATTGATGCTTTATTAGGTGGGATCTTTGGTGGACTGTGAACCCTCACTCATGGATTCTGAAGTTATCCAGGATCAGCTCTGTTGTATACAGATGTTGTTGGAAACAACCACTAATTCTGTTATATTGGTGTTCTGCTGCAGGTGTTTTTTGGTATTCACGATAGCATCTTAATAAATTTGATCCTCTGCTGCTTGCCAACCCCATCCGACTAAGAGAAGCAGACTAGAAGAGAGCAAATTGCTTACAATTTATTTTATTTTTTCTTTTTTTTTTTTTTACAAACTGGAGCAGCAAGAGGCAGCCGCTGTTAGCACTTCTTTTTACTAGACAATTCTTGTGCCATTTCTATTGACATTAATACGTTCATTCAACAAATGGGAGAAGTCCTGTTCTGAGGGTGATCTTTTCTTGCTTAGACCTTAGACCAGGTGTGGCATCTACAAACTGTTAGTGATAGTGATACCTGTGCACCATTATAGTCCTATTATTTTTTTATAGGGTTCATTTTCAGGGTAAATGCTCTTTCTTCTTCAGATAAAACCAGTTTTTCTGGGGTTTATTTTCTTAATGCAGAAGTATGTACCACTAACTACATTATTTATCAAATAAAACCTTTTTCTGCTAGGCAACTTTAGCAGGGTTTGGCAATGCACTTGCGTGGCACTGCGTAGCCTTTGTTTTCAGTGATCTGCTAATTTTTGTGGGTCAGCAGGATATGCATTCCATGGGTAAGGCATTCAGTGGCAGTGGGGGGAACTGGGTTCATTGAATCTACTGGATCAAGTGGTTTGTCTGGATGCTAATTGTGTTGCGTTGTTCATAAAGATCTTTGAGAGAAGATTAGCAAATAACGGCAACTAGTCCCTTGGCTCCCAGAGCAATGTTGTGTTTCTCAAGCCTAACCAGCATACTTTATAAGTCGTCTGTGACAATTTTTTATTGTCTGAGGGAGACCAATGTGTTAGATGCCTGTTCTGAGTTATAAAAAAAAAAATCATAAAAACAAAAGCAAATGTATCACATGGTCTTTGAAAACAAAATTTCACTTTAAGCTGAGGTATTTTCCGTTCAAGGGTAATACTTTGAAAAATGAGTGTATAAAAGCAGCTCTGTCACATGAGAAGCAGCAGGTGAAACTGACTGCAGGTAAGAGGTGTGAACAGCCAAAAGTGGACAGATGCTGCAAGCTACTGAACAACTGCTGCTCCTCCATCCTGGAGACTTACTTGGTGAGAAAGATTCAGAGAAAAATACTGTACGTTTCACTCTGTCTACTCAGGAAATGTAGACTTCCATTCTCATCTTGTTCTAGACTAGAAAGAAAAAAGAAAGAGGAGGCAGAGTTCTGCCAGCCCTCTTATGCCTCTCCCTTTCTGCCGGCTTTGTACTTGGTCACAGGAAGGGAGGGTGAAAAGGAGTTCGGTCTCTGTCCTCCCAGTCCAGTGGATGACCTCGCACTGTGTTTCTGTAAAGCTATGGAAAATGCCTGGTACCACAGTCACTTGGGAGAACTGCTTTGTCCCTTCCACCTTTGTTGTACAATAACTCTTCTGCCTAATTGACTTTCCTCCCCATTCTCCATGCAGAAATTGTGTTCTTCTCAACATCAGGCGCTTTGTGCTTCTCACTTTTACATTTTTTAATGTCTGTTGCTTTGTTGATTGCAGTGCACCGCTAGGTCTACACAGAACAGTGCTGTTGTTTTGTGTGTTTTCTTTTTTGACTTGTGGTACATAAATAACACCTTCTTAGTATTTCGGGTTAGTTTAAAAAGGGAGCTATAATCCTGTATCTATTTTTTAAAAGAAGTTGACAGATATAGCTTGTGCAGTGCTCTTGAATACAAAAGGACCATAAGAACAGAGCCACCTTAAGGCTTTCCAGCAAGGTAAATGAAATTAAATTTTGCTGTCTGGTAAAGGAGGCTGGGAACAGAGATTACACTGCAACAAGTGCCAGTGTTCCTTTCTGTTCTCTGAAGCAATAGCTGCCATCCCACAGACAGATTCCTGGGAGATTCGTCAAGTTCAGTCATCCATCCTGGGCACTGGCAAAGTGATCAGAAAAGCTGCAGTCATAATTGCCAGCTTGGCCTCTGCTGCCTTAGAGTTTGGCTGTGTCTAAAGAGCAGAGCAGCTAGCAAGTGAAAAAGATGAGTTCTGCAGACTTGGCTGTACTCTGCTGAGGAGCAAGGGGAGTTGCAGGCGTAGGAGATAGAGGACAACAGGTACTCGTTAAAATCTGGAATTCGTTGGAGTTGACAATGTTTGCGCAGTACTTGGTATGTTGATATTTCTATTAAAATGATTTTTCCTGTTATCACTGGCAAAGAAGTAAAAAACTTGTCCAATGTAATCCTGAGGGTATAAAAGAGAAAACTAAGGAAAATTTAATTGAAAGTAATTAATAGCAGCAGTTGCCCACTCATCCTCATGGCCCATCCCAGGCTAGATGGAGGTACTAATCTTCAGCTGCATATTTTTTTCATCTCTTTCATCCTTGTGTCTGCAGGTAACTTGCAGTGGGATTTATGAAGCTGCAAACTCCAAGCACAACCATACTTACTCTCCTGTTTGAGAACCCAAACAATGAAATGTTTTCTTCAAGGACTCAAAAATCAGATCTGTTCCAGGTGTGTCCCATAGCTCCATGGAACAAAAAAACACAAAGGACAGGTTAGGACTGTTACAGGATGTCTACTGAAAATAAAGATGGATACCAAGCTTAGACATGGAAGCTGTGCAGTGAAAGTGTGTTTGATATGAAGGGCTGCAGAGAGTAAGTTCAAAACAATTATTGCTATAATGAGCATCAGTCTTGTACTAATGTTCTCTTCTGTGACTTGTCCTGCCTTCAGCTTAGTGAAACAAAAAACAAGCATAAAATATACCTTCACAACAAAGCATATTGACTTCCTTGGTCAAGTTTGCCAGTGACTGACCGACAACAATAAGGGCCTCAGCATTCACCTTGAAACCCCAAGGTACCTCATTTTCATGGTGTGTGTCTGAATTCAAAATACCTTAAGCAAAGAGTACACAGTCTGTGCACTGGTAGGCACAGCTTTTGTGTAGTAAATACCAGACATCATGTGGAAACGAATTAACTAAGGTCACTGCTCTGACTTTGACACCACATATAAATAACCCAGTCAAACTGTACCTTGCTCTTTCATAGCAGGTAACCTGCAGTAAGATATTAGAGATCCTGGCCTTTCCTTGGGTTTCTTTTGCTGCAGTGGGGTTTAACAGGCTACCTGCAAACCAATCTGTCCTGTAAAGCATTACTCTCTGGTTCACCCTGCTCCCTTTCCTGAAGGAGACAAGGAACAGATGTTCAAGCACCAGAGTTGTCTGAGCAGCATCACTCTTTCACTTGTCTGCCAAATCCAGCTCAGAGAGCAGACTGTGCTCTGCTGCAAGGCCTTTAGAGCACCAGCTTCTCTCTCTCCCCACACTACAGAAAGAGAATGAGGCCAGCTCACCTGTTTTGATAGGAAGATCAATCCAGTCTCATTTCTTTCCTTCGTTTTTTTTCTCTCTTTTTTTTTTTTTAAATTTCCCTTTTCTCCATAGCTGCTGGCTTTAGCCTTGTTTCTCCTTCTCTGACACAGCAGCCAACTTATCCTGATTCAACCCCACCTTTCCTTCTGCCTTGTGGCAAAAATCTCTACAGCACACTTGTGCTTCTGTACCTGGAAAAAACGTACACATGCTTCTGCAGCTGCGAGTGCCAGAAAACGGGGTTGGAGTCACCTTGCAGACATGGAGTGGGTGCCTGCGGAAAGGAAAAGAAGCAGCTACTTGGAGAAGGAAGTTGAGAGCATCTTTCAGGGCACCCCAGAACCTGACTTGAACCCTCTGACTGATGTTAATTAGGGGGAGTCTAGTTTTCGTCTTTACTAAATTTCAAGTCAGCATCCTTCTGTTTCCAGTCCCGTTGTGCTATTTCCCAGAAAATGACCTTGGTATAGTTTAGCTGACTGACCCTGGCCTCGCTGAGAAAGACGGTGTTTGTCCCAAATCAGAGAGCCCTGAAGAGCGAAGAAGTCTCCCTGTTGTTAGGTGCAAGATACTCGGTATAGGCCTGGCACAAAGCCACGCTTTTATATTGAGTTCTGTCTTGCAGAACCCTGTGAAAATTGTTAGAGAAAAAAACCTCACATATTTCCTTACTAGCAGCCCCGAGTTTAAAAGCATTCCAATTTTGTCTTCCTCTATCAGAGCTGGGCATCCTGTCCTAACATGAAAATTTCATTAGTGTCTTGAGCATTTCTCCATCCTGCAGCCTCAGAAGCTGCAGTCTTTCCTATCTCTGCTGAGTTCTCACAACGGCAGAGCAAAGATGTGTGGGCCAGGAAACTGGGAAGACAGAATTACAGCTGCATATTTGTCCCGTTGTTGAATAAACATTTCAGCAAAGCCTACAATGAGTCATCACATTAGAAGCTGTCCTTTGTATCCTCCTTGGGACTGCTTTCATAAAATGAATATAAAAGTCAGACTCACTTAATCCGAATCATTTTGCAAATTAAGGTCTACAGGCTTTTAAAAGCATACGTACCCCTGTGGGCCGGCAGGAGGAAGTTGTGCTGCCTGTACGGCAGTCGCCAGACACATTTCGAGCGCAGAGCCCCAAGTCCCTCACAGGGCTGCTGAGGAAGCACACGGGCTGTCAGGAGCTGCCGCGTGGGTTCAGACTGTGGAGCGTGTGCTGGGCTGCAGCTGGCGTGGAAATGGATTTTACCAGTGAGATCATGATGACCGCCTCAACTTTCCCCATGGACTGGGCTCGAGACACACATGTGAGAGGATTCAGACTCCATACACCTTCTGTCCTCCTGTATGCCTTATGCATAAGCTTTCTGCATCTGGCCTGTAATCCTTTCTCATGTCGGAAAGAAATCTTTATATTATCATCTGTGAATATAAGCTTATTTGCTGTGAATGCTCAGCCATGAAAATAATAAAAAAATGGATCTTCAGGGTTGATCTGCCTTATGGAAGGAGTAACTGTGTAAAATAGGAAAACATTTTGCTTTTGCTAATTTGCTTCCTGTATGTGAAACCCTAAGCTTTCCATTTTAGGAAAATAAAAGTGTTTTAATGTTCTGTGTACCTGAGGGGATTAAAGGGACATCTCAAACATGAGAAGGTAGCCTTTCTGGGTTCCCTAAATACATTAAAAACGGAGTAGGTGAATTAATACGACTTAGATGCTCAGGAGCTGATTCCAATGCAAGCCTAAGTACAGACAGAAGATTCTCTTCCTGACTTGCTGTTGAAGTGGACAGAGTATGTTTTTGATTTAAATCACTTTGTTTACATATAACTGAGGTAACAGGCTACTGCAGAGTGTGATTCAGTACCCTAAACATAGGCTGTTTTACACTGAGTAGGTCATCTGCATGGGAGTCACCCATGCCTTTCCAAGGCAGCAGTTAGAGGCCAAATAGGGTAGTTAAAAAGTATGAGGTATCAACATTTAAGCAAATGAATCCCATCCTGTGGAATCTTGGACTTTGCTTGAAATCTGGAAGAATTCGTTTATCCAGAGCCATATATGCATGTGCTCTCAGCCTTCTTCAGTTTGTGGAGGGTTCAGGATAAGAATACAGCTACTTCTATGTGCTGGGGTTTGCCTTCCACCAGGCGCTGCAATGACAATTCGTATTTCTTTCCGATCAAAAAAAAAATTATTTGTTTTTACTAGACTACAGAAAGAAATGTCATTTCAATCTCCTCCATGGAGTACTGATGATAAACTTCTCATATCTCTTCCCTTTCATGTCTAGGTATTTTTGATAGAAACACTACACATGATTTTAAGATTTTCAATACTTAAAAACCCTTAGATGTTCAGAAGTTTTGTGTAACTGGACAGGCTTTTCAGAAACCAGTAGGTGATACTCTTCTGCGTTGAATTATATAGGAAAAGAAGATCTAGAAGGATGACTGCCTTAGAAAAGATGACAAGAGTCCCTCATCACCAAAAGATGCACGGGCTGCATTTGCAGTATTGTAATGGCTTATATATTATTTGAGGGAGTTGAAGTGTCTACAGGAATAACGATTTTTTACCTTTAAATATCAGTGTTTGACACCTTGCTGTTGCTTTTTTTTAATGTGATATATTGATATGCGATGTGCCTTAAAACTCAACAGTTTCTCTGACTTTTGTCTTGTGAAAACTAGCTTTATTTGTAAGGTTTGAGTAACCTCATCAGGTAATGGAAACTGCATTAGGGTTCAGACGTTCATAAGGAATTTAAGGTTTAAAATGTTCTTAAGGATGAAGTTGTCAGGAGGAAAGTTTGGACAAAAGCAAAGAGGAGTTCATCAGTCCTTCAGGCAAAGGGAAATCCCAGGTAATGGGCAGGATGTTACTAGCAATATAAAGCTGATGATTCCATCTGCACTTATAAAAATAAATCAAACGCGTACAAAGCCTCTGGCCTACATAAGGAAAAAATTTCCCAGCGATCAATTCAATTAACTAAAAAACCCTCTAAACCCCACAGCCTTCTTGGCCCAAATGAATGTGTGATTAGAGAAGACTGCATGGTAAACATGAAAAAAAAAAAAAAGACTGTTTTTTGTTTTATTTCTGACTATTATGGTGGTAATAACTCCAATTCCAAACCTTTTACAAGCTTCAGTAGAACTAAGACCTGAGTGTTCACTCTAGTCCAACACTTACCAGTAAAAGATGGAATAAAGTGGGCTAATTTCACTCTTTTTAGCAATGCAGCCAATTTCCGAAATGTCTCCTCAACCTAAAACAGTGAAAGTTTCTAGAACTGTTGATACATCTGAGACTAAAATGGTCTTTAAATGTACCTCCTTGCTGAAAGATGTGCTTGTTTGTGTAAGTGTACTGGCAGGAAAAAAAAAATAATATTTAGAGATATATATTTAAGACTGGACTTCAAAAAACACAGCTTATTTTCACTGTCTAAACTTTTATTGCAGAAGTAAGAAGCAATACAGGCAACACACTATGTATGACAATAAGAAATGGCAGGTTTCTATTGATTCAACACACTCAGAATCTCATTAATTATCAAATGGGACTTGAGTACTGCCAACAAATAAACAGTAATTTTTTTTCATTCTCTGCTACCCAAAGTCTGCAAATACAAATTAGTCTGGAATGCCTTTATTGTTCCTGCTAGAGGTGACATAAAATAAAAATCCGTTTTAGATACACAGATGGTTTTTTTCCCTCTTTCCTCCAGGCTGTTGAAGAATGCACAGAATGAAGTTCATTTCAAAATCTGGTATCAGAAACTGTTGGCTGCTCTCCAATTCTGTGCTGGAAAGAGCCTGAACAATGAGCTTTCTAAAGAGGCAAAACTTATCAGAATTCTGGAAGACATTGCCAAAAAAGTAAAAGTTGCCAGTGACCCAAAAAGAAAGGTTTGTTAAAAAACACCTCCCCTTCCATCTAGGTTTCTCCAAGTAATTTTATTTTTTCTAAGATGACCCCTATTTCCTATACTTAAATAAGCACAAGATTTTACTAAAATTTGTAAAATTTTATGCTGCTATGGAAACAAGTAGAACACATGTATTTAACTCTTATCACCATTACTCTCGAGGTCAGCAGGTCTTTTAAGCCGCCTAAATCCCTTCATCAGTGGTTTCTCAACCAGACTCTGAAGCAGTCAGAAACAATGGCAACAAAGCTGGTTCACATTTTACTGAAAGGAACGCTCATGCTCAGCAACTCATCCCAATGTATTTGACTCCTGTAGAGCTGCATTGTTTCTTGAAAACTTTGCTAAGAGTTGTCCTTGACAGGCTGAACATCCTCATTTCTTAGCAAAGCCAACCAAAGTGGGCCACACTTAATATCTCAAATACAGCATTTAGCAATTAATACTGTAGGCCTATCTGCAGAGATGCATTCCTGGCAGTGGAAAGCTTGCAGTCGTCTTCTCCAGCAGGTGCAGCTTATGTGTTGCGTAGGTACATTTCCAATTCAGAACTGTTAATTTTCCAAGACAGCTGTTGTTACTTACCTGATGTGTAAAACAGTTTCTTGCTGAGATCTCAGCAAGACACACCAGAAAGCCAAATAAAAATATACCTGCTGCGGCTGGTTATCATGACAGTTATGAATTCTTTTTGCCTTGTTAAGGATTCAAAGATTTTCAAAGGATTTTTCAGAAAACTCTGTGTTGCTACTGAGAGCAGCAAAGCAAACATGGAAGTAAAGAGACAAAAATATTTGCAAAGATCCATGTAAAGAAAAAGAAAGAGTAGTGATACATTATACATTACTGATGCATAATTCAAATTTTAGAGATTAATTTGAAGGCTGCAGTTACTGTGATACTGTGAAACTCCCAAACCTTGCAGTTAACACACCTACAATTAGGTGAGGGAGATCACAGTGTTGAGGCAACAAGCACCAGATTGTGAAGATGTCCAGCAAGGCAAAAAAAGACGAGACGCAGCAGAGCAGAAGCAAGGCTAATCAGCCCCTAATGAAGGGTATTGAATCTGAACCTACGTGACAGCATGAACTGGTAGTGCATCTAGGCAGTAAAAGCGTAAATGTGGAGTAAAATCACAGTTCTTATTTTTGATAACTGCACCTCAGTGTGACCTCATTAGCTGCTACAAGGTTACATATAGATGCTACTATCTCCAGAAATTGTACTGCTTGTTTAAAATATAGAAAGACGGTAAACGGCTTAAAAACTGCTCTTATACTCTTCCATGTTACCATAATGATTCACATGTTGCAGGAGGTGTTAGAGGTGGAACTCAACAGACTTCAGCAGTTCTTCCAGGAGGTAAAGGTCTGTCGGCTTCCCCTGAATCCTGCACTTGTTGTCCAAGGCATTGACACAGAGGTAAGTCCAGCTCATGCAATAGATTACATTCATAATTTTTGGGTGGTGGTTGGTTTGGTTTTGGTTTTGTTTTGGGGTTTGGTTGTTGGTTTTTTTTTGGGAGGGGAGGGGGGAGTTTGGGTTGGGTTTGTTGTTTTTTTTTTTGGAAGGGCACCATTAACTGGGAAATAATCTTACTGATATTAAACATGAGTCATCTGGAACTGATGTTCAGCATAATCCCCTTGAAACTGGGAGCCTTTGATGGAGGCAGAGGTGAAGGGGACTGATGGGGTGGGTGTTGCATGCATGCCTCACCTTGCACAGCACCAGAGGTTTCACGCTCTGAGCAGCCTGCACCCCCCCTTCAGCTGCTCTGCTGTGGGTGGTGGGATTGGCAAAGGCACGCGGCATCCCTGAAGCTGAGCTCTAGTTACTCTCCTGCCCAGGGAGCTCTTGGTGGCAGGTTTTTTCTCATCTAAGACTCTCCCCTGTCACAAATGGGAGCAGCTAAAGGTGTAGATCTAGATCTCTTTTTGCTGAGGTGAGACTAGGCACATGGCTGAGGATTGCTAAAATATTAAATATTCACAGTAACTTACCCATGCCTATGACCCCTATTAAAAATGACTGAAAGATAAAGGGAACAACGATGCTCTTTAGAGTTTCTTGACTTGACTTTGACTACAGTACTAAGACTCAGTTTTTCACTGTTGAGAAATGTTTTCATAAACAATATTATGCCAGGCCTAAGCTGGTCCAGCTCTGGAGAAGGAAAAGGTATCCAGCAGCAGGAGAAAACAAACCTGAGGAGCCATATATATTATCAGTTATAGCTGCCTAATTACAGCAATTTGTGCTCTATTTTTATTCTCTGGCTCATTATCCACAGTGGACCTGATTCTAAGAGGTGCTGATCCCTTCAATTGCCTTTGACCTGTGATTCTCCAAGTAATTGCTATGCATCCTTGATCTCACTGAGAATAGAGGCCTTGCAGCACCCTGCAGGTTTGGGCCATTTGTGTATGATATAAGTCAGAAGAATTCAAAACCTGCTGCTTCTCACTGCTTTCAGGCTTTTTGGAAATAATGACTAATGGGAACATATCTCACCATACAGTCATGCTATTTATACTGCACCAGCTTGGATGGGCAGATACAGTGTTTAAATATAAGTATCTGAAGACGTTGGAGGTTTTTTTCCTTCATTTTTCTTACATCATTATAGGCCATTATCTTGCTATAAATACATGCAGCTTCTTGATTGAACTGTATGTCAGTATAATCATGCAAATTACCATTTTAAAATGCTTATAATTACCCAAATTTAATTAATTTTGGTATCATCTATTGATTTTACTAGTAGCAAGCACTGCTCCCAGCTCTGTCAGTAATGCGTTATCTTACAGTAACCTTTCAAGCACTTACTGAGACATTTCAACTGGCAAAATTCCATAGGGGGTCAGGATTTCATCATCAATAATAGCTATTGCACATCGCAGGGGTACGATGTGGCTAAGACAATATTTGCGTGCGATGTTTAGATGAAAAGCAAGAGACAGCTGTGTCTAGTAGTGTTTTTGTTCAAATTAGCCACCATTGCACTCCACCCAGTAAGTACAGCAGTAGCCCCTGTAGGGTGCTCATTATTTCTAGAAACTAGGCCATTAATTTAGCATTGTCTTTGATTGTTTTTTCAGTGTTTTTTTTCCCCTCCTTTTTTTAACGATAATAATAATATCATCACAATTCACACCGGACTTGCAGTGCTTGGCTCATTAATGGTTTTTGAAGCCCTTTGAGGTCTTCAGGTGGAAGGAGCTGCAGGGCACGAGAAGTCAGAGTTAATGTTTAATTAAGATAAATTCCATATAGAATGGATTGTGATTTTCAGTATTTCCTGTATCCTCAGCCAGAGTGAGGTCACCAAAGAAATTAGCAGTTTCTTTGCTTCCATGAAGACTGTATGATTGGGAGTTTGGTTTTTTTTTTCCAGAAAATAATGGGACCAAAGGCTTTTCAATGTCTTACAGATTCTCATTAGATCAGTCTTACATACTTTGTCCACTCAGTCCCAGCCAAAGTTTATCATTAATAGCTTGGGTGAAAATGAAAAACAATTAGTATAGAAAATATTATCTATTCATATAATCTGATTATTGAGTGAAACAAATCATCTGGGAAAAAAAATTTCTCATTTTCCTGACCTAATTAAGCAGTCAATAATATAAAGAATTATTTATTTTTGTTGTCAGTGAGCAGTATTTAAAGATGGTATCTTTCTTGGAGGTATTTTATTCATGGTGGTTCTTCTCTCTCATCCTTTCTTTTTTTTCCTGAAGTCATGTTCATATTTTACATCCAATGCTTTTCCATTAAAAATCTCCTTCATCAATGCAAATGCTCCAAATGGAAACATCAATGTTATTTTTAAGGTATGTTCTTCCTCTAATACTCAATTCCATTTGTATGGCAAATGTTGTTTTGAAATTCACCTAATTTATGTTTTAAACCTTGAGTCTGAGAATGATTGATTTGGCTCTGCTGTTCACTTTTCCCAATTATTTTTGACACTAGAACTTTTAATGGAATATGCCGAGGCAGTGCACTGAAGTATCAACTTTTTGATCAGTAGAGAATCAAACAACTTCTTCCAGTTTTTTTTTTCTTAGTGGAGATAACCAGGCTGAAAAGTGACGTTTGTATTTTAAACCTAGTTTATTTACCACACTGAAATCAGAGGGCAAGTCTCGGAGAAGAGAGAGTTCAGAATGACTGAATCCAGTAGTCTTGTCCATGTGTCTCTAACAAATCAAAATACCAGAGTGTTAGAAGACCGCATTTGCTACACAGAAGTATCTCTGCTCCTATCAGCCAGCATGGGGGAACGGGCTGAGGAAGAGGAAGATGGAGGCAATAGTCTCCAGGAGCAACGGAGGCAACGGAGCTCTGTCTCATTGGAGTTACTGGCAAGAACTGAGTCTTAAACTAAAATCCAGTTTATTTTCCATTTGTCACCTAGAAAAACTTCAGAGTTCAGGATAGTGATGAGTCCATCTGCATAAGACTATACATGCAATCTAAAGTTGCTTCTCTTTCAAAAGAGCAAAAGTCTTCCATAACAATGGATACTGTTTTTAGAGAAAAGCACTGAAGATATAAAATGCCTGATGGATACAAAATGTATTGCCAAAGACATTATTCCTAGATTTTTTGCAGTATCATGGTCCAAAACCAGAAGGCTAAAAATTGATAAAAATAAATTTAAATTAAAAAAAACCCATATATTTTTACACTGTCTTGAATTACATTGACCTTTAGAGTAGCTGTGATTCTCAGGAACAGAAGTATGCTTTCCAGACTTGTTAGGGGAAGACTAGCAATGTTGAGTTTGTCTGAACATTTAGAAAGCTGGTTCTTACACTATTTCATCTGAGAATCAATGTTATATAGACAGGTTCCTACTTACTCGAGCAGCTTGAGCCAATGCCTGCTCAAGGGGCATTTAAAGATTTGTACTTGTTTTACCCAGACGGTATTTTCTCTGCCCAGTGACATTCAACAAACAACTGTTCAGCTGCCATAGAAGTATTATAGCTGACATCACCTTCTCTTGCCAGCAAACTGTTACATTAAAAGATCTTTTACTTGTACTATAGTTCCATTATTGTTCATGTTGGTTAATGCATACGTAAAGCGATAAGCACTGGTACTGTACTAAATTGTCTACTGACTCTACATGTGAATGAAGGAGGGAAGGGATTTTTCTCAGGTTTAGGTACTAAGAGGAGTTAACTGGAGTTAAGATTACCTTTAAATGAAAGAAAAATAGATTTTGATTATTTTTTTAAAAAAGAATATTTTATATCCCCCGAAGTACTCACTTCATAGCATCAAATGTGTGTAGATTGGAATGTTTATATAAAAAGAATGTAATAAAATAATAAAGCACTTAAAAATACCAGTAAAAGTCACATGTATTTTAGATAGGGTGGGGAGGAGGAGGAGGAAATGAAAAAAACAGGGCTTTTGTTTTCACAGGCCATTTACTCAGCCATGGTTGAAGATAATCTCTTCATTACCTCGTGTGGCTACAATTAAAGCCCCATTTCACTAACATTGTTGTTTGACCGACTCCGTGGGGAAAGCAGTCTACACTGCATCACTGTTTGAAACTGACTATGAATCATGTCATGGATAAAATATAAATTCATGATAAAATTCCCCTTCAGCCTGCTGCAAATACCAAGTTGTGAAGCTTAACATTAGACAAACGCTGTCATTTGTGAAAAGGGATCTAGCATTAGGTAGACTTTAAAATGTAACTCAATTAGGATCCTACCTCCGGATTAAATTTTCAAACTCTAATAATTACATAGGAATAATAAGCAGGAAGGCTGCAGTTAATCAGGGAGTATTTGTTACCATCTCTGTGGCTGCCAAAAATGTTTCTGCTTATGTGTGCCATTTAATCTGTCCTCTTCCGACACGGAAAGGTAAGTAGCAACACTGAAAAAAATCAAGAGGGATTTGTTATAACATGAATGTAGCTATTGTGGTAAGGGGAAAAGTGCAAATTAAATAGGAAGTTATTTCTATCTGGTGTCAAAGGAGAAACGTGGATTTCTTATGCAATTTTCACAGATAGGCGATGATCTACGTCAAGATATGCTGGTTCTGCAAATTATTCGAGTGATGGACAGCATTTGGCTTCAAGAGGGACTGGATATGCAAATGATCATTTATAGGTGTTTATCTACAGGAAAAAGTCAAGGTCAGTTTTAGATTATAAATTACCTGTATTACATTATTCATATCTCATGTAAACAGCAGTACACAAAAATCCTCGCTTCAACTTTCATTTTCATGGGTGTCTTATTTTCCCATTAAAGAAAAAACAATGGTCAGAATTTCAGTTACTCAGGCCCTAAACTGTATATTTGCCTCCTTGTGAATGTTCACTTTATTCATTCATTCTGCCTCTCCAGAAGTACTATCGAACTCATTGAATTTTGTAGCAACTTAGGCTAGAATTTTCCAAATACCTCAACACCATGAGCTTGCACCAGATTTTTAAAAGTAACTTCACACATCAAAAAGAGGGCTTTGGAGAGAATTGGTCATAGCTGCTTAAGTTTTAATCCAGCATGATTCTGCATAGATGCTTAAATGTACCTAGATGCATGTGGCTAAGGAAAATATCTGTGGACAAGTTATGACAGCTTTGCAGTGTTGATTTTTGAAATATTACTCTTGCGATTTATGCCACTTAGGGCAGGCCTGACTCATCTGAAAGCTTTATTTCTCTCTTTTAGGGTTGTTATAGCAGAGCAGTAGCAAGGATACCAATTGCATGGTAAAGAAATTTACTGACAGCGATAAGCTTACTATTTTTTACTGACTCTCCAAATCTTTCACTGAAAATAATCCTTGCAAAAGAAGGAATAATCTTTGCAGAAGACTGATGTAGTCAGATTACCTGCTGTACAAAAACTACCAAAAAAATTCCAAAAAACCAATGCCCCCCAAAATAATCATACAAACAAACAAAAAAGCAAACAAAAAAATCCATTTCTTTCTGAGTCAGAAAGAGAAAATGAGAGAGGTTGAATGATCTAAAGGAAATAGGAGAAAGTATAGATGAGTTCATGCCCATGGAGGGTGGTTAAGGTGACCTGAAAAAGGCTCATCCTTTCTTCTTCTCCCTTCTTTGTAGAGATGTGAGTCAAAGCTTGAAGGCTTCTGCTTCAAAAGCAAATAATATGAGAATATTATTTCTGAACATAATATTATAGTTTCTCTTACATACTAACACTTTACTCTCTCATATATAGTAACACTTAATATGATTTTTGCCAAGAAAGATAGAGGGACTGTCTGCAAATAATATTCTTTCCCTGACAGTTTCTTCCCTTCAGCACTGCAGCAGCAGCAAACCTCAATGTCTGACAGATTTTCCACACAATGTCTTTCCTTAAGAGCTACAAAAATGTTAATATAATTGATTTGCAGTTAATGATGAAGTATAAAAGGACCAAGTGACATGCCTATGACCATACAGGACGTGCTAAAGTAGCCTTCTGCACCCAGGTCTTCTAAGTCCTATGCTAACGACTTGCTCCATGGGCCACCTTTTCTACACAAGGGGGATAGGAGATGATCATTTCATAATCACGGGAACATGGAAAACACTTTTCATAGAAATGTGAAAAGCAGATAATATACAGGTAGGATGCCACTTTCCAGGCATGGTATAGTAGAGGATCCTGTCACCAAATGAAACTGTTAGAGGAAGCCCTTCCTGTAATGCAGAGTTGTGGGATGACATGCTTGGGGACCACACAGAGGGAGGAAAAGCTGGCAACCCAGACTCGGTTCCAAAAAAGGAATTAAATGAATGCAGTAAAGGCAGAGGATTCAAGTGAAGCATTGCAAAATGCTTGGCTTCTCTCTGCATTTCAAAGTCCCAGTTTATGTCTCAGAACAGATTAATTTCTGCACTATCTAGTATCCTTTCTCCCAGCTGTGATCAGCATCACATACTGCAGAAAAAATTGTGCAGCATTCTTGACAATAAACACATATGAAATAACTTTATATTTCATAGTAAATATCTGGTCTTATTTTTTATAGATTCGTGGTGTTCGTTACTTATTCAGCTCACTTTGAATCTTGTTAAATTGTTGGCCTTGTTGGTATCTTGAGGCAGTTATTTCCGCAGTGTTGTTATTGGTGCTTTTATTTCTCGTTTGCAGAACTGCCACTTTTTACTGAGTGTCTTTAGTTTTTTTGTGTCCAAAGAGAGAAAAAATCCTGATCTATATTTTCTGTTGCATTCATTATTTTGTGAGTTTTTAAGCATGCATTTTCTCTGCATGGAATGATTTGACAATAGGCAATATGCATTGATGGTCTTCATATCTTTTTAAAGTTGTATGTTTTTCATGTGAACTCTTTTCTATCTGATTAGGATTGGTACAGATGGTGCCAGATGCTACCACACTAGCGAAAATCCACAGGGAATCTGGTCTGATAGGACCACTGAAAGAAAACACAATTAAAAAATGGTTCTGTCATCACCATCCTCTGGAATCAAGTTACCAAGAGGTAACATCGTAATGAAGCTTATTATATATTTCATGTATTACCTTGGGGAAAAAAGACACCAAATGGCAATAAGCAGCAAAAAACAAATGACTCAGACACAAGACAAACGCGTCACATGCATAGAAGCCAGGGAATCGATTTAAATGCCACTCTCTTTCTAAGGAAGTATTGCTCTGGATCAGATGCATTGTAATACATTTTCTATAAAAATGTGTCACAGAGATGTTTTGAAATTCAGTACTAAAGTGAAGAGAAGCTGAAGTAAAGTATTGAACTCAAACCCATTTATTTTTAGGTCAGCTCTCTAAATATTTTGTTATATAAACCATGCAAAGCCTTGGTGGATTTCCTGTATTTGGAAATGACCATGTCAATACTCAGAGTTTTAGAAAGCTGTTTTATCAAAACTACCTAGTCATATGATACATGAGATCGTGCTTTCCCTATCACATCATGGGATCCCATGTAGTGCATCTGATTTTATGCAACTAGAATTATGCATGAGCTAAAAAATTGGAAATTTTATTTATAGAAGCAAAGGTTTCCCAAGGAACTCTTTCCATTCATTATTTGCTGTCTGAACATGTTCTGAGGCCCATGAAAAACCTCTTACTGTCTGTGTTACTAAGACAATTTTTAGAGCTCTACTCCATGCCCATGGTAGTTTAGCAGCCAAAATTTTAAATTTAAAGGGGACTTCTGAGTGTTCACTCTTGTAACAGTTTATATGTAGATGTGTAACATAAATATATTTGATAAACTTCAGTAATTTTGTAATTATTCCATAGACAGTTGTTCATATACATTTTCAGTAAGAGCACTTGAATTCCTAGTATATCATCCTGATTCAATTAAACAGAAACAATCTATATGGATTATTTTTTTTACAAGTTTTTATGTTTATAGTGTTACGGTAGAAGTGTAGCCACCATTTCAACCGGAAAGTGAGATACTATTAGTAACTGAATGAAAACCTGATTTCTTTCTGCTGCTGCTGTTTGTAAAAAGTATCATTGATGTGGAATTATTCTAAAACCAGTTTCTAATTTTCTTTCAATTTTTTAAACATACAAAATACAGCCAGATCTGATTGCATAGGATGTGCATAAAATTACTACTCTACATTCACCTTGCACTGACTGGCAAATGAACTTCTCTCTTTTACTCCTTAATAATGTTTTACTCTTACAATACCTTTTCTAAGATGCTCAAAAAAGTCATGCAGAATAAGCTTTAATATCCTCATTTTACAGTTGGGTGAACAAAATCACAGAAAGCTTAGGTGTTTTATCCAAGGTCATCAAAGTAGGTTAAGTAGTACAGCTAGACATAAAATTGAGCCAGCTCTTGTGCTGTGGCCTACGTCCTCCACAGTGCTGTCATCCGTATCAGCCGTTGCAGGGGGCACCCTGCACCTGTGAGGAAATCCTCAATGCCTAAATAATGATTTACCTTGGCTAATGTAGGTTTTGTCCAAAACCAGAAAGATCACAGATTAAGATTCTTGAGTTTCTGTATAAATGAAACACATTGTGGTTGAAATTCCTGGGATATGAAGACTTCTGGGTAAGAACTGCATCTTCAGTTCTTAAACTGTAGTAGGTAAGATTTAAAAAAAAAAAAAACCAAAAAAAAAACCCAAAACAACAAAGCTATTCCTTATGCTTTGGGGTAGAAAAGTGATCATCATTTGAATCAGGAATAACTTTCCCCTGAGAGAGGACGCTGAATATGTGTGTTGTCAAAGAGATTGGATAGATTCTTCTACTTGGAGAAGTCACAGTTGTTAAATACTTCCCACTGAAGTTAACAGAAAACTTGGAATCCACCTGTGAGTGTCTGGTGAGCAGATCTTTAGCTTGTACATTTTCCTACATTGGCCATGCGAACATTTTTGGCAAAGAGCAATGCTACAGCAAAATATTGTGAAGAAATTCATGAGATAGATGGCTCTGAATGAGCCTGTCTACTTACACAAAACAGACTAACCACGAAAGTATACATCTCCATCATGCCAAAGAGCATCAGAGGAGTGGATTCTAGTAAACGTGACTGCTAGACTGGTTTTTGGTTTAATCACTGTCTTGGGTCTCTCCGCATGACACCAGGTTTGATCCCATAGTCTACTCAGATTTGCGGATGCTATGAGCTGAAAATGATTTAGCCTTTCTTTGTTTCAGTTAATTTCTGTAAAATAGGGCTGAATTCTTTGGGTTGGAATATTGTGATACTTGATTAATTAGGATGTGAGAAAAAAGATCCACGTAGATACAGAACAGTGGGTGTAAAATAACCTGCTTTCTTAACAAAGCAAATGGTTACATTTGTGTATTTTTGAACAATTATTTTTACAATATAGATGCAGGCTACTGAGCAGAAAATGTCAGCTTTCTGTCAAGAAGCTTGCTTTTCTTAGGTACATTTCACCTTAGAAGTTTTCCATAGAATTCCAAGTATCCATAGGACACAAGGTGAAAACCTCATACATAAAATTATTCTTGCATTGTAACTTTGAAATTTGTGTGTTACTTGTTTGAGTACCACTTCTACAAACACCTGCCTGTTAAAAATTTTAGCAACATGTACATTATTTGTAGAATGATAATTTTGTGTTTTCTTGTTAGTGTCACAAACAAATAAATCTGTGTATTTCCAGCAAGTGCTTTTGTTTTCCTAACTAGGCAATAAGGAATTTCTTTTACTCCTGCGCTGGCTGGTGTGTTGTTACCTTCATTCTGGGAGTCTGTGATCGACACAGTGACAACATAATGCTGACAAATGCTGGACACATGTTCCACATAGATTTTGGGAGATTTTTGGGTCATGCGCAGACATTTGGAAACATAAGAAGGTTAGTATCTATAGTAACACACATAGTAAACATTAAAACAATGTTCTGAAATTTCACAGCCTTATTAACATCCATGGAAAAAATACAAATGATATCATGCTTCTTTTTTTTTTGCCTTTTTTTTTTTTAATTTTCAAAACCAACATCTTTTTGTTGTTCACAGAACCGCTAAAACATATAAGAATCATGGGAAAAGGAATTAAAATCAGATGTTGTTTTTCAGTCTAAAAAAAAATAAAAATCTAAATCCTTGTTTGCTCAGAGATTTGAATGATGCAGTTCAGTAGTGATCAGAATAGTAGACTGGCCTATGCCAAAATATTTCTGATGTCCATTGTTTTTTTCTAACAGAAGAGTGTCCTATAATTAATCCAAAACCATAGATGTCTCTAATTGACCACTTTCTTCCCATATTCAGAGAAGAAGCCAACTTTTCCAAATAGACATGGAGAATAATTACATTATGCCTCTGGCGTACAATTGCATAATTTTCCTTATCTTTTGAAGTTTTACATTTAACCACACTGAGCTTAGGGGCTGTTTTACCTAAACAAGACTTTGATTTTTCTGTGTTTGTATCTATCTGTAATGTAACTATCCCATGATAAAGATAAATATAATAGTGTGATCATGCATTCTAATTCTTAATGTGAACATACTATGGAGGAATGAATTAGGATGGAATGAAAATAAGTAGGATAATGCCAATATGTGCAGAACGCAAAGAAGCTGTTATAGTTGAGTAAAGAATGGGTAAATGATCCCTAATACTGACAAGATGAGGGGGGGGGAATATGTCTTTACTCCATTTCCTAATAATTTCAAGAGCTAGTCCGAGAATTAAGTTTGAGCTAATTGTTTCCTTTTTTCTTTCATTTTTTTTTTTTTTTTGTGATGACCTCTGATTATTCTGTACTATCTCAGTGTGTTAGACAGAAATAACAGCATGGGAGTATTGATATGAGGGAAGCCGATGGGGCTAATATGCACTTCTAAGCCAGGCAGTCAAAAGATTTAGTTTGCAGTGCTCAGAATTATCGTCAATCATTCAAGATATGCTCCCTTAATCCTACTTATTTGCTGTGGAAAGAATAAAGCAGAACAGAGCAATAAAAAAAAGATGCTTATGCACACTCTGAGTCAAGTGCTGCATCCCTCACTCCAGCAAACCTCCTCGTGGAGCCTAACAGGAATTTCCTTGAGCAGAAATTTTGCATGAGCAAAGAATTATCTAGTTTGAGTGAGTGACAGGATGAAGAAAACGTAGGGGGAATGCAACAATGAAAGTTAAACAGAAATCATGTAATAACGATAATAAAAATAGATATTAATTTTACTGGTTTACAACTCAGTCATACTACGCTTTCTTATTAAGTCAATGAAAATGACATAAAATATAGTAACTTGTATAAATAGCAGCCATATTTTTCCTGTTTCTTCATGCAGTGTATTGCTTTGGAGCTATAAAATAAGATAATGTATTTTAGGACTTCCATTCATCGAGTGCTCTCATGGTTCCTTAGTAAAACTGGCTCACATTTAACAGTTGGGTGTGAACATCATGGGACAATTAATGGTTGTCTGCCTCATACATAGGCAACTGAGCAAATACAATGTTAATGACTATAGTTCTCATGAGCTGTATGCTCCTTTATGAAATATAACATGCTATCTGTAACACGGGGATATCACATTTCTGCATCACATAAATTTCAGGCTCTCTCAAAATTTGAAACCCTCAGTACTATTTGTATCTACTCATTCCCACAAGGCAAGTCCTGAGATAGATTTAGCCTCTGCTTTCTCTAACAGTTCTTTATATTAGGTTTTTATTTGAGTTCTTATTAAATTTATATTTGAGTTCTTTGCACCCCCAACTATATCACAGAACTAAAATAATATTGATAAAGCAGCAGCACAATACTTTCAAATCTTTAGAATTACTAGTGGTAACCCTGGGTGTTTTGTACAGTAGATGCTATATACATATTGTGAAGTTCTGTAGTGGCTTTAAAGAATGAGAAGTACCTGATAAAATCCTTGTACATACAAATGGTCTTTACACACATCACACACACAAACTTTTTTTTTTTTAATAAAATATTTGCAAATGAATGAAGGCATCTAGAAAAGGAGTCTCTGTCTGAACTGTTTAAAATAGTCTTTCATTTCAGAGTTTGGGAAGATCACTTGCTTGTCACAGCTGTCAATTTTCTGTTCTCAGGGAGTGCTTTTTGCCATTAACAAACCCTTATTCCTCAAAAAGCTTTATGGGGATAGCTCCTCTCCAGTGTTGTGCATATGGAGCATTTTTTCTGATATAAATAAAGGGAAGGGCATACATGGTAGCTTTAAGAATCACGTGCTGTCATACATGGGCTGCAGTTCTTTCTATCAAATCCAATATGAGTCTTCAGAGAATCCTCTGAAGCTGATGCAAGTCATGCTCACTTTTGCATTCATGATTGTATAACACCCTGACAAGGGATTAGCTAACTTCTCTAATTTCTGCCATCATCTTTAAATGTTCTCCAATAAATCTGCTCAGTTTTGAGTCCAAGGCACAAATCAGTAGGTCAGCTCTTACTGATTTCAGAGGGAAGAGGAATCAGAAACTTTCTGCCTTTTCCAGTTCCATGTACCTACACAATGCAGCAAATATGTTAAATAGTACCAATAACCTGTCTTTACCTGGGTCTAGGAACTAATGTTTCTGAACTGTTGGAGAGACAATAGCATAATAGCAGAGCTTGGCAGATGAATTATTTCCAAAGTCCCACAGGGAACTTCTCTACTGAACCGTGAGATTTCATTATCCTTTTTTTTTTTTTTTTAAGTCATACTGGATGACACATATTGATAGTGGTAATAAAATACGCCTCCTTTCATTCTCTAATCCAGCCACCACTTTTGACCCTACAGTCCCCTAAAGCAGTGAATTCTGCAGGTCCTATTCTTTATCTACTGAATATTTGGTGTCAATCATCTTAGACCCACTCTGACTGAAATAGGTGTAATATTATCCAGGTAATCATACAGGACTAGGTCATCAAATGGTACAGAAGAAAGTGTCTGGCTCATGGTTGTATCTGCCATGCTTTCTTTGCTTTTGTTTTCTTCTTTTCAGTTCTGACCAGTTCCTTTTGAACATTTTTTCTTTGGTGAATTAGGCAGCAAGAGATTTAAATCCTGGGCTAACTGAACTAATCCTAACTTCAGCAGTCTCATCCTCTCCACTAGCAGTCACTTCCAGCACTGTTGTCTATATCTTTTCAGTCAATGATGTGTACTCTGAAACCTGATGGCAAGATATGGAGTACTGCAGCTCATGGCACGCTCCCTATTCACCTTTTGAAAAAACCTAGATGTCCCTTCTTTTTTTTTCTTTTTTCTCACAGGCCTTTCTTTTCCCTGATCTGAATCACAGAGACCCTCTTGTCTCTTTGCCAAACTAATCTTCTGTCTTGGCGTGGTTTTCCCAGAATTTAAATCTGCTAGGCTGGTTTTCTTCTAGAAAGTTAATTACAAGAGGCAGTCTAACTATTCCACTGGGAAATTCCAGGTTTTTTGAAGGAAGTTTCAAAAATATGGGAAAATTGTCTTTCCCACACTTTCTTCCTATGTCAGTGTTTTCCTGTTCTAAAAAGCACTTAAGAAAGTCTGAGCATGTAGAAAAGTAGAAGTGTTTGTTTCTTTTTATTTACAAAGTAACACATTTCATTTTTAGTGTTAATAACCTAAAATGAGTGTTACTGTCTCATTGGAAGTGTTTATACGGGGGGTGGCGGGTTGGATAGTGGAAAGATTCTTTTCAGGTTTTTCTTTCTAAAATGTGTTCCATATTTTTCCTAAAAAAAGGAAAAAGTGGGGAAGAAGGAAGATAGGAATTTGATAATTTCAAATTTTACTTTTTTTCTTTTTGCCTATTTTAACTTTTATTTAGGGTACTCATCAAAGGAAGAGTCTAAAACTTGAAAATAATAACTTAAAGTGTAATTACTTCTCATTTCCTAAATCTGTGCATGAAAACTGTTGGACTAACCTCTACTACCTGCTGAAAAGTTTCATTAGGAATTTTTAGTATGCCTACTTATTAATTATTTTTCTGCAGTTTAAATTTATTTTTCTGACATGATAGGTCTGGATTTATTAGTTCATGTGAAATGGTAATTCCTAATTCTTTCCCACCATCCACTTTCAGCACTTCCTGTATGCCACCCTCAACAAATACTGACTGAAATCCGGGAAAGATTTAACTTCATGACTTAAAGCACCTTGGTAGCCCCAATGATCCTAATAAGATTATACAGATGTTTAAAGGTAGTCATACATGTAAGTCTATGCATAAAAACTGAAAAGTGAAACATGCATAAAGACCTAAAGGTGAAACAATGTCACCTCCAAGGTGGCAAGGCCTAAAGGGGCCTGAATTTATGAGGCAAGAAGTCTGTCACTTCTGATAGTCAGGTGTCTCTTATCACTCCGAATTAAACATCAAAAACGAAAGTCAAGCCTGAGAACGTACAAGCAGCACAAGTTCTAGTCATGAGTTTCAAATGCACTTCTGTTTTCTTTGTCTGCCTTGAAGAGTAGGTGTTTATTGTTGCTGTTTTGATGCTCTCTCTAATTACTAAGCCTTGACAGTAGTTTGCCCTTTACCATTGGTTATTTATTTTCAGTAACAACCTCTTGTGGAGGACGTTCAACTAAAGCTTTCTGAAATCAGAGTAAATTATGTTCACTGTTCACTTTGTATCCTTAAATTATTTATTTTTTTTTGGCTATTCTCCTCAAAGTACCCAGGCAGTTAAGGAAAGCATTTTTTTCCCATACAGTGGCTGTATGGATTAGACCTTATCCAGTTTTGTTCATCCAAGTGCATTGTTCTGCTGAACTGAGTTCCCTGGAACGCAGTTATCATCTGCCCCAACTCTCAGTATCCTTCTTGGCTTTTCATTCAGTTCATGCATGATGTAAATTTCTTTCCTATCTTCAGGAACAGCCACTTTCTTGAAGGAGTTACCATGTATCGTTGTTAACTATTATCTGGGCTAGAGAAATTGTGTGTGATGCCTTCAGAGCTACCAGTGGAATTCCCTCTGCTTTGGGAGATTTATTGCACATGAGTTATTTAAGTGATTCCCTATCAACTTCCTGCTTCAGAGATTTCCTCCTGCCCTCTCCCCTTCCCTCCTTCTCTTTCTGTTAGTCACCCCATGATTTTTTTGTAAAATGTGACTCTAGAGACAGGAAGTTTAACAATAAAACAGAAAAGGGAAAAAAGACACAATGTTCACTGTCCATTTCAATTGTATGATTTTATTTGTTGTCCTTGTCAAAGTATAACTCTTTACAGACATATATTTTCTCTTTCCCGCTCCCATCAGAAACCTTTCATTGTATTATCTCTTTTTTCAAAAGCTTTCTATACCTCCCATTTTATGTTCAGGGGGAGCTGTCCTACCACACCATCAAATGAACATTTATATTCAGGGAGAGCTGTTCTCACACACAGTCAAGTGTACATCAAGCACTTTTAAATTAATCTCTGTTGTTTGGTCTTGGTATCTTTTTTGCTTGTTCTGCACACTACACCTTTGTCCTTCATCCTTAACTGGAAAGCATACCAATAGATTTAATTCATGTAAAACTTCATCCCCTGCCCTAAGGAATTTCTGTGCAATTCAGCTTCATCACTGGTTTATTTCTCCATTTTGCCTGGTGACATACAAAACTCCTGCAACAATCTACTGCTGTGTTTTCCAAATAACCATCTCATACTGAAAAAACCTGTAAGCTGACTATTTGTTAGGTATGAGATATAAGCTCACATGTTCTGTTTATTGTAAGGCAACTTTTACGTTTGAGTTTTAAATTTATTTTTTTTTCAGTACTGAGGGTCAGAACACAAAAAGCAGTTGTCCAACAATCTCTATTAATAAAAGGAATTGCTCCAACCTCCTTGGGAATTAACTCTCAAGTGTTTTATCAATAGGGTTAGTAATAAACTCCTAACAAACCTGGAAAATTTGATAGTCTTAGAAAATTGTATAAGGCATCGGGAATGCTATATGGAGCACTTTCAAATATAGGTATTGAATGTAAAGTATGTAAAGGATTTAAATCCACATTGACATTGTTATGCAATTGGTTTGCTGGTGACTCTGAGTACAGGCTGCTTTGTATGTGTCTATCTGAATGGAGGATCCTAACTTGGCTCTGAAGGTACCTGAACTGGACACAGTAGTGCTTTTTAACCAGTCAGTATAAGATGCACATGGTTGCAACAGGACAATGTTTAAGACTATTGAAGACATGTATGTTCTTAGAGCAGAATACCTCTTCTTTCAGGAAGGATCCTTTTTTGTATTCTTCCAAAATATACAATCAACTGAGTGTACAAAATGGTTGAAATTCTGTGACAGTGAATAAATTCTCTGGTCAGACTGCAGAATAACTAGTGGTCACAGCAGAAACTGGGGCAATGCAAAGAGAGTGGAAACCATCAAGAGATGCCTTCAATTAGCTTCTGCTTTCCCATCACAAGGCTATTGCCTATTTTCCTGTTACAAGGTGAGCTTCCAGATTGCGGTGGCAGTACATGCTGCAAAGACTAGGTCTACACTAAGAACTGTAACCGTGTCTAACTTCAACTGTCAATATTTGTGTTAGCTATACTGTCACTTACCATAATAATCCTATCGGACCAAGTGTAATCAAATCTCCACAATTTACAAACGAACTCGCTTCAATTGTCCAACCATGAAAGGGATTTTAGTTAAGTCACATTCTCTTGCACTTTGCACAGGCTGAGGGGGACAAATAAATAGTTACTATGGCTCAGTTTACATGGTGATGTTAACAGAATCATGAATCAGAGCCCTTTGTTTAGGAGAGGATTATAGCTCGTTTTCTACCATATCCATTAAGCATGATTAAATCTTGATGTAACCAATTCAATTACTGACAGAAATGGATAAATCTTTCAAAACAGGCCAGTCCAATGTGTGAAATATTTCTTTTACTACTGATCAAGATAGTGGGTATGTCCAACAGTGGTTTTACTGGAATGTTAACATTAAGGCGTCGATAGTGAAAATAATGATAATAGCAAAGTTGATATACGCATAAGAACTAACTTAATGAATAAATAAAACCATAATAGTTTAAGAACTGTCCTCAGTTATTGGAGGAATTCAGGAGATTCTTTCTCGTTTGATGTTTCTGCCTCTAAAGATAAACATTAACATCAAAATAATGTGGGTAAAACAGTAATCAGAAATGAGATTTTAAATTTGTGATTAGAAAACTTTTTATGTAGTAGATACCTCAAACTGCAGCAGAAATGGCAGAAAATAGAGTTAAAACAGTGTTATCTGGTAGAGACTTGACTTCTGGTTGTTTGGTTGAAGATTTTAGGTCAAAAATATTTGACGCTTGTTTCAAATGTCTAGGTCTTGTAGTTTACCTGAGCCAAGGATGCTCAGGGCATTCAGGAATCTTTTTCTGTAAATATTAAGGAGGTAAGGTCAACACTAAATTTAGACCAGTTTACCCAGGGCTATGTCCAGCTGAGTCCTGAAAACCTCCCAGGATAACCTCTCCAAGCAAACAGTTTCAATATTTAATTATCCTCATAGTGAAGGGTTTTTTCTTATGGCCAGTGAGAACCTCAGCTGTTTCAATTTTCTGTCTTATTCTTTCCTGGATCCATCTGTTTCATAACCTCTGAGAGATACTAGAAGATTGCTGTTTGGTGTCCTGAAAACCTTCCTTAATCTCTCCTCATAGGCAAGTGCTCCAACCACCAAACATCTTGGTGGCCCTCTGCTGAACTTACTGTAGTTTAGTGACATCTTTCCTGTTTTGGCAGGGTATGGACTGCCAAGTGCTAAATGAAGGGCATTTACTGGCTGCTCTCCCATTAATTCAGCCCAGGATGCTGTTATCCTTCACCACTTCCAGGGCTCATATTTGGCCCATCACTGGCTCATGCTCAGCTCACTGCCCACCACCGGGGGATCCTTGTCAGTGAAGACTGAGGCAAAGATGGCAATGAGTACCTCAGCCTTGTCTATGCTGCCATGTCACCAATTGGCAGTGGGTTCACATTTTCTTTGTTCATCCTTTTACTAATGATGTATCAGCAGAACTTCTTGTTGTGCTTCACGTCTACCACCAGCTCAAACTGTAATTGAGCTTTTGATTTTCTAACACCATTTTTGCATGCTCAGGCAGAGTTTGTATCTCTCTTCTTTGTAGCCAGTCCTTCCACTTCTTATATATGTCCTTTTTGCCTTCAAGCTTAGTCACGAGGTCCCTGTTTGGGCAAACAACTCTCCATCTGTCTGTTACTGGAAATAAAGTTATTAAAAATACAGTTGAGAGTAAATCCCGCAGGATAAATAAATTCTGGTGTTTTTTTGGGAAGCTGTTTCAAATTTGCTAATTCACTTCTCTCTTCTGTTCCTTTTTATAACATTATAATTACTATTTGGCAATTGAAATTTAAACTGTCATTTTATTTAGATGGAGATGAATATACGTCAGGTCTGGGTCATTTGAGGAATAAAGTCTCAGCAAGATGCTGTTTACACTTCTCAGTAGCAGACATGTATCTGTGGAACTGTTAGAAAGATTTATTCACTAAAAGAAACAGAAAACAGAAAAAAATTCTAAACAAATCTGAATATAGATTTGCAATACAAGCCAGTGAAAATGCAAGTGGTAGCAACTGTCGTTGAAAAACTGCTGTAAAATCCAGCTAGTGAAGCATCTATATTTTATACAAAGCTCAGAACTACTGCTGTGTTATGAGGACACTTAAAATGTATTTGCACCATTCAGATTCTGTGTTTGCTGAAGAGACTGTTGTCATCTATAGCAATGATCAGAAGAATAATAAGCATTGTTGAGCTCTCCTGGGACATTCACCTTTCATGATTGGTTATTTTTTCCAGGAGAAGTCATTTTCTGAAATAGGAAAGAAAAAATAGATATCACATAACTTGGTGTAAGTTAATGTAGCCTTAGTAGAGCTCCTGTAACTTTCACAAACAAGATTATCATCAGTTAAGAAGTCACTACCTAGATAAAACCATTACAGCACAGAACTGCTTAAACAACCATTCATGGAAAGTACCTACATGTGTTTCAGTGTCAAGATGGAAGGACACACCACATGGCACACCAAAAGGTTTGTGATGAGACTGACATCTTTCAATAGTTTCATTAGTAACCACTGCGATGGGACAGAGATTATGTTTGTTCATTTTTTAGTAGTGGCCTATTATAAGAGTTTTTGACTGTGTTGAAAGTTAGGATTAGCAGTGATAGATAGTTTTTCAGAAAGGAATCTGAAAGTTATACTACAGACAAATTGAAAATGAATTGATAGAGTATGGAATTGCAAATTTTGAAATGTGAAATAATCCTTTTGCTGCACATGACACTTCTAAAACTTCAGCTGGAATGTTTTCAACATTTTCCTTTTAGAAAGATGTGGATAAGGAGTCCAGAGAAATTACAAGGAGTACAGAGAAAAACAATTAGAATTATCAGACATCTGGAAAACAAGACTTATGAGAAAAATTTGAAACAATTGTCTACATAAGATTGAGAAAAGACATAATAACAGTCTGCAAATACATTAGAGGCTGCTATAAAGAAGACAGGATCTTCATGTTCCCTTAGGAAAGAACAAGAATTAATAGGATGAAAGCACAGCAAGGTTAGATTAGGCATTACTCTGTGAGGAGAGATATTGAAACAGAAATTTGATAGGGAGATTGGAGAAGAACTCTGTCACTAAAAAGCTTTGAGAATAGGCTAAATAAGCATCTCAGGAGTATGTTTATGATTGATCTTTTCCTGGTAAACAGAAAGAGGGAGTATCTCTTGTGGTCCCTTTTCCAGGCATATTTTTAATGATTTTTTATGTGCTTGCTTGAGATGGATTGTATTGTACAGTTGTTCACTCTTTCATTCTTTAATGTATGAAAGGAATACACTTGCTTGTGGTTTTTTTCTGTGTCTACAAATATATGTGATTACTATGATTAGATACTTTCAGTTGGCTCAGAGATACAAGCACTCATGTTCATTTATTTTGTGGGTGTTCTTCAATAAGCTTTTGGCTTTTGATGCAGAGCAAAGGATGTCAGCATTCAAATGCTCCTGAGAAGCTTTTCCTGTTTTACTGGATACATCCAAATTCTATGTAGTCATGCTGAATACTGTCAGTCACTCCTGACTCAGATGAAATGGTTTTAAACCAGTCAGGGAAGATATGGGTGGGGGAGGTGTGTGCTGCTGAGCAGTTGATTTTTAAATTGCAAAGAGTTCTGTATGGTTTCTCACGCACTGTGTCCTACGTCCATACGACAACTTGGACTAGGACTTTTTTGATCTACTTGTATTACTGTGTGTAACTTTTCCATAACTACACTATTAGGAAGTTTAGACTGGATCAGAATAAAGGTCATTTGTTGCTGTTTATCTCATATGCTTTTTCTGCTTAATAGAAAAGGAAGTCAGTGTATCATTCTTAAATATTCTGTACCAGGAAATTCATAATAGGAAAAACTAAAACCATTGTTGACCTTACAAGCTTTGTTAATCAGTTTACATGTAGTGTTTCATAACAAATCATGATGATCTTACTGGTCTTCCTGGGAGTCAGCATATTTCTAGCCTACAGTGAAGTCCCAGTAAATGTTCCCATCACCCCAGACCAAGTTTGTTTTCGCATGATGATCTCTCCAGTTGCTTGAGGTTTCCTTTCTTTCCTCCCTCTCATGATATATCACCCAAACATTCTTAATCTCCAGAAGAACTGCAAAACACATTCCCATGAAAATCTTATCTCTCTAAAAGCAGTACACAAGAAGAAAAAAGGAATAAAACCACCATAAAACTACCCTTGCTTCTCACTGAATGACTTGAGTAAACTCACAGCTATAGTAAAGTATGTCTTTAAGATCCAGAACTGCAATCAGACTCTGTCATAAATGGGGGTATTGCCTTTGGACTGATTTTATTATAAAACCAAAGGGCCTGTTAACCTCATTTAAGGGCTTTAGTGATGGGGGTAAGAAAAGAAAAAAAAAGCAGGAACTAGCTGTGATAAGGAAGCTTTAATGATTTTGGAAGGCTTATTGGCTGCACATCTCATTGGCTGTACATCTTTGGTCTGTCTGAAGCTGCACGAGTTGTCTCAATGAGGCTTTTTTTTTTTACAAATGATGGTACCTTACATTACCATTATACAGTAAAGCTCATTCAAGAGTGCTTCAATTCGGTATTTCTTTATCACACAATAAATAAAAAAGGCTTTTGGTCTTCTACAGAGATATGGTAAAAGGCTTGTACTTTTGAAAATTTTTTTTAAATACTTCATCATGCCAGTTTTGTTAAACTGATGCCAGTCATTTTGTTAATTTAATGGAAGCAGCAAGTTGTATAGACACAGATTTTAGACCAAGGGGCTCTTGTCCCATTGGCTGTAACACAGTCATTGGTCTTTGAACATCCTGTGGATTTAAAGTATTGTAGGGCTTAGCTGTAGTCTTGAGGGTATGTTTTGGGGTAAGAAGTGTTCCATGTTTATATCTTTCAGATAACTTCATGTGAGCAAGCTATGTCATAGATTTGTGTCCAAATGAGTGATGTCTTTCATAGTTATTATTACAAGGACTTTGGAGGCATTGCATATCTTCTGAATAAATGCCACCAGGTGATACAATCTCAGCTATGTGCCACAAAGGAGCTGTCAGTTAGAGATGTACTGGTTTAAATACACAAATATAGGCTGTGCACCGGGGTGAGGTTTATTTGCACGTGCATGTGATAAATTAGAATGCTTATGCCACACCTGGGCATGCATTGGTTTGGGTTTTTTTTATGTAGGCTAAAACAGCCTCTATTGTTTGCTGATGTAAATTTTCCCATGCATGATGGACTTGATTTGGCTGTTTGTAATTTTGCTGGGGTAATTTTTAGACTATTGTCTTTTATGTTTTTCTATTCCAAAGGAGTTTGTGAAAGCAGCAAACAACGTTTTGCATCTATACATAGACTTTCAGCCCTGTCAATTGGCTTTTCAAAATCTCTAATGTACCCTTCAGTGAGTAAGCGTCTCCTCTCACTGAAACTTTGCTTTTTAATATTATCATGAGAAATGACTGTGTTGTTCCTTCTAGTGGGTTGTTTCCTATACTAACTTAGTTTTATGTGTTTTTTTTAATTTCAGTTGCAAAGTGTTCCCTTTACGAGCACTGGCTTACTCATACACATGCAGACACATGAGCTTTGGCATCTGATTTATTACAGGGGTTACTTTGCGGGAGAGGCTCTTCAATTACGAGACCTTGAGCAAAACCAGGGAAAACAAATTTCTATGTAGTATTTTGCAGGTTAACAAAGGAGGACAGGCCTGTCACCTTAGAAGACAGTCTTAAATGATACTGAGAAATTTAAGAACCTTGTAAAACTGCTTAAAATCATCTTACAAGTAAAATTAATCTATAAATAATGCAAATACCAGCATATTAGTTATATGTTCAAATGGATCTTTTAGCAACAACAGTAAGAGAATTGGCTAATGTTGCAGTCATTGCATTATGTGGAAGTTGGCCCACAGCCCAACCCAACAATGTTAAACACCATATTTCTTCCAGGAAAGTAATTTCTGATTGCAGTATCTGTTTTCAGCTCAAGTAGCTTAATGTGGGAGACTTGGATTAGCTCAGAAAGGGCTATGTTTTCATTGTTTAATTGTATCTCTTGATGCAGTTGAACATTAGCAACAAAATATGAATTTTTAACATAATACATAATATGGGACCTGTAGAGCAGTAGTTTTGACTTGGGATATTTTAGCCCAAAGACACAAATGCAGGTAGGAAATGGATTTGTTTTTTAAAAATTCTTGAGATGCTAAAATGCTTTCGAATCATAGTTTGGATTGGACTTCTGACCATAGATGAGGGAAAATCTTAACCTGCTAATTTTCTGGCACTCTGTCTCCTTATTGCCTTCAACAAATTGACTACACAACTGTATAACAGTCATACTATAACATAACTGTCACACTGTGAACCCATGTCTTGCATAATACAGGAAAATATGGAAGGAAAGAATAGGAAGGACTGTTGTGGACCTTCATCATTCCTAGTATTACCTTGCTGAGATTGAATAATATATTAAATAATTTTAATGGCCTGGGCTGTTTTGAGGTGAACAGCACACATAGGAGGTCTGCTTTCAAAGTTAGCTTTAACATAAAACAGGAAGAATTTCCATACATAAGAAAGGGAAGGACACCTGAACATTTCCTGTGACTAAGACTACCAGCTGTAGCCTAGAATCTCACAGCACCCTGACTTTCTTTCTATAATAATACAAGGCAGACAGTCTCATAGGAAAATGAGGAAAACTCCTAGGAAAAAAAAAAAGCATTCGAGCTTCCCTAGAATATTTATTTTACTCAAGTTCATTTTGAATTAAGGGTTAACGTGCTGTGTATATTTCCTTGTACTATGGCTCTCTGATCTGTTTACATGCCTCTGTATGCATAGCTGTGGTGAGTAAATCACTGCAGTAGTTTTGTCTGTGTGAGGATGCAGTATATCAGGCCTTTCTGAAACTATCAAACGATAGGATTGTTAGCAGAAGCCTGGCTGATCTATTTTCTTCTGCAATAGCATGCCATAGCTACAAACGATACTAGCAATAAGAAAAAAGGTAAGACATGGTGTCAGATTCTTCACCTCATTTACTCTTGGGTGAATACAGAGTAACTGTACAGAAAACAAGACAAAGTATTTAGGTTTGTTTTGTTGTAACTTGGGTCAGAAACATTCCTGCAGAATAGTGTATATTTAATGATAGCATCATACGTTGTACTTTGTTGTTGTTGGATTGTGGAGTTGTAGTTTTTTTCTTAAATTCACTTCTTTCCTAGTAGGGAGTTGATATTTATATCCCATCCTCTTTAAGAACAACTTTTAAATATTTCAATATCAGGAGAGAACTTGTTTCAAGATTCACTTTCAGACTGGAGTCAAGAAATGAAAGATGGGAGTTTAAAAAGAAAAATGAAAAAGAGACAGAAGAAAACATGTAATCTCCAAACTTGACCAGTCATTGGCTTTCTCACTAGGAAGCTCTTGCTGTGAGACCTGTCTCTGCCCCAATTAGTCAGTGACACCAGGCAGAGCGATAGAGCTGTCCACATTGAGGAAGAGAGAGGTGAAATAATAAGGAAGGTAATACTGGAAAACCAAAAGTGAATAATGAGTTACAAATATTAACTGTCTTGCATGATTTGCTATTTTATGTGAAGTTTCTTATGCAATTTTTCTCTTTTCAAGGGACCGAGCTCCCTTCATCTTCACATCAGAGATGGAATATTTCATCACAGAAGGTGGAAAAAACCCACAGCGTTTTCAAGAGTTTGTGGAGCTTTGTTGTCGAGCTTATAATATAGTCAGGAAACACAGCCAGTTACTCTTGAACCTGCTGGAGATGGTAAGAAGCTTGAGGATGAAACCAAAAATCAATTTCCTCTGGCGTCCTCTTCCCTTTTACCACTTCTCTGTTACCTCCAGCACTGTGATTTGAAGAGGTAGCAGCTGCTCTGCTGGAAATGTTAGTGCTGGCACTTCCTGTGCAAAGTAACTATCTGGTTTCAGTACTAGTTTTTGAGAGAAGAGAAGAAAAGAAAAGCTAGGTCGCTTGGTGGGGTTTTTTTAACTCATTCTTTTTTACAAAATAGCAGAAAACTGCAAAAGAAGCCAGGTATAAGTTTCATGGTCAGGAATTTCACTCAGACCTTTTTCTAGGTCTTCAAGCAATCATTTACTGACCTCATTCACGGTTACAGCAAGGCAAAGTAAACTAAATATTTCACAGAATGGGTGATGTGACAGTACCTAGAAGAACTGCAGCTACCACACAGCCATTAGAGTGTATTTTTTGCACATTCTTAGAATGGCAAATGCAGGAAAGAAAGAGCACTACCCACATTAACACAGGTTTGAAAATCCTTTTGCATAGGATTTTAAGATCTCTAGGAGTTTTTATCCTTTAAGTATTCCTACTGATTCACGTGCTGTGACAAATTCCACAACTGCTTTATGCCTCTAATTACTTGTGTGTGAATGGCTAATTATTTTTCCCCTTCACAGGTAGAATGATAATATTAAAATAACTAATATTTGCTAAGTTTCTTGGCCAAGATATTATTCTAAAACTTGTGCCCAGGACCCCATGCAAAACTGAGTTGACTGATCTATGCATGAAAAAAATCTACAGAACCTCATGAACAGAACCCCTGCTGAGGTTGGAGTACAGCCAAAAAGTTGCTCTGTAAACACTGATCTATGATCTCAGACTTCTGCCATGGAGAAAGGGGAGAAAGGGCAAGAATTTGCTTTGAGAAACCTGGTCTACGGGAGGCTGATGAAGTCAGCCTACTGTCTGACAGTCTACTGTCAGAGAAGGGTAAGGGCATCTTTGGACATAGGCTTGCCAAGCTGGTGAAGAGGACTTCAAGCTAAAGTTCCAGGGTGAGGGAAACCTAAATCCATCCCACTCCTACCAGTTTGATGCCAGTGCCAGCAATAGTTGCCCAGAGGTGGTAGAAGGATCACAGGTCAGCAGGAGAGCACCTGAAGTGCAGCACAAGGGAATTGCAGCCACTCCAGACAGTAAGTCATCTTCATCACGGGCCCAGCTGAAATGACTCTATGCAAATGCATGTAGCATGGGGAATAAACAAGAGGAGCTATAGATGTGCACACACCTGCAGCGCTATGATCTTATTGGCATCACGGACACGTGGTGGGATGGCTCCTATGATTGAAATGTTGGAATGGAAGGTGTCTTGGTTTCGGCTAGGATAGGGTTAAATTTCACCAGAAGCTGAGATGGGACATAGCCAGGACAGTTGACCCAAACTGGGACATTCCATACCATGTGACATCATGGTCAGCATAAAAGGGAGCTAGTCAGGGAGGGGCACATGGCTCAGGGATGGTCAGGATTCAGTATGGGTCTGAGCGTGCAATCTGAGTTGTACAGTCGTTGATGAGAAACTGCATTGTGTATCACCAGTTTTGTATATTCTGTTATCAGTACTATTGTTGTTTCCCTCTCCTTTTGCTGTCACAGTAAACTGTCCCTATCTCAACCCACGAGATTTTGCCTTCATCTCCCATTCTCCTTCCCATCCCGCTGAGTGAGAAAGGGGAGGGTTGAACAAGCGGCCATGTGGTGCTCAGCTATGGCTGGGGCTAAACCATGGCAGAAGGGTACAAGCTCTTTAGGAAGTACAGGCAAGGTAGACGAGGATGGGATGTTGCCCTCTAAGTCAAAGACCAGCAGAAGTGTGTGGAGGTCTGTCAGGGAACGAGTGAGGAGCCAACCAAGACCTTATGGGTCAGGATTAAAGGGATGGCAGGGATAAGTGACATCATAGTGAGGGTCTGCTGTAGGCCACTGAACCAAGAAGGTCAAACGGATGAGGATAGATAGATAGGAGCAGCCTCATGTTCACAAGCCCTGGTCTCCATGGGGGACCTCAACCACCCCAATATCTGTTGGAGGGACAACACAGCAGGGCAGAAGCAATCCAGGAGGTTCCTGGAATGCATTGATGATAGCTTCCTTCTCAAAGAGATAGAGGAGCCAACAAGGAGAGGTGCCATGATGGACCTTGTTCTCACCAAGGAGAGGCTGGTGGGGAATGTGAAGCTCAAGGGCAGCCTTGGCTGCAGTGATTATGAAATGGTGGACTTCAAGTTTCTTTTGGTAGTGAGGAGGGTGCACAGCAAGCTCACTACCCCAGATTCAGGAGGGCTGATTCTGGCCTCTTCAGGGATCTGCTTGGTAGAGTACAATGGGACAAAACCCTAGAGGGAAGAGGGGCCCAAGAGAGCTAGTTAGTATTCAAGGATCGTCTCTTCCAAGCTCAGGAGCAATGCATCCCAACAAAGAAGAAGTCAGGCAAAAACGCTAGGAGACCTGCATGGATGAACAAGAAGCTCCTGGACAAACTCAAACACAAAAAGGAAGCCTGCAGAGGGTGGAAGAAAGAGCAGATAGCCTGGGAGGAATACAGAAAAAATTGTCCAAGAAGCCAGGGATCAGGTTAGGAAAGCTAAATCCCTGATAGAATTAAATCTGGCCAAGGATGATGTCAAGGACACCGAGAAAATCTTCTATAGGCATGTCGGTGATTAAAGGAAGACTTGGAAAAATGTGGGCCCATTCTGGAAGGAAATGGGAGACCTGGTTACCCAGGATATGGAGAAGACTGAGGTACTCAATGACTTTTTTGCCTCATTCTTCACTGGCAAGTGTTTGAGCCACACCACCCAAGTTGTGGAAGGCAAAGGAAGGGACTAGGAGAATGAAGAACCCCCCAATGTAAGAGATGATCAGGTTCAGGACCATCTCAGCAACATGAAGGTGCACAAGTCCAGGGGACCTGATGAGATGCATCTGTGGGTCCTTAGGAAACTGGTGGATGAAGCTGCTAAGCCACTGTCCATCATATTTGAGAAGTCGTGGCAGTCTGCTGAAGTTCCCACTGACTGGAAAAGGGGAAATATGCCTCCATTAAAAAAAAAATTAAAAAGGAGAACTCGAGGAACTACAAGCCAGTCAGTCTCACCTCTGTTTCTGGCAAGATCATGGAGCAGATCCTCCTGGAAATTGTGCTCAGGCACATGGAAAATAAGGAGGTGATTGGTGACAGCCAACATGGCTCCACTAAGGGCAAATTGTGCCTAACAAATTTGGTGGCCTTCTATGTGGGTTATATCCTTAGTGGATAAGGGAAGAGTGACAGACCTCATCTATCTCAACCTGTGCAAAGCATCTGATACTGTCCCACAGGACATCCTTGTCTTTAAATTGTAGGGATGTGAATTTGATGGATAGACCACTTCCTGGATAAGGAATTAGTTGCATGGTCACAGTCAGAGTTCCAGTCAACAGCTTGATGTCCAGCTGGAGACAGTGAGAAGTGGCATTCCTCAGGGGTCAGTACTGGTACCAGCACTGTTTAACATTTTTGTCGGCAACATGAACCATGGGATTGGAAGTTGTGGCGAGCTGGGGGTTGGCCTCTTCTCACAGATAACTAGTGACAGGACAAGGAGGAATGGCTGCAAGTCACGCCAGAGGAGGTTTAGGTTGGAGATGAGGAGAAATTTCTTCTTGGAAAGGGTGATCGGGCATTGGAACGGGTTGCCCATGGAGGTGGTTGAGTCACCGTCCCTGCGGGTGTTTAAGGAAAGGTTAGACGCGGTACTGAAGGACGTGGTTTAGTGGTTAATAGGTGGTGGGGGGATGGTTGGACTGGATGATCCTTGAGGTCTCTTCTAACCTTAATGATTCTATGATTCTATGATTCTATGAGTGCACCCTCAGCAAGTTTGGCAACGACACCAAACTGTGGTGCAGTCGACACGCTGGAGGGAAGGGATGCCATCCAGAGGGACCTTGACAGGCTTGAGAGGTGGGCCCGTGTGAACCATATGAAGTTCAACAANNTCCTGGGCTGTATCAAAAGAAGTGTGACCAACAGGTCAAGGGAAGTGATTCTGCCCTTCTACTCCCCACCTGGACTACTGCATCTAGCTTTCAGGTCCCCAGTACAAGAAAGACATGGACCTGTTGGACTAAGTCCAGAAGAGAGCCCTGAAGATCAGAGGGTTGGAGCACCTCTCCTATGAAGGCAGGCTGAGAGAGTTGGGATTGTTCAGCCTGGAGAAGAGAAGGCTCCGGGGAGACCGTATAGCAGCCTTCCAGTACCTAAACAGGCTTACAGGAAAGCTGGAAAGGGACTGTTCACAAGGGCAGGTAGTGATGGGACAAGGGGTAATGGTCTTAAGCTGAAGGAGAGTAGTTTTAGGTTAGATATAAGGAAAAAATTCTTCACCGTGAGGGTGGTGAGGCACTGGAACAGTTTTGCCCAGAGAAGTTGCGGAGGCCCCATCCCTGGAAGAGTTCAAGGCCAGACGGGATGAGGCTTTGGGAAACCTGGTCTAGTGAAGGGTGTCCCTGCCCATGGCAGGGGGGTTGGAACTAGATGATCTTTAAGGTCCCTTCCAACCCAAACCATTCTATGATTCTATGATCTTGCATCTGTCTTGTCCATGGACTCTCAAGCAGTGGTACAGTGAGTGGTTTCCCAATATGGAGCAGGAAGGATTAGCCCAGATCTTTTAACCCTGCTTCTAAGTACTCACAAAGGTGCAGCAAAACTGCATTACCATCATAAAACATAATTTTGCCAAAGTATGTTGTAACCACGTTGGCTGAAAGCAGTGTGAAGTGCAGTTGTAGGAGTTACTGTCTCAAGCTAAAGAGCCTCTGGCAAACTCAGGAGCACCCATACTCTCGCATCCACAGCAGTAATCTGTGCATTTCTAAACAGGTTGCCTAAAACCACATGCTGCAAATATAGCTACATCTTCTGCCCACCTTCTTGTCCCCAGTGCAGTCCCTTTTTCTGCAATTAGCAGAGATAATGATGTTAGATTACCCTGGGATAATAGAGAGAGTGCGTTAGGAAAATATTCCTGGCAGGAGCTCTGAAATAACTAGCTATCTCTGCCTGGATACAGCTCAGGTTTGTCTATATTCAGCACATGCTAAATCATCTTTTGTTTCTGCTGATCTTTAAGGAGAGGTAATAGTGCTGGGGTAAAAGTCAGCACATAGATATGTTCTAACATTGGTCAGTGGGCTACAGGTCAGGCAATTGGGTTGCATTTCATAACTGAAAAATAACTGTCAGCGTACTCACACCTCATCGATGAGCACTTCATATCAAAAAAGAAATTAAACAAAAAAGACAAGTTTGCAAATGCCTTGGTTTTGCCAGGGATGTTTGGAAGGGTGAGTCTGGTTCTGCACTTGAAATGAGGTGTTGGTCAGAAACTATAATTACCAAAACATTTTAGTTACATGGGTTATTTCTAGAAAACAAAATAGACTGAGAAGAAGTTTCACTTTGAATTCACTTCCATGAGAAATAGCAGATGTTATCATGAAGGGACAAGATAAACCAATCACTGCTTATTTGTATCAGTGACAGTCTAAGTTTTCTCTCAGTATCTGGAAATCTGCATCATTAATCTTTCCTTCCCCTCCCACATTCTGTTTTCTGAGTTCTATTTATAAAACATAGTTAAAAGATCCAAACAATAAGACTGTTTCCAAAAAGGACAGCACTTCACAGTAGTAATAAGCTGTTCTGGATGGCCAGTAACTGTTAGTGCTTTCCAGCAAACTGTGATAATGAACAATAATTTGGGGTTTTGGGCAAGTTTGAGACTTAATGCTTTTTCTTGGTGGTGAGCAGCATGCTTCTGGAGCAGTACTGCCATTTGCTACTGGGAGTAAGAAATTATCCATGAAGTTTCCATCACTTTCAAAAGCAGAAACATCTGCGGGAGACCCAAGAGTCTGCTGGCAGAGTTCAGCTGCATAAATGCCTGCAGTTCATCAGCTTTGCTCACATTAAAGATTTGACATGAGCCATTATAAAAAGGGTGATTGCAGGACACAAACACCTTTCGACTAGTTTAAAGAAACACAAAACCATTACTGTTATAAATATTTTTCAGGTAGAAAATTATTAAAAGGGGCTTAGAGGTAACACTAGACAGCAAGTAATTGATCCACTTGCCTCTGCTGTGACAAGAAACAGGTCAATCTAGTAGTATAAAACAGGAGACAATGCCCTGACAGAGCATATCTAAGACTCAAGAATGCCACGTCCCCATACAAGTCTTTTCATCCTTCTAAACTCAGAAATGCCATTTGGGAAAAGAGGATCAGGGAACACCCCCATTTTGGAGGTCTAATGCGTGGCAAGTACATGCCAGGACAATTCATTTTTCATGGGATGGTGTGCTGAGCATCACACACCAGCTCTGAATCCAGGCCCAAGGGCAGTATCAGCAACTCCACACAGTGAGACAGAAAGTCTGGGATAACCAAGTGTGGTAGGTCAAGCCATATGTGTGATCAAACAAGGGAAGTAATGCAGGCACTTAAACTTAAGCATCTAGTGACATTTGAGTTGCCCTAGTGACCTGTAGTTGTTTTCAGAGCATGTCTTGTCTAATTAGCATATAGTATCACTAGCCACAGTGTTCAGAAGCTGCCTCCATCGGGGGATTGGCAACATGAAAGATTTGCTATATGGAGCAAAAGGGATGAAGCAGTAGAATAAACCTTTAGGACCTTCTTGCAGACAGCAAAGCACTGTGTAGGTACTGCCCAGCTAAGGACAGATTTTATTTGCTTCAGCAAATGGTTTTCTACCTTCTGCAATGCAGACAACCTAAAAAAAATATCCTATTTTTCAGTTGCACTACACATCATTCAGATTATGTTCATATCTGGCATTGTTCTCTTTTCCAATGCGGGGCAAGAAGCTTAATTTGCCTTTGCAACACCCCCCCTTTTTTTTTTTAAAGGGGACAGGAGTTCTTATCATCTTTTATAAATGGGTTGAAGGCATGCAGATAAATAGCATTGTAGTATAAGTGCTGAATGTTGTTATTGTCCTTACTCTCAACTCACTTGAATTCACCTCAATGAGCTTCCTGCCTCTCTGCCCCTTGCTAGCCAGAACTATGAGAGGCAGCAATCTACCTGTCCAGTGGTAGTATAGGTTGGCTGTTTCCCAAAATTTTCATCATAATGACAATAAGAAAATATACAAAATACTGAAACTTGACTGAAAAATATTGAGGTTTGAAGGAATAAAGAAAATACGTCCCCCATCTCTTTCCCCCTTAGTCTACTCATCTCTCAAACAAACCTTAAAATAAAAGTACTACTTCCTTTTATCTTTTGCTGCTACTTACAAGACTCAGTGGGTCTTTCTGTCTGAGCTAGACATAAATATCAATGAAGAATGCACTGCAATGACTGCAAATTCAGATACATTTCCTTCTGAGCAATGTGGAGTGATATTTTTCTCCAATACACACAAAGAGTCACTCTCAACTTACAGTGATTGTTAAGAAAAATCAGTAGGTTTTGAAGTAAGTAAAATTTTTTTTTTTTGTGGACATTTTAAAATGCCTGGAGAGAGCTGTATGGGCATTGGATGCACTCAGTTGTCTACCCTACTTTTGTAAGGAGAATATTTGCGTTATTTGTCTTTTGAACCTAACTTGGCCAACTAACTAGAACAGCTTTGTCCCTCATTGATGGATAATGATACCCTCTCCAGAGGGCAGCCCTCAGTGCCCAAGTCAGGGCTCCTGCTATGAATTTATGCCTAAAGGAACCTTCCTCCTCTATTGACTGTAGAGGGGTAGAATTTAGTATTCCTTTGCAGGAGAAGTCCAAAGCAGTGATGGTGGAATCATAGTTACAAATGACAAGGTGATGTTGCACTAAATTGGATTAGGACTAAGATAACACTGTGAACATAACAGAAGTGGGGTTACCATTGTTCAGATGGCTGAATTTGGTCACCTTCCCTTTATCACCATTAGAAGGATATGAAGGAAAATTAGCAATGCGCACATTAAGCTTATGATATCCAAAGAGAAAATCAATAACTAAAATGGACCAGTGATTTTGACCCATGCCTCTTTCTGGTACCTCAGTGTGACAGTTTACAATACAATATATTCACCTCAGTATTCCAGGCATTGGTCTAGCACCAGAACCACTTCTCAGATCAGCAAAACTTTGTGTTTTACAAGAAGACCTTTCAGTGTAAAACCTTTATTTTCTCAGTTAGTCCCATTTAGTTTAAATTTCTTTTTGATAGAACAGTGAACTAATGATATTTATTTACTTTAAGATGTTGCACGCAGGATTGCCTGAGCTAAACAGCATTCAAGATCTGAAATATGTGTATGATAACCTCCGTCCTCAGGACTCAGACCTCCAGGCTACAAGCTACTTTACAAGGTAAAAAAAAATAAAAATAATAAAATTGCAGTTTTTCTGCTGTGTGAAGAAGTTGTAAACAGTGAAATTACACAAAAAGATAATTGGCCTTCATGTGTATACTTTTAAAAAGTCTGTTCCTTAAGCACTTTACAATTACTCTCCTCAAATTTCTGGAAGAAACAGTAATGCATTTGTGATACACTTGCAACCACTCACTTATTTAGTGCCTAGAGATTCCTTTGGCTTTCATGGTGAAACCATCCTGGCCTATTTCTAGTCAGCTTTCCTCTCTGCTTTTAAATGTAGCAGCTACATGCAACAGGATTTGTATGGCATAAAAAGGCTCAGCTTGTTAATGGACCGAGTGAGGACCTAGAATTCCTGCATTTTATTTCCTTTTCTGTTGTTGTTTTGACCTTCAGTGTTGCCACAGGCAAGTTACTTTCCATCCGTTAGCCATAGTTTCTCCATCTGCAAAATGGTACTGGTTTTTTCCTTTTAAGCACTTAACAGATCTATGACAGAAAAGCATTGTGTGTGAATATAGCTATGTTTAAAGCTTGATTTGTGTTAGGGTAATGAAACCTTTCACTTGTTTGTGAGAATAAGTGTGAATTATTGATGAGGAGCTGCAGCCAACGAGTATAAAATCAGTTTGAAGGCCTCAGTCCTGATTTTTCATGTCAGGCCTGTGCATTACATGTAAGTCCAACTGTTGATGTGATGATGGAGCCAGTGGAGACTGTCTGGATTTGGAAATTCATTTTGCCATTCTAGGCACAGTATGAGAAAAAACCTCACTGTCAGAGCCTGCCTGTGCCGCACAATCATTTCCCAAGGATAATCTATGAATTCACACACCCTGGGTACTGTGTACACATGCAAAGCAAGCCAGACTCTTCTGACCACCTCTTCCTCCAGTGCAAGCACAGGATGCATATCCAGGTCACAGCACTGGACTCTGAGTGAAGGGTTCCTTTCAAACTCAGAGCCCTAAAGGATGCTCCCATAAGGCAGCACAGTTCTCCAGGGATGCAATCTGCCTGGAGGCAAGAGCAACCCCCCTACGCTTCAGTACAGCCGGGGAACGCACTGCAATGAACAAATGAGATGAAGGCTTGAACTGGAGCAGCCGAGCCAGTCTCGTTACATTACAGAGGCCCATACAAAGATTTTGGGCAATTTGAATTGTGGTGTTTATACGTTTCCTTTTCAAGCATTAGAATTGGAAACAGAGGAGGCCCGTTTGGAGCAGGCTGGAACAGAGACCTAGAGGAGTTTAAGGAAGGCTCTTCTTTGAAGAGAAAGAGGGGAGCTTCTCAAACAAAACTATTGTTCCATTACTTAACACAGCGAAAAGCACTGAGTTCCTTCTCCTTTAATACTTGTTTTCTCATATGCTTTCACTCTTGCCCCTTAGCAAGATTGTTTTATTTTAAAATTTAATTACAGCTTCACATTTATCATCAACTCCTACCTTATTATTTCCTTTAAAATTTCATATATTCCCAAATTAAGACTTATATTTCCACTTCAAATAGGAAACATGCAGTTTCTAATTAAAGTGTAAAAGTCTTGCATCTGTCAAATAGTTTAGGTGGTTTTGTCTGTCTCTCATGGGTAAAAAATAAATAAATATTTAATTAGTGAAAAAAGGCTAAGATATACATAACAAATTGGGAAACATGAGTCTTCAGAGTGAAAATTGGATTAGTGTAATGCAAAGCTCAGACCTAGTACCCAGTGTTCGTCTGGAGGTGGAAAGGATCAATATTCAGTTGGGTAGGACTAAGGTTATAATTAGGGTTATTATCACTGCAGTCTTCCTTACTTGGGAGACAAAGAATGAAGTCTGGGCTCAGGACAGAGAGTAGCTCCACACTCTTTCTTGGAGATGGACAAAGTGGTTGTCATGTTTTGAGGGTTAGGGTGAAGGAAGTGAGGGACTTCAGAGTGGGAATTCACCTGCAGTCTTTCTCAGCCAAAGCATATGGAATAACAGCTGGCATTGGAAGGAGATGTGGCTCAACACTGTTTTGGAATTAAAAAGAGTTGATGTGCTTTGTTACCTGGTTGGCAAATCCTGTTCAGTGCAGAGACACAACAGGCAGGTCTCAAAGGCCAGCATGTCTTCCTTCCCATTAGTTTTCTTGTTAGGGCTGGTGTTAAGTAAATTAAGGCCTTCAGAGTGGAAATGCCACTCGGGTCCTGCTTACCAACATCATGGTACAGTACCAACATCATGGTACAGATCTGTACAGTGCTGTGGACTCCCTTTTTAATTGAAACTCTATTTTCTGCTAAAATATTTTTTCATGAAGTCCAGAGCTATTGTTCCACTTTCCTCCAAAATGCCGCAGTGCAGATTTGTTATTGTCCACAGAGATCATTACCTCATACAGAAAAGTCAGATATTGCTAGGGTACATATTTTGTTCTTTAATACTCTTAGGGTATGTTTGTATTATACATGCTCATTTGCAAGAAGAAAGTCTCGTCATTCTCTCATGAATTTCCATGGATTTCATTTCTCTTGGAGCTCTTTTTTCTTTTCTTTATCCTAATTTCTGTTCATGTTTGAACATAATCTGTGTTAATTCAACACATGTATTAACTAACATTTCTACATGTTTAAACATGGGCAGACATTAGGCTTCATGTCTAGTAGTATTTTAACTTCCAAAAAGTGTATCTAGGCACTTTTCAAAATAAAGGCTTTGGGATGGCCCGATACTTGGATCCATCCATCCTCTTATATAAGCGTTTTCCAACCTGCCCCCTGGAACATTAATATATTGAGATTTTTGTGAGCTTTGCATTACCTATATCATCTTTGTTCCTGTTCTTCAGAAAAATCCTTCCCAACCTCCTTGTTATACAAAATGTCCTGGTGAGAAAAAAATCCACTTGCACACTTCTCGTGGTCACTCTGTAGATTATTCCTGTATCTGTTTTTCAAGCTGTCCTTAGAAAGCCAAGGAAATTGAAATTTCTGCTTATTAGGGTAACTTCCAGTAATTCTCAAATCCTTTGCAATTCATAGCTCCTTTTTCTCCATAATTATTTCCAAAAACACTTTATTGTATTTTAAAAGTTCTTTTCTAGACAAGGAGTGTGGTCATTGGAATGTTAAACACTGCCAACAAAAAGTTATTTCTTGTTCTAAGTACAAGTAGTTATTGTAATCTTTCAGATCTGATCATATAATGTATCTGCTGAAAACCCCAATCTTCTGCTAGTGGAAATAAGAGAACAGTATTTCTCTGTATTTCTCTAGAAATAGGTTGCTTTTAGCAATTGTCTGAGTTTGGTTTGAGTACTAATACTGACAGTGCCTCTACTGTTGTTTAAAAACAACATGAAATGATGAATGATGTCACAAATATTCCTGGTAGAACAGTGTTGATTTGTTCATTGCTGTCACCTTTTTAGCCAACAGAATAATGCTACTGGAGTTTAGACTGCAGCGCACTGACCCCTTTCAGGATCATAAAACGTTCTGTGTTTTACCAAATCTCTTTGCTCTCATTCTTGATTTAAGACATGTTCAACAATCTGTGGTCTGCTTTGTGCGCTGTGTTCCTCTCGCATTGGGTCAGTTCGCTGTTGTGAGGTGATGAGCGGCAGCGTTAAGCCTCACAGCTTACAGCCTTCTGGAAGGTCGCACCCCCAGATCGTGGATAAACAATGCACCAATTGAGAGTTAAACAAGAGTTTCTGTGTTTGCTTGTCTGTTCCATACACCTCCTGCCAAACGAAACATTGTTGTCTCTCCAGCATCTGCCCTGAACTCAGTTTGATCCTTGAAACTAAATTCGATCCTTTCCCCTCCCTCCTTTCCTCTTCCCCTGACAACACGGTTTTACCAGAAACTGGAAACTCGTCTTAACTCAGGATATAAATTTCCTTTTTGGTTTGCTGCAGATGTCTTCAAATGTCAGCATGCTGAGGGATGCTGCTGGACTTTTTTAATGTGACTGTAAAGGGATGTATGCTTAAAATTATTTTTGAGGGATTTAAGTTAACCCAATGCAATGAATGGAGTTGATTTCAATTGATTGCAGTATGGAATCTAACTCCCTCATAGAAGCCCATGAATAAGAGGATCATGGATCTGACAATTACCAGCGAAGCATCACTGCGTATCTTCAGCAGCCTGATTGAGGAGCTTGCTGCTTGGGTCAGCTGCTGTCTTTACTTATGTATTAACGGAATTGTTTGATAGGTACCTGCCATTGCGCAGGCCAAGCATATTCACTCCAAACCACAAATGCCAGCGGCTGCAAAACTGGACAATTCACTGTAACTTCTTTCAAAGCATGACGCTATTCTCAAACTGATCAGCCGATCCCTGCTTCTCAGGTGGCTGCAGATACACCAGCAAGAAACCTCCCAAACAGCTGAAGTAGCAGTGAAAGCTGGTGACTTCTGAAAGGGCATGGACAAATCTACAGTACTAAACTTTCTTTCAGGGGCGTTCAAGAAATTTGTAAAGCTTGTGATATATGTGCCTCAAAGGAACAGAGGCAGGCTTCCTCCTTGAATTTATGTTGTTTTAGGCATTCAGAGTGTTGTACAAACCCCACATGCCACCAGCTCAGGGGAGAGAAATGTCCTTTGTCCTGGGAGAAGTGCACGGGAGGACTAGTAGGGAAGCTAGACTGGAAGATTCACTTCAGGAGAGTATGTGATATGCTTGGCCTACAGGATCAGAGTTAGTCTGAAAGTAAACCTGGATTTTAAAGCCCAATGAAATAAGGGGTAAAAAGAATGTGATTAGTGCCCATATATCATCACAGTAGGAAATAAGGTATTAAACTGAAGGGTTATCACTGCTGTACACAAAAAGAATATCAAATGTCCATGAATAAGTGTTGCTGAAAATTAGAACATATCTTTTCCTGAAAACAGTAATATTCTGGAAAAGTCTGTTAAGAGCTGTTGGGGGCATTATAGCCAATTTGTTTTAAAGTGGAGCTGGGTAAATTCATGGATGGAAAAGTTGGATATAAATGAAACACCATGTGCATTAACATCTGAGAATCCCCTGAAAAGAAATTTAGCTCATTATATTCTCAATTATTTTCAAGCCTAGATGGAAATAGAAAGCAGGATACCATCATGAATGATAAAGGAAATTATTCTGAAGTTTGGGATGAATATTTATTATTATATATACCCAAACTAAGATCTGTAAAACTAGTCAGTAATAATGAGTGTGTGTGCTTTTAGAAGGCTGTGGGTAAAGGCTCATGTGTCCAAAAAGATCTAAGCACCAACCTTCTGAATATCTGTCCCATAAGGAAACAACTACTTCCTAAAAATCAAGGCACGAACTATCACTGGTCACTCTTGAAAATGTTAGCGAATCTTTTCATCCATCTTTGTTTACACATGCAGCCAACCAGTTTGTGCATGTTTTACCCGATACTGTAATTTGACAGTTCTGTACAAAGACTGTGAGCCAAACCTGAAATTCAAAGTCAGTTCAGCAAGTGGAAAGTAGGAAGTCATTACTTTTCAATAATCCCAGATATTTAACTCACTTTTCCCAGAAGTAGGTCAGACACCAATCTACAAGGCAAATGGATGTTGTCACGTGGAAAAAAATAATTTTTCTGCCTGAAAACTGTGTTAGCAATATTGTGATTCACAATTAATGTTACTCTAGATAATGACTGTTTCCTATTTCCTGCTGATTAACCTGTACTTTTGATGCCCTTTGTATAGTCACTTTAATTTTCCTGTCTATACACCACTAGGCACTAATTCTCTAAGCAGCTTGGACTACCAGAGCTCTGACATAACAAGAATTTTTTTTGTCATCTTAGCAAAGACAGAGCCAGCTTTAGGCATGGACAAAGATGGTAACACCTTAGGGAGCAAGAGAATCTGAGCAACGAGTACCCATGACCTTACCAACTTCTTCACCTATGGCTAAATGTAATGCGGCTGTAGAGAAAAGAGGGTGGAGATCTTGGAGAGTTCAAGCAGAGAGTTCCACCACTCATCCTTAGGATGAACTATAAAAGTGCTAGCAGAAAGGGGAATCACAATGTGACAAACTGGATCAGTGAACTAATCCACACCAAAAATAAACTGCAAAATTAAAAAGATAGGACACATGGGTTCAAGGTCTCCCATTGCTCCATACATATTTAGGAACCAGCTTTTGGGAGGCTGTGGGAAAGAGGGTTTCCTTAAGCCAGTTTGCCCTTGAAAGAAAATGCAGAGAACCATAAGCAGAATTGTTCTACCTTGCTGTGAAGACACGTTCTGAGATGTCATCAGAGCAGTAGAGGTCTTTTCAATTCTTTGTTGATAACATGACACAAGGATTGCTTAATGGTTTGTATTCTAACAGAGAGGACTGTACACAGAGAAAACAGAGCTTTGAGAGGGGAGAAAACAACATCTACTTCTGGTTTTATTTTATCTTAAATGTAACCATTTAAAATAACTCACAGGAAAAATCTGCAACAACAACAACAGTCTTTGTTTATGTTTAAAGTATGTGATTAGCAATCTAGGTGTTAAAGGCATTTTAGAAGCTTAATGGACCCATGGAAACAACAAGCCATTAAAATACTGAATATAGTGATATTCTGGTATCAGCTGTTCTTTGTAGTGATGATTTCTGAATTAATACTAGTTTATAAGCAGAGGCCTGCTTTATGTGAATTAAAATGCACTGTATTTAGCTGCAAAGTTAATATGCCTCATAGTAATATTGCAAATTCCCTAACTATAATATGACCCAGTTACAGATTCTATAACCTAAATCATGTCTCAGTGATTTAGGAAGTGTTTAAACTACACATTAAATTAAATACATAGGAGTTAAAAAGGAAAATTTCACCACAGATGCAGCCTAATTAATCAGCACTCAATTGACTTTGTACTAATATTTTGAAATGAGATTTGTTTTCTTGTTTTCCATTTGAATGTTAATTTGTATCATTTATTAAAAAATCTGTATTTATAATTTTGGAGAATGTAATTAATAATTAAGATAATTAACTGAATCAATTCAGAGACATCTTTCTTTGTATTATATTAAGAAAAAATATGCATCTTCTTTCCTCAGTTAAGTATGCCTAATTGGTGTATGATAAATTCACACAGTATTTTGTATGAAATCTCTGTTGGGCGGGGTGGGGATGAAGGTAAACCAGGGAGCTATCTGCAGGTAAAATGTTCTTTTTGGTATGGTTGCATCTGTGATGGTACAGACTTTAGCCAGAATGTCTGAGATCATGACAATTAGGCCAATGCAATGAATGGAGTTGATTTCAATTGATTGCAGTATGCAATCCAACCCACTCAAAGAAACCCATGAATAAGAACTTAATTTAAAATGACAGGTGAAGCATTTGCTCAGCTTTGAACAGGGGATGATGAAGATAGTTAAGGGTATTGTCAGCCCTTGTAAACTAATTGTATTCCAAACTGGAAGGAAAAAAAGAAGAAAAAAGAAAAAAACAAACAACACACAAATATCTGACAATTTGGTAAAGGTTTGCTGCCATATGGCCTGAAACTAATGGGTTGTTGTTCTATAACATCAAAATCTGTTCAGAACATCTTCAGAGAGGAAAAAAAATAATTAAAAAATAATTTAAAAAATCACAAGTTAAATAGATCTTAACCAGCAATTGAATATGAGGGCAAGTGTTTTTGAATGAGTACTGCATCTTACTCTTCAAAGACCAGTGATTATCTTGCAGTGTTATTTCTCAAGTCATTCACTTTGATGTTAAAAAACATTTGCAGTACATATCTACATGTATATCTAGGGGGTTTTTTTTATCTATTGCTTGTTTTCTGATAAAGGATCTTAAAGCTCTAGGAAATTAGAAGTGTGTTCTAGCTCCCCTTGCACAGGGATGAGATGGGGAAGATAGAACGAGGAAACCTCTTTTTTTTTTTTCATCTTAAGCAGCTCAACAAGTATAGATCTTTTAAGAATCAGGTAAAGGATTTAGAAACACATTATGCACAGCTTAATAATGAATTGGATGCAAGAGCCTTGCGCAAACACATGTAAGTCCATGTGACGTTAGTGTAACCAAAAAGAAAGTGCTAGGGCACTCTCCCCTACCTGTTTAAGTGAACACATGTTGTTCTGCCCTGGAATTCCTCAAAACATACATGGAAATGTTCTGTCCATCTCTGTTATCTGAAAAAAGACTGACAGTATCTAGTTCATGAAGAATAACTGCCCCAAGGTAAGCCATGAGACAGGCTATGGCAGGAGCACGCCTTTAAGCGATGGAGTTCAGGGACTGGATATGCTGTATTTGTTGCTAATGGTGGTGACTGCTTTGTATGGGGGTACGTTTGTGTGAGATGGGTTTTAGGATTTGGACACTTTTGGTTCTTGCATCCATGAAACTAAGAATCAGTAAGTGGAATCAAAACATGCATAATTAGTGCCTCTTCTGTTTGTTTGGTCTTCAGGAAAATAAAGGAAAGTTTGGAGTGCTTTCCTGTTAAACTCAATAACTTGATCCATACACTTGTACAGATGTCAGTGACTGGCTCTGCAAAGCCTCCAGCTCCAGAGACTGTCCCCCAAGAATGGACAATGCTGAACGCAGAGAAGTCAATTGCAAGAGCCACCATTTTGGGGTTCAACAAAAAGTCTGACTCCGTATGTATTACGTTCTCTGCTTGCCTTCACTTGCCTTGATCTTTAACGACTCTTCTGTGAGCTTACATACTCTCCCTCCCCCTTTATAGAAGATGTGCCTGTGCCACATTAACAGGATCACAGGATGAACAGCAGTGCCATAAGCAATGAGCTACTGGAGAGAGAGCACCAGGCAGACAGCTATTAGCAGGGAGCCATTAAGGAGAGCAGTTCATGCCCTATAGTGAAAAATAAATCAAGAGCTAATTAAAGCATCCAGAAGGAAAGCATGGCACAAAATTAGGAAGTCTAATAGAAATCGGAGGCTGTTATATGATGCTTTAATGGTGCATTATTAGTTTTCACACACTGCAGTGGTCTTTCAGTGTTTCTGTTGTATGCTATCCAGGCAAGTTTCTCTTTCTGTGCAGCAAAGACTATAAATTACAAACTGAATTCTCTGGCAGTTGGCACTACATTAAAGAAAGGTTTTTCTTTGTTAAAATCACCCTATATTTTCTCTTGCACATTTTTTTAATGTAGCCCTCTGATCATTTCTCTTTTCTGCCTCTCCCTTTTCCCCAATACAGCTATATCTAGTCCAGGTGGTGCAAACCTGCAACGTGGTCACTTTTGTGGAAAAATCATTCGACCAGTTCTCAAAACTTCACTGCCATCTCCAGAAGCAATTTCCATCACATGCCCTCCCAGAGTAAGGCAGCATATTAGCAAATGTTATTCTGCTGTTAAATGGTTCTCTCTGTGCGCAGATAAAAATGTGAGAAAATGTACGGCAGACATATTTTTAGAAACACAAAGGCAAAGCGACATATTCTATCAAGCCTTCTATTCAGCCCCAGAAGGAACTGAATCACAGACTGTTGTGATAGCCTAAATTTTATGTGTTTTATTGTTTCTTGTTTAATGGGAGGAGAAGGGGGGAACAACTTGGGCCTCACACAGCTATTCCTGAAATCAAAGGGTAAGTGGTATTGACTTAATTAAAGGCATGATAGGGCCTTTAATAGTTTTTATTTTCTGCATTATGCTGATCAAAACTCACAGAAAAATAAGTGTATTAAAGCAATATAGGAGTGTTCACACTGGGTCAGAATGGAAACAATCCAATCTCTGACACTGGTAGGTGTGATCAACCTTTCTACATAAAGAGCACATACTCCCCCAGCAGAGAAATATGCAATGATCTTATGTACTATCCTGGCCCCAAAAAAATGATACTTTGTGCCTCACATAATTCAGTTTAATATATCTTAAAAAATATGCTATCACTAGTTGCAATAATTCTGAATATTACTTTTTACCCATATGCATGTCTCTTCCTGCTTTTTGTATTCTGAATCTTACTTCTTCACAGTTTCCCAGCACAGTGAGTCCCACAGTTTGTTTCTGTCTTATGTAAAACAGCTTTGTCTTATGTAGTTATTGTTCATGGCTCTGGCAATACAAGTGGAATTATGTATTCTACGAATACCATATATATTATAATGCACACACCATTGAGAACAAAGTAGTCGTCTCTTCAGCAATCATGCTGAGTCACCTTATACAAGCCCCTGTTCAAGCTCAATCTACAATAAAACATAAAGCTGGCCAAGAAGACAAGCAGGTTCCCTGAACCAAGCTGAGATTCAAGTGATATGCTTGAAAAATAGAAAAGTCTTCAAGGTTTGATCTGAAGTAAATAGCCACAAACAACACGGTTTTGACTTAAAAAATACAGTCCATGAATTTCAGATCCAAACTTGATATTCCCCCAAGCTTGTGAAACGCATTCAGTTAAATGGATTTAGGTTAGTTAATTCTAGAGAATCTTTCTCCTATCTGAGGGACTTTTAATTGACTCCAATTTGACTCATTATGATTGGTTCACTTGAACTGGTTTGCAGCAGTTGGTGAGAATCAGAACTTCGCTAAACACTGCAAGTGCTTGAACTATGGTTTTGATTTGGAGATATTTGCACGCTAACTACTAGCTTGTAAAATAATACATTTTAAGAAGTACCTATTTATGATTTTTTCCTGTGGCGAGCAGAGCCCTTTGAAGGAAAATATGTTTCTCTTTAGAAACACATAGACCTCAGAAACCCTGTAGTGAATTTCAAAAATAATACTAGCTGTTTTTCAGATAACTCTACCTTAATAAAATCCTTCACAACATTTTCACTGCAAAAAAGAGTTCCAGAACTCACAGAGGGTTAGTCTGCATATGCTCAGGCTGTGTTTAAGAGCTCCAGAGCTTTGTTGTCATAATTCAGTCCCAGCAGTAACCTGTCACTGTATGATCTTTCCCTAATACTGTGTTAAAGTAATTCATTTTGTGATGTTTCTTTATATGTGTGCTCTTTAATGTTAAAGTTTTGGTTTGTTTTCCAACAGAACTTCACCAGTTTGAGGCTTTTCATGTATTCTAGATTTTATTCTAATAATAAAAACCTAATTATTTCTTTATAGGAAGTTATCACTGAAACTGCCATACCCTATCAGACCATTAGTCTGTCTTCGTATTACAAAGCTCCAGCTCTGGCCAATACCAGGTGCTTCAAAGGAAGGAAAAAGCCTTGTTCCATTATGTAACCACAAAATCAGTTTGAAAATGTATGATTTAAAAGTAAAATGTCTCATATTACTAGAATAATTGGAACCACTAATAGAAAGGACTTGGTTACTGCTTTGTATTGATTCGTGAAATTGTATGTATTCATGTCTCAGTCAGGGGAAATAATGCAATATGAGTCTGCTTCATACAAGTGCTAAATACTGCCTATATTGCAAGAAACTAATGGCAGAAGCTCCGAGTTCTCAGTATCTGATATTTTGCTATTGACATGTAAACATTCAGCCCATTCAGTCAAAACACAGCTGCCGCAAGCAAGCCCTTGCACTCTAGCACCTTCCTTCTCATTTGGTTTCAGACAGAATATTAATTCTGTTTAATTAGTGTTTTTTAAAAGGCTAAAAACCTTTTCACCCAACAAAGCATTTAAGTGATGTAATGTATACAAAGAATGTTCTTCAAGCTAATAGATAGGAAACGGAATCTGCTGTGCAGGATGTCTGCATGTGGCACAAGTTCATATTTTTCTGATATACTTAAGGTAGATGCAAAGCTCAAACCAGCTTGGGAAGTTAACCTTTTCTAACACAAGTGTGTTCACAAGTGCAAAGTCAGCTTCGGCCACAGGCGCAATTCAGCAAAAGCGTCAAGGCCTTTGGAAGAAGTGTTCAGTACTACCACAAGGGTCGTATTGTCCTTCACAGCAGCAGAGTTATTGGTGCTATCAATCAGCAGTTTCTCTGTTTGGCCACTGTGCTTAGGATGCATCTTCTGAGGGCCTACATTTTACAGCCAGAATCCTCTCTTTATGTTATACAGTCCAATTAATTTTAAGCTACTTCCAAACAGATCCTCCCTACCATCTCTTGAAAGAAGTCCTTTCTGTGCCCCAGAGGAAAACAGAATGTCCACAGGCTATCTATATGTGCCAAATGGCCCGGGCTCTATTTTTATCTGTGCAGCTCATGTAAGTCATGATCCTGGGTCATCTCGCTTTTCCCCCATCTCATTATGAGTCCTGCCACTGTAATTTCATGAGGCAAGAATCTCCTCTTACTATTCATTTTGAGCCCTAATCTTTCAGTGCTATAGGCAAAAATAATCAAAAGGTCATACGTACATACATATGTACAATGTGCTGCTGTCATCCTGGCCCCTTGCTGCCTTAATTGCAGACTAAGTTATAGCAGTACTGAGTTCTTCCTTAGAAGTATTACACCAGATGGATAAAGATCTGTCCTCTCCTAAAAGAAATTACAATATCTTGTTAATCAGTATTCTCTTCATAAAAGAACTTCTGTTACAAAACAAGCTGAAAAGAGCCCAACCCAACAGGTCTAATTACAGTTCATAAAATCTAATTACATTGAATCTCTTGGTAACAAAACCTGTGGGTTAATCATCTTCAGTCGTTTTATTTTCACTAGGTGAGGCTGTTATTTGCCATTTTTACAGCTGGGTGGTTTGCAAAACTGGTCAGTGTTCCTCTCTAGGGATGGCAGTCCAGTGCTCCATGTGTTGCTATTTGGCTGGCCTTTGAAAATCTGACAGCATCTTATCACCGAGCTGTGGAATTGGGTAAAACCTGCTCAAAGCAGGATCTGACCAGCTGCCTTTTAAAAGGCCGGCCAAGTGCCTCTTTTCAGTGTGTTGCACTGCTAGATGGCTCTTCAGTCATTTGTCCGGAGCCTTCAGATATCTCTTGAGATCCGGTGGATAAACAGTGGATAAAGGTGGTACCAGAAATTAGAGGTCTGTGAGCAAGACACAATTAACTGTTTACAGTGGTGATGTAACAAGAAACATAACCAGATCAAAACCTCTACTTTTCTATATCACATAGATTAGAGGACGTAAAGCATAATGTTAATTATGAACCCAAGTATTAGTAATCCATATCACAAAAACCATTACATGCAATTTAGCACAGATAGCTTTTCTAATGCTCCTTCAACCTGAGAGAGAAATAGTCCTTGTCAGGGCCAGGTTAATCTAAATCAATTATGTGTATTGCTAAAAATCTAATCTTTTGACTGATCTAACGTGCGTTGTCTCTAAAATGCAAAGATGATTCAAGTAAAAAAAATGTGCGGTTTTGACATTTTCAATCAACAAAGCATTTGAAAATTGACATAAGGCCATTCTATGCATATGTGGTTTATTTAGTAAACTGAAGTGAAATTCATCTTAATAAAAATTCAGCCAGAACATTAGTATTATTATTGCTTTTATTGGAATTGATTTTGTTATTGTGATGATCATTTGTTTTCATATACTACTTTTATTATACTAGTGCCTGAAATTACATATGAGATCAGGGACCTTCTCTAAAAAACCTATCTACACTCTAAATAGCTGTGGTAAAAAAGCAAGCAATGATAAATTCGTAAAATGTCATGCTGTTGCTATAAGGCTTAGGTATGCAGTATTCTGTGGTAAGGGTTTGCATAGCCTCAGCCCTGGACTGAGGTCATAGATCTGTTCTGCTGTGCACAGTGCAAAAAATGGGGAGGGTGTTGTTTTCCTGCGATCATAAAGGGCCAGGTTTTAGAGGTATTTAGAGATCATAAAATGCAAATAAGTGCCTTTTAGGTTTTGGTTTGTTTGGTTTTAAGTAATGATTTAGACAGAAAAAGTGGTACAGTATGAAACAGAATATCAGAAAATTATTAGAAGAACCAGAGTCAGAAGGTAAACAGTCCACTGGACACTGTACCCATCCCTTCCCCTCCCTGCAAAACCTCTTAGAAAGCGTTAAATTTCCTCTGTTAGGTAGAGCTGGAAATATTTTCAGCAAATACAGTACAAGAGGTATACTTACAAAAGCTCTTCTTTTGCAGGTTTCCCCACTCATGGCATTTACCTTTTACAGATCTTGAACATAAGAGAGTGAAGGATTTAAATCTCTATCTGAAGCAGCTGTTAAGTGGATCCAGGAAACTGGCTAATGTGAGCACTTTCAGCATTTATTTTATTTGCATATGACTTTTAGTAGCATTGTACCAAAAGATTCAGAAAGCTTTCTGTGGCCTCATTTGTTCAAAAAAAAAAAAATAAACCCACACAAAAACCCAAACATAAATGGCACATCTTCTAATGCAGCTGTTTTGAGGTGGAGCCATTGTGGCATTCATCAGACCTTAAGACAAAGACAAGAATGACTGAAAAATGTATTAGACCTGGCAGAGCATTTTTCAAAAAAACTCCTGTTCTTTTGCTGCCATCCGAAAGTAGTGATTCACTGATTTTTTGACAGTAAGCAGTAGGTTCTGAGGAATGTAATGTCTAAAAAAAAGGAGTAATTTTTGAAATATTGAAGTCTGATTTTGACAGTTTTTAAATAAAATGTTCCATTCTTTCAGCCGAGAAATACTCTTCATTTCAAAATTTAGTTAACATGCAGAAGAAATTGTTTTGCAAACATAAGACAAAAAACAGAGTGTTTCAATATTATCAGAATGATACCTTGTGGCCATTAAAACTGGTGTTTTCACAGTTTTTAATCCATTATTGTTTTCTGAGATTCTCCTGCTGTTTCAAAATGGAAAGTTGAGACGGTAACAAACTCTTGACTTCTCATTGCCTGGCCCAGGACAGAGCCTTATGTGCCTCAGCATTGTAAAAGCCAGGGCCAGGAGCAACTAACAGGGCCTGTGCACCCCGGGAGGAGGGTGTTAAATCATTATGCCGCGTCATTTCAGAGGCTGAATGGTCAATTACTGATCGTGACGCCACGGTCTGAGAGAAAGGAGCATCTTCTAGCGGCCAGCTGTTGTCAGGAAAGCTGTCAGTCGGGCAGGAAAAACAGTGTTTTATGTTAGATCCAAGGCTTATACTAGAGGCAACTAAATTCAAGGGAGCCAGGGCATGAGCTCGCGCGTTGACGCTGCTGTTTCACTGTTGGCACGTTCTCTAGCAGAGCTTGGGCCTCTGCCAGGTGAGCCATCTCATGTACCGTGGCCTCAGGGCCATAGCACAAACTGAGGCTGGACTGGTTTAATAGCATAGATAGTCTAGGATGCCAAAAGAGGGTATGACAGCACGTTTTTTTCTCAAAAATTTCAAAAATCTTGCAGGAGGAGAAAAATGTTTGCTGCCTAACTGCATAACTTTCCCAGCTGTGACTGTGTAATGGAGATTAAAGAGGAAATTGTCTGTATGTAAAACCAACAGGAGTTTCCTTATTAATATGAACATAAATTCTGTGCCCTGAGTTGAAATCGAGGATAGATAATATCTGTCTCACAGAGTTACACTCAATTTGGTATGGACAGCTGACTTGGGTGCTTGGCTCCCTTCCCTGACCTTGCTGAATAAACCGCACAAGTTGGGGTTAATTGTTGTGCAATTTCTGTCACTCACATTGGGGTCATGGGTTTATTTTACATTAGCGCCTTTTGGTCACAGCTGAGGAAAAACTGATATAAGCCAGTGACCTAGAAATGAAGAGCTCTATATCTTCTGCTGTGCGCTGGGCTGCTGTAAGGTACATGGATTTTCAATTTGGGGCAAGCACTACTGTGTAGAAGCCTAATCTAAGGTTGAAAAATTAGAATGCTTAAAGCCCTGGGATAGTAATAAAGACATTTCCTGGTCATGAGCCTTCTCCTGTCTCCTGCTCCATGGTCTGAGAATGGGCCAGTAATCAGCCAGAGCATGCTGCCTTGCCATGGGCTTCCTAATGCCTTTCTTCCTGCCTTTATGGTTCTGCAGCATGCACCCGTGGAGGTGGGTATGTTCTGCCAGCACACAAAGAGGGTGTTCAGAGGGCACCATGCGCAGATCTGCGTGGGGACATACACTGCTGTGGCTCTGAACCAGCCCAGTGGGGTCATTCAGACATGCTGGACTATGCCCTTGCTGAAAACCGTTCCAGTCCAGTACAGCTTATAGTGCTGAACCACGAGGAGAAGAAAACTGTTTTTTGTCTAAGAGGGCTGCACAGCTACTGGTGTGCTGGACTTAGAGGGCACGATAATAAACAAAGTAATGAGCAGATTGTTTCCATCTGTAAAGTGCTGTTGGATGCGGGAAATCATCTTGCTTATCACCACGCAGCTAACCTGCAATTCTAGATGGCAAACTTGAAAGATATTGGTAGTCTATAAACATTGAATCATTATTTTTACTTCAATATGCTGCTCCTGCTGGGAGATGTGAGAAATTTATAAAATATTGACGTGTTCTGACCCACTTAGAACAAGGAGACCAGTCAGTGGGTAATTTCCTTTGTATTCTCAGCCAAAGGCTTCTTTTTACTTTTCCCTTTGGTATGACTCTTTAAAAAGTGTCATGGTGTCGTCTTGGTTTTACTCTGAGCAAAAAACCACACTAAGAGGCTTCCTTGATAAAAATAAATACAATTATTTTATCTCTCTCCATGCCTTGGACAACTTTGTAGTCAAATGTGTATTTTCTCAAATTGCTAGGGAGCCTGACCAAAACCATTAAGTGAGTTGTCTGTTCTCAAGCATTACCAAATTGTCATTCCTGTGAAATAGTGAAACTATGCAGGAATAAATAATTAATTCAGAAATTTGTGAAGAAAGCTTGTAAGAGCAGATGCCTGTAGAACAGAGTTCCCTTTATTTTCTTGACACAACCTTTCTTCTGAATTGTATCTGTACTATATCGTAGCTGTATTGTAGCTGTATGGTATACTGGAGTATTGTCTGAGATGGAGAGAAGAGGTTTTATTTCGTTATAAAATACCCTTGCTATCACTGTAAACACATTACCCTGATTGACTAGACACTGTCTTCAGCTCCAAAAAGTTTTGTTACGTCCACAGAGGACTGACTACACACTTTAGTTACCAATTAAGTAATTAAAAATCCTAGGAATAAAGAAAGAATTGGATTATACCCAAATTCCTTCCTCAGTCATGCCTTAAGTGCATGCTTTCTAGTCCAGACTAAGTTCTGATTATGAAAATTGTGTTATAATTAAAAGCAGGTCAGAATGTCACTGACCTTTTCTGCTAAATGCTTTGAACGAAGGAGGAGAGGTGGAGAACAGCTGCCTTCTCATTTACACTGTAGTTCAAATGGAATTAAATTTTTCTTTAAACCCTCCTTTAAAGAATAGAGACTTCAAGCCACCTTTCTCTATGTCTGAATTTTAATATCAGATCCAATAAACACAGAAACATCAGCTAATGGAGAGATGTTTGCTTTTGGCCCAGTTTAAATGCTTAAACGTGCTCATGTTTGTCCCCAGTCAAAGAAATTTTTAAGTCTGTGGTTGACTTTGAACACCAACCTCATTCACTGACTTCCTCTCAGACAGTCATTGAAGAGTTGCCTAGAAGTGCTTTTTCTCAATTCGGGTGAACACTCAGTTGTAAGAACTGCACCACCAGACTATATACATGAATAAGCTATATTCATTACACCAATCACTAAAATGCAAAAGTTGATGCACCTTCGGAGTCATATTGAGTCATTTAGGACAGGATCAAAAACAAGTTTCAAGCTCTTTTTTAGTTTCATTCTACTCCCAAACCAGTGGCAATACGTGTGATCACACAGGAAGAATATTTAATTTTGTGCCAATTGCATTGGTGCTGACTGGGTGATCAGCTGTGTGCGTTGAAATGCCTGGGTCTTCCAGATCAGCAAGGCAATGTACTCAACAATGTTTAGGCTTGCTTCATTAAATGGCAAAAAACCAAGCGGTGCCACCAATAAGAGTTGAAGCATAAAGCAGCAATAAATTGAAGGTTAGCGACATGGAGGAGGACAAAAATACACATTATCAAAGTATAAATCCAATCTGTGACAAAAGGCAGCTGCTACTCACCACTTTTATGTTTTTCTCTGTTTCACTCAGCTCCAACTGAGTGATGGGCTGAATGGAGATTGGAGCCCAAATCTCATAACATATCATATAAATTAGGGCTATCCTAGTGGCTTGTCATCTCAATGCTGTATTGTAGGAGGGTTGTACACTCCCTGGGGACACAAAAGTAAAGTAAGGTTCCATTAATTTAGTCTGCTCTTGGCCCTGGTGTCAAACAGCAGCATTCACAAAGCTGAATGTCTTCATGCTTATCTTGAAAAGACAACGTGGAGCTGGCTTGGACATTGTGAATGAAAAAAAAATTAAAATAAGATTAAATCTAAAGCAGTGTTTTATATAGCAGCTGTGTGTATTTCATACCATCAGGCAGCTAGTGACTTTCTCTGGATAATCATCCCATCTCATCATTTAAATGAAGAGGCATTTAGTTTGTGGATATTGTTATTGATAACACAGCTCAGACACTAGATGTACTTACTGATCTTGCAAAATTACGTAGCCTTAAATAAACATATATAATTTGTCCCACATCTTTCACATAGATTGGTTTTGTGTGCAAGTCTGGCGGGCTTGAATATTTGAGGAGGTTTGTTTATCCTGGTGGGGGTTTAACAAACATAATAGTAAGTGCAGGTGCACGGTAGGCTAACTAGTAAAAAGCAGTGAGGTATATTGGCGTTTGACTCTATAGAAATTTTCTAAGTATCCCAATTATCTAAAGACTTACCTATCGCAAGAAGGTAAGCAAACAGCGACAGTGTAACAGCTATGGATAGGTCCTGTAAATAGCTTTATGCTGACTTTTAGACTGTGTAAAAGGACCTTAAAGAGGCTGTAAATGGAAATTATTGTAAATTATGTTCACTCATTTTCAAACATACAGTGAAAACCAGGACGGCAGTGTTGTTCTAGAGTGACTAATGTTTTGCACTATAAAAGTAATCAAGTTTGATGAGAGTTTCCTATACTTCATTTGTATTTTATTCACTGGTGCTACATGGGCTTGGCAGAGATGAAAAAATAGCTCCTGCAGTGCCTGTATGGAGGTAGTACAAAGTGCACCCAAGGTATATGGGTCCCTTAAACTCCCACCACTCCCATACTCCTGCAGCAAGGAACCCAGCGGAGCCAAAATGGGGAGGGTTCAAAGTTCTCTCTTTTCTGCTGTCCTTTGCTGAAGTTATAATAGCTGCAGCAAGGTCAGCTTTTTCTGGTTTCTTTCTTTCCTGCTGATTCTCCATCCTGTTAAAGTATAAGAGGTGCATGGGTGTTCTTTGACGCCAAATGTACTCTAACACAGCCGAAAAGAAAGCTGAAAGCAGGGGAGAGGCTGCTTTTCTTTCTAACAAAATTAAATCTGTCTTGAAATCTGGCTATGTTTCACTAACAGCAGAATGCTTTTCTAGTTGGACTCCGATAGAGAGCAGTAGATAAAATTCTACTGTGCTACAGTGGTGCAGGGCTGTGCCAGCTCCCCTGACACCACTGAAATTGCTTATTTCAGTTTTATCCTAGTGTAAGTGAAGGTGTGGAATTTGTCCCTTTTGAGTTTCACGTCTGAATAAAGGTCATGCATGAGTGCTAGCCAGATCAGTGCTGGTGCACCCATACATACCTGGCTGCTCCTCAGTAGACTAATGTTGTTGAGTGACCTGGAATTACCTACTAAAGACTGTTGTCTTACTAGGCAAGAATGTTATCAGACAAATGATAGGAGACTTTTGTAAAAATCCCGAAATGGGCAGTATTTCAGGGAGTTTCCATTTACTGATTTAAAGAGAATCATTCCGGGGAAAAAAGGGTAGATGAGTTCTTGTGGTCATCCTCAGTGCCTAACTGTCTGCCAGGCTGTGACAGAGTCTCTAAGTTTCCGAGCTATGTTCACATCTTCGTAATTACAGTTGCTTCCTTAGAAGTGGACTCTATCCACCTAAATATGGTGTGCTTTTGATCATACATACCTTCAAGTCTCTGCTGTGCCTGTTTCTATTTAGTGGTGTAATAGATGCACACTGAACTCTAAGCATATACTTCAGTACTGTTGACTGGAATCCAACTGATTGAAGTCTCATTGATTTAGGAATCACTTGAAAGTTCAGTGTGTGCTTTGGTGGTCTGCAGGCAAAGGGTGAGCTTAAGAAGGTACCTGCACAGTTTGCTGCTGAAAATCTAAATGATGGAGTCCTGCAGCAGACAGATTAACGTGGTTCATGGAGAAATTACTGTCTTGTGAATAACAGCATGCAAAATGCCTTTTTCCGCAAACATGTAGGAGATTATCTCCGTTGCTTTCTAAGCACTTTGCCCGGGATAGACTGCTACATCTGCCCCTGCAACCTGACCTGTTGTGCTTTTGCTTTCCATTTGCCAACATTAGCCTTGCTGCTTACCCACATGCTTCGAAACCTGTTGAGTACAATGGACACACAGACAGGGAGAGCTTTGAAATCAGTGCTGTGGCACCAGCAGCGTACATGCCTGTCGTGTTCATGCCTGATGTAAGATCTGCTTGAATTCCACTTCCATTCTTAAACCGAGAATAATTTTTTTTCAGTGTTGTTTCCTTTAGAAATGAGAATTTGAAACTATCACCTGAAACAATCTTTGTATGTCCTGCTTACAAACCTCTCTCTTCATGTATTTCCATTTCTTGCTGAAAGAGTAAGCAAGGAGAAAGCAGAACACCAGATTGCTCAGCGTGGAATTTTTTATTTCTCTTTCAAGTCAGTTAGTGTACCCTTCCTTCCACCTCCTGCCCACTTCTCTCAAGATCTTTGAACTCGAAGGACTACTTAGGTTTCTCTGCTTATGTTCATGCTGTCAAATAAAGGCTGAGCTGCCAAAAATATAGTCTTTCAACCCTTGGGATTTTCTACAGTTGGGACTTGTGCTGAAAGAGCAAATGGAGGTCCCACAGGAATAACTTGGCTGTTTAAAGCTACTGGAAGCTGAGGCAGGTGTATGGGCTTTCCCCTGTAAGCTGTCTTCACAAGATGAGAGAACAATTAGTCATGCTTAGAACAGACAGGTATATTGGCAGTCCACTGCTAATAGCTTAAGGATTTGTCATTCAGTTCAAAGAACATAATTCTGTTGGGTTATCTTTTTTCTCCCTGATTTTTCTTTTAAAGAAAATATCAGTGTGCAAAGAAAAATTCCAGGCAGTAGAATGAAAAATAAAGGCAACTGCTAAAATAAATCCAGATTGCTAAGTCTTATCTCTATGCGGAACATACACACCTTGTTTCTCTGTCTGCTGTAACCACATGTTAACTCCTCACTAGCTGCATTTGTCACTAAACTCTTCCTTGTCTTTTCCCCCTGCACAAATCAGGCCACATCTTGTCAAGCTGAAACAAGACAAATGCTCCATGAAGTACATCTTGCTGATAAGAGACACATTATTTTCCACGGCCTGAAAAAAAACAACGGTGACATTTTAATGCTAGAATCTAGAAAGTTTCTTGTTCTACCCATTCATTACAGTGTCAGTCCAAGTAGCATCAGTATGAATATAGCAATTCTAACCATCCTGAGGAATGGCCATTCCGAAACACGGCTGTATGAAAAAGCTAATAAAATGCAATTACTGTCCACCTTTGATTCAGAATCATGAGGGTCCATTTCAGAATTCACATTTTTATTGCCTTGCACAATACTCAAATCTGGGGATTTGGTTTATTGTTTTAATTCTCTGCAGCTGATGTAACTGCCTGTTATATATGTTCACTAGAGCAGCACAGGTAAAAATAAAAGTTATAGTGCAGTACATGAGGTGGATTGCTCTTTTAACCAGGACGGCGAAATATGATCATCCCTTTCACTCTCCATTTCTTTCTGGTAGGAGGTAACGCTGTGTGGAGCTTTTCAGTGCGAGTGCCCATTAAGCTGCCATGCGAGGGAGGTACGCGCAGCATCTAAGCCTCAGGGAGGCACACATTAGGTCAGATGCTCGGGGTCCGTCCTGTGCCAAGGGCAAATTTCACACTGACTACACAATGTACAGTGAAGATGTTCTCCTGCGTTTGTTTCGCAGATGGGCTGCTCTGTAAAAGTAGTTGCAGCTGCTAGTGCGTATCTTGAGACACTGGAGATCTAGCAAGAATGCAAATCTATGGCCCACGCGGCACATTGCGGTTTGGAAGTGTGTTGACAGAAATGGGCCAGGTAGGCACCAATGCAGCACCCCTGAGCCAGTGGTAAGGGGGACCTTGTCTTCCCAGTGCCTGTGTTGAAATCAAGCTCTGGGATCCTTGCCCGTGATCAGAGGGGAAAGGCTCCCCTTTAGCACTAACTCCAATATACACATTAGAAGCCTACTAGCAATCTGCTCACAAGGGAACAATTTAAGGAACAGAGCACAACGTATGATATTCCCTAAAATATTTTTATTTTCTTTCAGAATGAGCTTGTACTCGCCTTTTTCCTGAACTGCTGCAAAAATACCTTGGCAGAAGATTCATCATCTGTGACCTTAGGTATGTGGATTACCAATCCTACTTGTTTTCTCAAGACTGCTTTAACAAATATTAAATATAAATAATGCAAAGGTGAGTCTAAAGTGTTTAGATGGCTTTTTTTTTTTTTTTAAGATATAAAGATACCAAGAATAATTCCTGATTTCTCAAGGTCTCTGAAAATGTGTTAGCAATGTGACCTGTAGCTTTCTTTCACTTTGACATATTTTCCCCAGCAATGCTTCCTTTCTTTTTGAATAAACATACCTACATGCAAAGTAAAAGTTTACACAAACTGTGGCAGGTTTCTTGCTTTACAAAACAAAATCTTTAGAGAGGAATCTGGAGGAAAGGATCTGTGTCATGACAAAGCACAATGTGTGCTTGGACAAGCAAAGAAAATTCGGGATGACTTATAGTCATTTTCACAATGAGTGGAGCAGGTAAATAACAGAACATTATGTTAATGCCTAGGCATACATTATTAATGATAGTGGTAATTCACTGCTTTACAAAACAGATTCCACATTGCTCCCTTAGCCTATCTAAATACTTAACCCATTTCCCTCTTCTGTCCAGCACCTAATTTAATCTAATCTCTAGCATTACAGCATTAAGAGCCAAAGCATAAACCTTAGAATGTAAACTGTGAATGTTTACTGTCTTCCACTGCACTAGTTCTGTACTGAAAATAATCTTCCGTAGTCAGTTTTTAGGCAAAATAAAATCTCATGAAGAGGTCTGCAGCTGCACTCTGCACCACAACAATTCAGCTGGTTACAGGCTCTAAGTGATAGGATAGTTTTCAAGATCACCAGTTGTCTGCATTTCAGAAAGGAGTGCAAGTATCTCTGCATATTTAGTTTGCATGTCCATTAAGTTAATTTAATCTCTCTGCAGACAGGGCCTTCATTATCTCTTTTGCTGGAACCATTTTTTTTAAACCATCAGAACAAAATAAATCCTATTCTGGCTTCTCAGCCTTTGGAAGATTCCCCCTGTGTAGAGTTTATTTGATTAGGGCATGCCATTATCATATTAAATCCATTATGACTATTGGAAATTACTAATGGTTGCACTAGCTTTTACAAAGGGCTGAGGAGATAATGCAAAGATGTCCTAGGTGTTAGGAATATCCAAGGCTAAATCTTGTCACAGAAAATCCAAATCAGAGTTCAGATGTAACAGGTAATCTGGGCTTGTGGGCTGCCTCTCTCTGTAGACTCTTTAGCAAGGATGTATACATTTGAGAGTGAGCTGAGGCATAAAGGAGTTAAAGTCCCAGGTCTTTAGAAGGATTTTGACATTTCAGTAATATTTAGGTGCCTAATTATCTGGGTGTAAAAGTCATATGCAAAAGCATGAACTGAGTCTGTAATAAAGTTGAGAAGTAAATTAAAGTCTTGTAATTCCTACAGCAGTGTCCTGCACCAATATAGTCTGAAGGGTAAGCCCTTTGTCATTGTTGTCAATGACATCAAAATCGGAGAAGAGAATAGAGAAACAGAGGTAAGAATGTGTTTAGTGAGTATGCGGTGAAAGCTATGTGACCGGTAACCCAATCTGCTGGTTCACGATGCACTTCATGGGGGTGAAGGTCACAATCTGGTCGGGAAAGATGGTCACAGAGGGATTATTTTTCTCCTGCTCAGGAACTCTGCCTTCTCAAGTTTGGACACTTCAGTTCTAGACTCAGGGCAAAACTTGTGTTTAACATAGGAGAAAAAACCAAACCACCTAAAACCCCACATCCTTTTCGCCTAGAAAATTCATCGCTGTCATTTATTGATAGAATACCAGTAGCACACAAGGTCCAAATCAGGACCCAATGAGTCTAGACTCTGTGAAAACAGAGAACAAGAATAAGTTGCTCTGGGACTGGCACCACTTCTAGTCAGTGAGGAAAAGAATGCACTTGGCTGACAGTCAATTGCAGCGGACTGTGGAAGTAGGTGAGCTTAGCTGTAGATGAGCTAGCTCAGCTGTCAGAGGAAGACCAGACATGGACATGCTAATTACTCACCGGAAAAATTATTTGCACATATGTTAGTCTATGCCTCGCCCCTTGCTGTTGTTAGACTGCTGCCGAACCCCAGCTAGCTCACTTTGATCTATGCTGCACAGCATTCTGTACCCTACTATCATCCATCCTGTGAGAAGGAGAAGACATAGGTCCAGCTGAGGTGGGAAATGGCTGATCATGCCAAGCTGAACAGGTAGCAGAGAAGAAGCTGCTGGAAAGAGCACAGTAGTCCTGAAGGGTCTTGTTTGCCGACCGTGCCCTGAAACACTTTTGGTTTGAGAGTAAGTCCAGCAGTAATGCCGTACTCAGTCTGGCCCAGGAATTAAGTTCACTGAGCATCTCAGGAGAGAGGCAATTTCCATGAAGAGAATACATCCTTCCCCTACAGCTTTTTTGCTTTATGAGCTTATAGGGGCCTTAATTTTTGCCTGCTTTAAAGAATAACTCAGGTTTAATATGGACTGTAGCTTTCCATGAATCTTGTGATTTCTCTCTCTGCCTTTACACAAGGAAATAATCTGTCTGTTAATTAGGATCAGTATAAAATAAAATGAATGCCCAATAGAAGTGGGTTATGAATTCTGATCAAGACAGCATCTTTCTCTTACATTGCTTTAATTTACAAATGTTGTAGGTAATTACACTTACTAAAGTAAAATAAAAATTAAAATTTATGAATTTGTACTGTGCTTCTAGCAATGAAGAGATTAAAAATCAGTGCTAAATTTACTTTGACATGAATACTGATTCAGTACTCCCAGTGGGGTGAATTCTGAATTGTACTGAATATTGTCAGCATTTCATTATACCAAGCTCACTACAAGGGATAGAGAGCAGTTATCAGGAATGATTTCACAGACAGCCTTTTATAAAAATCCTTTAAAAAAAGAAAGAAAGAAACTCTATCAAAATAGTGTTTATATCAATCTTGTTTATTTTTCTTCTCTTGAGCTTATTTTTCCTGAAAATATTAGTAATTCAGATTGTTTCGCCAAAGTTATGAAATCAAGAAGTCTTTGCTATCGGTTATAACAGTGCACAACACAGGTCCCACTCTGGCACGTTTGATTAGTGCTTCACTCATGTCAAGGGCTGCTCTCCATTTACTGCACTAGAGAAGCCGCCTCTATGTTCTTCTAAAGGAAGATCCAAGCTTTCTGAAAAGAGTATCAAATGGTACACTTCTCCATGCAGAATTGCAGTCCTCATGAATAGTACTCAGGAGGGTCGGCTATTCTGCTCATGTTACATCTCATGTTTCAGTCTGCTGCCGTTGCTCATTCTTGATGTAAAGCTTTAGCCACAAGTCATATTCCTGCTTCGGCTGCATTTAGGGTGTTTTGATGGCCGTAAGCGCCTCTTGTTGGCTTGAGGGATGAAAACAGTGAGATCATTAAGGTATTTACAGCTCAGTATCTGAAGCTGGGTACACTGGAGGCTCATAAACCCAAGCTGTAGCCAGAGCAGGCAGCTGGTTGGCTTGGGGCATTCAACCCTGGCCCTGGAAAACCAAACAGGTTCCAGTACCCTTTGGTGCCGGGTGTTAAAATAGACTGTCACCAAGAAGGGTCTAAGATAAACCTGAGGGTCCACAATACAAAATAAAACTTACCTCCCTAACTGTAGTGCTGTGACACTTAGTTAATTAATGCTTTTACGCTGCTTTACAGTCCATGTGTGAAATGCAATGTATTATTAAATTATAGTTTCCCTATTGATTTTTTTCAGTCTTCTGTGTAGCGCCTTCCTCGCTGTTTATATTTCTCATGCATTGTGCGAAGTGTAATGCAGAGCTTGTTTTAAAATGCTGCTGGTGAAAACATCTTACAAATTACAGAATACAGAGCTGGAAGTTCTCCAACATGCTAGAAAATACCACCTAGATAAAGAAAAGAACTGCATACTTGACCACTCTGAAAATCATTCCACCTTCTGTAGAAATTTGAACACTAATTGCATTAATTTTGTCATTCAAAAAGAAGAAAGGGCCCACAGTTTTCTGGTGCTTATGTTCCTTGATAAAAGAGAGTATAAACTGGCGCGGTGTTTGCAATTTTCTGCAATACGGTTTGGTGGCTGAGTTCCACTGCAGAGCGCTGGGACACATGGGCACAAGCCATACCGAAAAACGTGACGGGCACTCCAGGGTCCTCGTTTGGTGTTTGACAGCTTTTGCTTTGACACCAGTGAGCAAAGAATCTGTCTCTGGGGGATGGAAATCTTGCTTCAGCTGAAGTCAGTGGAGCTTTGGCCTGTATCCACAACAGACCAGTGTTTAGGCTTTGCCTATAATGGAATGAAAGTGGAGCATGACAGTTCCTAAAAATGCAAGGCCTGAGCTCAGGTCCATCTGCCCAAGCTGGATAGACTGGAAGTAAATATTATATGTGTATTTTATTACAATTTGAAGCTAAAATCACCTAGACTTCAAAGGCACTATGATTTAGCACTGAATGTAGAAAAACCTAAAATGTATCAGCTGAGTGTAGCTAACAGTAACTGTCTTTCTTTAGAAAACAGAAGTAATAGAAGTTTCTTCCATGTTTATCAGATTCCCCGCACTCTGTTATTTTTTTTCTTTTCCTTCCTTTAAATTTTTTTTTCATTTTTTCTATTAACATTCAATTTATTACATAGAGCAAATATTTTAGCAATAGCCATGCCCATAGTGTCTGTTTCAAACTTCATTTTACGTACCCAATTAGAAATGCATTTTCCCCTCCCATGTTTTTCATTAGTTTCAACTTGGTTAGAAACTTATTTACATTTGGTATTTTTAAATGAAAATTCTAGCTCCCACAGAGAAATTCCTTGACTCGACATAAGCACTCACACTATAAAACTTAAGCAATGCAGAAAAAGGCACTGGTATTACTGGTAGGAGAGGAAAGGCACGAAGTTCAGACGAATTCTAATGATGTAATTTAGCCTCTTAAATCTGCTGCTCTTGCTGCACTGCTCAGGATGACCCACTGCAACTCACAAAATTAACAAAGCCCGACAAGTGAATTGTGCCCTTAAATTAAAACACAACTCCCCTTGTGTTACACTGTAGGTAATGCTCTAGAATTCTGCCTTCCCTGTTGCAACTGAAAGGAAAAAGGCCCCACAAATGGCTTTGCACAGTGTGGGGGGAGAAATTATTTTTGTGGGGTTTTTGTTACCCTGGAAAAAACTCAGCATTAACTGGTCCATGGAGTTTTCATCCCCAATCCCCCCCATACTTATTTGCATACAACAGTAAATGAAATCAGGTACAGTCTGGCTAAATGATTTGTCAAAGTTCATAAAGGAGAATAACAAATGAAGAAGTGCATCTCGGTCTTCCAAGTCCCAGCTTAGTGATTTCTTCATAAGATTTCAATTCTTCAAGAGTCTGTTTCAGGCCCTTCTCTAACTAGGATGCGATTAAAAATGTATTTTTGTAGTCTCCAAAGGGAAGAAATTGGAGATGGGTTCATATTCTAAAATTCCAGTCCAAACATCAGAAACTCAGAAGTGTTGATATCCAGGCTGCCTGGAAAAATTATATTATGACAGTTGTATGTACGCACAGTGTTATTTTTAATTCATTCAAATTCCTTTTCTTAGGATAAATGGCAAGTGCACTAGCTCTCTGGCTGTCAGTAGTACATGACACCACTGTAATTCTATCTGCTTAGCAGTTATTTTAGCCTCTGTTCACTCCAGAGGTTACACATTTAGTTTCTTCGGAAAAAAAATGACAGTAGTTCTTTCAATCTCATCATCCTTTCTCATTCCTTCTGCTACTTAAAAAATGTGTTTCTATTTAAAGAACTAATTACAACTATATTTTTTTCTTGTGTCATTATCTCACCCTGCGTTGGGTTTAAGGCTGCTGTGTCAGACCCCAAGGCACAAGAAAGGGAGCAGAACTTCTCTGTCTGAGGTCTCAAGGTCAGCTACTTCTTTAACAGGGAGGTGGGCAAAACAGAGCCCAGATCATGAGAGAGCACTGTTTTGTCGCAAGGTTAGCAGGACTGAGTTCCTGCTTTTCCAGGTACAGTAAATATATAATACTGGGTGTAATACAGCTTTGGTCTAATTAAATTAAGCCCTGCTTGCGTAAGTAAAATCAGACTAGTTCACACAGGCAGTGTCTGGACTGTCTTTGATGATGACCACATGGAGAGAACCCTGGGTCTCAGACCCAGTGATGCAAAATGGGTCTGCTCAGGCTTAACACTGCAAAATAAAAAGGTCAGGTAGATGAAAAGACGGTTGTGTTCACCATTACCTGGTATACTGTGGCAAAAGCCATCTCTATTTTCTCCGCTGTCTCTGCGGGTCAGGTAAGCCGCATTACTTACCCAGTTTTGAGGACACACCTTTCTGGCAGTGAAGACAGCTGGCTCAATGCCTCCAGCAGAACGAAGGAACAGGATATGCTTAGTCATTTATTTCACATTATGAGACTGGTCCTCCTCGCTTGGAAAGTGAAAAATGTTTTTTTCAGTGAAAATGGAATCAAAGTCTGTAAATGCATCTTAGTAGAAAAATCTATGAAAGCAATGGGTTGCATGAAAACCAACCTGGAACAGGAAAAATGCAGACTGAAGAAGGGAGAATTTATATACGATAGACATAGATGTTGTTTCTGTAACAGTTGTTTTGGAACTGGTCTGGAAACTCGCTTTTTCTCTTTTTTTTTTCCTCTTTTGTTTTCTGCTGGGCCTTAAACAAAAAAAAAATAAAAAATGAAATCCAATATTTTTGACCAGACAGAAGAATTGCAATAATACTGACTCGTGTTAGCAACAATTTCCAGAAAAAGAAAACAAAACCAAACAACAACAACAACAACAAACCCCAAACCAACCAACCAAACAAAAAACAACCTCCAAAAACTCCAACAATTATTTGTTACTGAAGCATAAATTTCACTGAAATTCCAATTAAGTCTCCCTGTCAATGTATAAGCAGGAAAGAAAATGAGCACTGCATGTCAGACCACTTTCTTCTATCACACTCCTTATTTCCTAATTTCATCCCCAATTTAAACACTCAGTAGGTCCTTTTTATATGTTAGTTCATGTGTAGTGCAATGCTTTACAGCTGTACTTCTGCTGAGCTGTTAACTAAAATATCTGGCCTTTTTTAGGTCCTCAGTCAACTGATCATAAGCCTGGAGTACAATTAATCATATCCTATGAGAACACCCGTCTGACAGTAATGTTGAAACACATGAGGAACATTGTAAGTATTTTTATCATAATCTGTAACTCTAAGTCCTTGCATTTACAGATCACGGCGAAAACATCAATCCTCAAACTCTCTTTGGGATAGCTAATTTTAACTCAAAATAATGATGATACTGTTCTGTCTTCATTTAACACTTGCCTTCTCCCTTTGATCTCACTCAATATGGTTACAGGTATGGGACAGACACAGAAACTGGGTTTCCTTAATGGCCTTTTCCAGGCCGTATAGACAACCAATTTTGATGACTGTTTTGACCCTTTCAGCTGGTGCATTTTGATACCAGTCAGACATAAGGCATCATGCAGCGGCATGACTTTTTGCCGTATATCAGCCTGGCGTTATGGATTGATTGCCTGTACATTTCTTCCAAGTCTGGCATGGCTGGTCTGTGAGCAGGGAAGAGCTGGGCAGAGGGAGCAGTGCTGTGTTTTAAGAAGCAATGCCATTTGGTAGGGGGATGCTCAGCTTTGTCACACGCTCTGTGTCCTGGGGCCAAGAGGTAAATGCTGTGCGTTCCTGGAGCCAGAGGATGACAGGAGGAAGCTGGCAGTGCTGCCGCAGCACAGGACAGGGGAAATTGGCTGATGAGAGTATCTTGAGAGATCTAGCTGGTGCTGTGCACGATCTCTCGGCTGAAGCAGCATGTCTGCTGTTTCATAATGAGTTCAGCTGCCTAGATGTGCTCTTGAATTCCCAGTTGCTCAAGTCTCAAGTAATGGCTGTGGCAAAGAGATCCTGTGCTGTCTTTGTTTAGCTAGGAGATCAAAGCATTAATTAACATTGCAGGTTCTCATAGGGCACACTGATGCCACCTCCATCTCATACTGGACTGCAATCACTTTCCCTAAATGGGGCCAAACTGAGGAGCCTATATGAGCACCAGCCAGTAATAAAATGAGGGTGAATGTTTAATTAGTTGCATGAGACACATGAGGCTTATGAGCTCCAACTGTTCTCTGTTGGCCACTCTGGCTTCTGATTTGCAATTCAAGCATGTTCATTTTGGTTTATAATATCCAATAAGCCCCTGTCCCAAGAGGCTTGTCTTTTCTTTCCTATGCACCACCTTGACAGGTGAGATCAGCCTCTGCTGACAGGTCCAATGTATATGAACTTTACCTTCAGGATTTAGTATAAGACCCTTTTGATTTTTCCTATTGTGTGTTTTAAAGAGCTAAGTGACTTTGATAAACCCCTGGTAAAGTTCTAGTTGGTGGGAGGGGTGTGTTTAGATGATTGCCATGCTGGTGCTGTTACTGTGAGTTCAGACAGGTGATGTGGAGATGCACACAGAGTTACAGATGTCAGAAACAGTCTTTCTCCTTGTTTCCACCATATTAAGTGTATAGGCTCCTAACAGTGTTCTTTAACTTAAAAAGTTCCAACCATTTAATTAAAATTAATTACAGCATAAATAGCTGCGTATAACAAACATAAAATCCAAGGTTCAGTTCACTTCATTATGGAAAGGGACAATACAACTTGAAGTTATTGTCTAGCTTTTGAAAGTAGGTAACTTAAATCAAACCCGTTTTAGTGAGTTTGCAGAGAAGTGGTAGGAGTCCAATTCAGTAAGACCAGCAATGATTCATGACTTGAAAGTAAGGTCATTGTTTCAGCAGCCTAATTTAGGCAATCATGTTTTTAAATCCTGGGCTTCTGATTCCTTCCTTCCGTCTGGCCATCCATCCATTGTCATCTGATCTGAAATATGAAATAGGAGTGCTTTGGGGTACTGTGATGCTGGACTGCCTCCAGATTAGTAACCTATAGCAGAAAGGTTCTTTATCCCATTTGTAATCTTCTCAGCTTTCCAGTCATATAAATCAATCTCTCTGACATGCTCTCTTTTATTTTTTCTTCCTTTCCCCTTTTTTTTTTTTTTGGTGTAGCTGAACAGGGATTTTAAAAGTATGCCAAGATCATATCTTATTCAAGACATGTTAAAGCTATTTCAGGTATATGCAGTCTTTTGCAGAGTCTCACTAATTATATTTTAGTGGTTCATCTGTGCAGAGATTACTTTTGCTATCTTGCTTTATTTCATAGTTTATAGTAAATAATTTTTGTACTGCTCTTCCCCATTTAATTTATCTCTTTATAGAGATTTTATGATCTGTTCAGATGTGAAAATAATTGTAGTGGTCCAAATTAATCCCAAATATAGCTTCATAGAACTGACAGGAATTGTTATAGAGACTTTTGATCCATGTAAATAAATTTTATTGACTATTTGTGTGGGTTTACTTCTAGGAGTTTTAATAGGAGATCTAGATCCTGCTGTGCAAATCCTATACAATATAGAATGTACAAGACAATCCCTAAAGAGCTGGTGTCGTTTATAGCCATTGTCAAATGTCACACAGGTTCTTTAATGGAGGAAGTCAAAAGAGTGCAATGCTATAGCTTTGCAGGACTTTTTCATGAAGCTAACTCCATTCATGCAGGATGTCACAGACAGAAAACGTGAGAGAACATCAGTCTGGTGCAGACCTGCCAGCGGACTGTCTAATGTGGGTGCGTGCGTGGGCTCCACAGTGCAGGCACTTTTGATCCGATGCATCTACATGTACCAGATGGGCTGCAGATGTACAAGTCAGCCATCCCTAGATCTACTTCAGAATGTACTCTCACCCACCAGTACAACATTTCAGTCATGTGTTACAAAAGCCAGTCCTGCTTGAAGAAAAGTATCAAGAATGCTTGAAGACCAACAATGGAGAAGAACAGCCTTATAGATTTTGTGACTGGAAAGGACCATTAATCTAATTTAACCTAACCTCCCGTAAAGCACAAGCTATATATACTTTTTTTTTTCACCGAGAAGATACTTGCATCTAGACTAGCAATGCAGATGGAGAAATTGTTTGAACAGAGAGATCTAAGACTGGCTGCAAATGTTTGTCTGTGCCTTAAGATTGTGGATGCGCAATGAAGACAAGTTCTGTTAAGTAGATATTTATAAGATACTAACAGTGTTTCAGTCTCAAGATTTTCCTCAGCAATTCATATTTTTATTTGAATACTGAGATTCTCTAAGTCAGGTGACTCACAACAGTCTCATTGCTTCTACTTACTCAATCACTATGACTGCTGAAGAAAACAACTTAAAATCCAATTTTCAAAGGCACAAAAGCCATGATGCTAATAAAACGCAATTTTCCAAATATACATAGTATATAATTTTGTCAGCCTCTTGGGGCATTACTTGCTCCACTCAAATGCAGACTGTGTAACACTGGGCACTTTATGTGTAGGCGGTGCAGGCAATATTGCCTTAATAAGGTGAAGCTGGGCTAGAAGGAAACCTTTGTGGAGGGATGAAAACTGGAGAAGTTCTATGGAGAGACCTCTGAGTCATGGAGGATGTGGCAGTAGGAGGGGATGAGACAGGGCAAGCTGCTTCTTCAAACACAATAGTACAGTACCTGGCAGAGTGCACTAAGCGGTCTTCAAAGGAAGATACAGGAACTGGGGGGAAGCTTGTTTTGGCATGTGACAGGATTTGTTGTAAGCAAGAGCAAAAGCAGTCCGGCTGTGGCAGCACGGTACTCAGAAAAACGGCAGCAGACAGGAATAGGTGCACGGGGCGAGTGCTAGAAAGTCTGAGAGAGTACCTTAAAAACCTTAGGCTCCTAAAATCTGTGTAGAAAACTGTGGAGGTGGATTTATGAAAACTGAAAGACATGTACGTTTTGAACTTGAAAGGCTCCAGTCCAGTTCCATTCATCTGTATTAACCAGCACAGAGAATGGGGGATGTCAAGACCGTACTGGATCTTGCACAAAGCAGGCCATGGGCACAGCCAGAGACAGCCAGGCGACCTACTGCTGCACCGCTAGGCTCGTCTGTCCAAAAAGACACCGGAGGCAAAAAGAAATAGCCATTTCTGAAGTTCAGAAAATGTTGGCTAATATATTTCTTTTCCTGCTTCACAGAGATCCAGAAGGAAACAGTGGTTCAGTGTTGGCTCAGAAGGAAGTCTGCTTTGTCTGCTGACTGTATTGACATGACTTCAGGCATACCCTGTTTTTCTAGATAAGCAGCTAAACTTTCAATCCTCACTGCTAAACGTTTTTGCCCATTACTTCTTGTGGACAGAATAACCTCTCAAGAGTAGTGAGGAGGAGAAACAAAGCCAACTTATCCTAAACCTCAAGCCAATAAATGTAAAATATTACTAGAATTCAGGAAAGCGTGTGTGGGTGATGAATTCAGAACCGATTTCACAGGAGGAAAAATGTGCTGTAAGGAAAATAAACTCCTCCAGTACTTTCCGAAACTACTTCCAGCTTTCCTGTTATAAAATCTCCGAAGCTGTCATGTACCGCTCTTGGCGATTAATGATTCTGGGATAGCTGATATGTGGGTGACAAATTACTAATCAGTTTCAGGCTTACACAGACATCCAGCCTCTTTCCATTTCATGTACTACACCATCCGAGTACAAATTGCTTCCAAAAATGTTTAGGAGATGTGATGGCTTAAAGGCTTTGGGAAGGAAGGTGAGCGCCAAGCTTTCCCTAAACCACAGGGATGAAATCTATGTGAAAGCCCGCAGGCGCAGGGCTGCGGGGAAGTTCCCACGTACAGTACGGGTAGATGGTCCGCTGCCTCTGCGGGGTTTGTCTCCAGCTTGACATCGGTAAGGGGTGGGGATTTTCAGTCAGTCTTAGTTGGTTCCCATCGTTCCTCTCGTTGGCCCACTAACTTTTACACTTTATGAATATCACTGTATAGATTTAAATGGAAAATATATTACCTGCCAGCCACACGATGCCTGCCAATTAAATAAAAATCCTCTCAGAATATTATAAATGTATCCTGCTTTCTTGCCTGTGGCCCATGGATCATCCAACAGGGATTGGGAAGAAGTTGCATAGGCAGGCCAAGCCTGGCCAGTCATCCAGGGATGGAAAATAAGTGGAAAAAATATCTTTGAGCTGAACAGCAGTTCTTCAGAAAGTACTGGTGACAGAATGAAATCAGCAGTTTGGCTGATGGAGGAAGGAAACACATCAAGATGGAGTTCTCCCTTGACTGGCACAGAAAAACAGAATAAAAAGCCATGAAAAGTACTGACTCTACCTTATAAAGAATTTGGATTTAATTTTATAGTCATAGAAAATACTTTTACTTCAAAAGTGAATGTAAATTAGCGTAGATAGCCTATGCTCTATTTCAAACTAAAAATTAGCTGAACACCTATAAACAAAGGGTACAACTACTCAGCAGTAGTTTAAATCAGGAAGAGATGAGGTCTGTTCTTGTGGCACAGGGATTACTGTTGGATTCCAACATACTTGTTTTGACAAATACGTTGTATAGAAAGATGTGTTATTATTTCTTGTTAAACCCTTTAATCTTTCGCAGTAGCAGTACTACCTCAGCTCTAAATTCTAACTGCTAATTCTTAAATAAGTAATTCTCTACACAGCTGATATGTACTGAATAAGAAAAAAAGAAAAAAAAAAAAAAAACAAAGCCCAGCAACGAGCAGTGAGCTCTGTTTAATAATATGAGTGATCTGGGAGATGAAGGTGAACATAAATTAAATTTGCCAGTGATTGCAAATGAAGAAAACATTAAAAATAATAGTGGAGACAGAGCAAGATCAAGAGAATAAAAGTAATTTCCAGAACCCTACAGTCAGCTTGGAGAAATGAAAAGTGTTTCCTCAGGGAGATATAGGTCTATATCCCACAGTAATGTGAAGATAAAACAAGCAAATGGTGAGACATGAGGTTGCTATGAGAGATGCCAATGAGAAAGGCCAGATCCTGGTGTCATGGTGGAGAAAGAAAGTAGTTCATCTTTATAAGGCTTTGATAGTAGAATATGTCTCTCAGGAAATTCCTTAAAAACTAGAATATAAGTTCAAAGCCCAGTTCTCGGGAGGGTTACTTGGGAGTGATTGATTCTTCAGGAGTGATTTATTGTTACTAAAACTTAACTTAGTTAAGAACAGACTAACAAGGACACAAGTCAATTGTGCAGATCTTTAAGGGAGAAGACGGCAAGGTTCAAGAGGAGTTATTTAGGGCATTGAGCAAGAGCGTAAGCAGAAGTAATAAAAGATAATTAAGGAACAGAAAATGCATGCATCATATAATGAAATGCTTTCTTACAAAGGGACGTGGCAAGTTGTAGAATAGTCTAACGAAAAGTGGAGGGAGCTCTGCACAGTCTGAGAAATTAAGAAGAGTCCCTATCAGGCATATACAGACTTTTTTAACTAATTAAGAAATTGAGAAGAAAAATAGTGCAGGGTGAAGACACAGATAACAGTGTCACTATTTCTTTATGCATTTTTATATTCACTTACTATCTGTGCCTCAGCAAGGAGAGAAAAGAATATGTATGTGACAAAAAGATAAAAACAGAACAACATTTCCTTATGTTTCTTTCCTTAAAGGCTAGCTCTCTTCCATGTCCTCTAACAGGCAGCAATGGTGTTAATCCTGAGTGATTTCAAAAGAAAAGCAAAATGGGGATGTTGTCTTAAGTATTTGTTCTCCCCCGTGCTTTATTCAAGAGAGAAGAAATTCTGGGATCTGTGTTTCTAAGGGTCCAAACTACACCAGTCTTATCTCAGCCAGCGTCATAGACTCTGCAACTAAATCTTCATCTGAAAATTAAATGTTTCTAGCACAACAATAATACAGGGTTGAAAGCAGTGGAATTCAACTTGTTTACAGGCTTAGTGGTAATTCCGCAATAAAAGCTTGAGAGATTTGTTCATGAAATCTGCTCTCTGCATTCTATGCCATGCACAAATGTTGCTTATCCATAGAATAATAAAATTTTAAAGCATGACCAAACCTTGATTTCTTTTATCTCTGCAAAAAAGCAGACTTTAGATGACTTAAAGATACATACAGCATGTGGTTCAGGAATCTGGAACGTATCTTGTTACCTCCTTCTCTTTAAGAAAAAAACTTTCATCTGATTCTTGTTCATATCTTTTACTGGAAGTTGTATATTTTATACATTTCCACTCCTAGTTAGAAAGCTGCCTCCTTTTATATAATTTTTGCAGCCTTGGTAACTTTTTTATATCCACATGGTGCTATGTGGAACACCCAGTAATCTAGTCCTGATCACTAGTGAAGTATTAGGGGAGTGTCAGAGCTCAGGATTTGGACTAAGGGGACACAAGCCATTCTAAGACATCTCTTTTCTTTGTTGTTAATTCAGAAACAGTAAATGCATGCAAAGCTGTATCATTACTAGTTCTAGCCCTCCTTGTCTGCCACTGCCAATGGTCAGTAAAAGACACAAGCCTGCTTTACCTGACAGTTATAGTCACGTGGTTGTACAGACTCTTCCCCTTTTCATTTGGGATTGTGTCTATCCTAATATACAACTATTTCTGGATCATCAAGACAATAAATTACTTTTTTTAAACAGGGTGTCAGAGCTTTTTGAAAGTGATTCTGGAATCAGGGCTCTAGAGAAATAAAGGCAATGGAAGGGAAACCCTTATGACCTTCTGGGTATCACAGGACAGCTTTCACTTTGTTTACTTTATTCTAAGCAGAGCTAGATGGCCTTTTCTCTCAAATGACTGAAGCAGATCAGAAGTATTTTGTATAGTTCTTGGGAAGCCCTGAAGCTTTTGAGAGCCAGCCTGTTTCCCAGAACTGTATTTCTCCTTGCAGGAGAAAGAAAAACCCAACAACAACTTGGTGTTGTTAAATATTTAACAAATAATTCTTGTTCATTTTGAAAAAATCACACTGTCTGGATGCCTTAGTCTAATTGGATTTGGATTCAATTTGAAACTAAGATGCATATATATATGATTTGATGGAATTCAGTTGCCTGATCACAGCTGTTTTGAATACCATGAAGTATCTTGCTTGACCTCCAATGACCATTCCAGAACAGTGCCAGTTTCCCATAAAACCTATGTCATATTTCCAACTCCATACATACCTTTTGTCATCTGCGGTGACATGAGGCAGCAGTATTTTAGAAACTGAGTGCTAGTCTAGATGCCTGAGCTCCCATTTTGATCAGTGGAGACTTAAGTCCCAATTCATTTTTCTAAACCTCTAGGAGATGACCTAACATGTCCAATCTGGCCTCTAGCTGCCAGTGCAGAAGAAGAGGGGCTCAGGTAAGGCTTGTGTCTTGCCTGAGAGTTTATGCAGATATCTTAAGGATCTTATGTGTCTCAAATGATTCCAGACAGTAGTGTGTGGGCAATTTAGCCAAGCCAAGCCAGATGATGTCCATCTCTTTCTGCTCTCCCTCCTTGACAGCATTACAGAAATAGGGATAGGTCAACACCTCAACATTTCTGCCCAGAACTGGTGTGTTCATTGCAGCGTGTTAGCTGTGAAGTTTGCCTTCAGTCTCAGTGACTGAAGGTTAGTTTTTTGACAGCCAAGAGACCTTGGAGAGTGTTGGCTGGTTCACTCTTCAGGGATTTGTGACTCAGGACAGCTCTAGACCCTGTTTTTGCCAGCATTGTTCTCCCCGTTAGGAATGCAGCATAGCATTAGCAGCCAGACTGCACAAGTCCTTGCTACTCTACTACAAACAAAGGCAAACCACCAAACTTTTTGTTTTGTTTTGTTTTGTTTTTCCCAAAAGCCTTATTTCACCTGGGAGAGAAAGGGCTGGAATAAACTACAGTGACAAAAACACTGGGTTTTTTTGTGAATTGACGGCACCCACAGTTAGCCCATTTGGTGCACTGACAAGCTACATGCAGAATGGGCAGGTTGATGAGGATGTTGAAGATATTGGACTGCATGAAGTACATAAGCTGTATTTGGAGATTAAAATCAATAACATGGATAAAGCACCTCTGTATTTTTATCATGGTACATGACAAAGCCATCTGGAGGCTTGCTCCACTGACACTACCAGATTTCTGAAAGGTAAAAAATGCCTGCTTAAAAAATGCTTTCCAGAGCTTCTCTGAAAAAAAATACATGTTATTCTGAAGCAACATACCTTTTTATTTCCCTGCATTAAATTGAGATCAGCTGCATTCCTTTTTTGTTGCTTTGCCATTGGCCTCTGTGCCAGTGATCTCTCTCTCACAGGGTGTCTTCTGCCTGGACTTCAGTAGAGCCTTTGATCGGGTCTCCCACAACATTCTCCTAGAGAAGCTGGGGGCTCATGGCTTAGACAGGTATGCTCTTCACTGGGTAAAAAACTGGCAGGACGGCTGAGCCCAGAGAGTTGCGGTGAATGGAGCTAAATCCAGTTGGCAGCCAGTCACAAGTGGTGTTCCCCAGGGCTCAGTCTTGGGGTCAGTCTTGTTCAGTATCTTTATCAATGATCTGGATGAATGGATCGAGTGCGCCCTCAGAAGTTTGCGGATGACATCAAGTTGGGCAGGAGTGTCAATCTCCTTGAGGGTAGGAAGGCTCTACAGAGGGACCTGGACAGACTGGATAGATGCGCCAAGGCCAACTGTATGAGGTTCAACAAGGCCAAGTGTTAGATCTTGCACTTTGGTCACAACAACCCCAGGCAACACTACAGGTTTGGGGCAGGGTGGCTGAAAAGCTGCCTGGAGAAGAAGGACCTGGGGGTGTTGGTTGACAGGTGGCTGAACATGCACTGGCAGTGTGCCCAGGTGGCCAAGAAGGCCAATGGTATCCTGGTTTGTGTCAGGAACTGTGTGGCCAGCAGGAGTGGGGAAGTGATCATGCTCCTGTACTCCGCTCTCTGAGGCTGCACCTCAAGTACTGTGTTCAGTTTTGGGCCCCTCACTACAAGAAGGACACTGAGGTGCTGGAGCATGTCCAGAGAAAAGCAAAAAAGCTGGTGAAGGGTCTGGAGCACAAGTCTTATGGAGAGCGACTGAGGGAACTGGGGTTGTTTAGTCCGGAGAAGAGAAGGCTGAGGGGAGACCTGATCACTCTCTACAACTACCTGAAAGTAGGTTGTAGTGAGGTGGGTTGTGGTCACTTCTCCCAAGCAACAAGTGATAGAACAAGTGAAAATGGCCTCAAATAGCTCTAGGGAAGGTTTAGATTGGATATTAGGAAAAATTTCTCCACTGAAAGAGTGGTCAGGCATTGGAACAGGGTCCCCAGAGAGGTGGTTGAATCACCGGCCCTGGAGGTGTTCAAAAAGCATGTAGACGCGGCACTTCGGGACATGGTTTAGTAGACATGGTGGTGTTGGGTTGACAGTCGGACTTGATGATCTTAGAGGTCTTTTCCAACCTTAGAGATTCTATGATTCTCCATTTATGTACATACCCAGATGCATGCATGAGATAGGAAAGATAGGAATAGGAATGAAATTGCTCACAGAGAAGAGGGGGGAAAAATCTGGATCAGAAAATATAATAAATAAAACAAAACCTATCTTGCAGAGAAGCAGTTAAATGTTTTCAAATTTTAGGTGAAAAAAAGCGGTTGTTTGGGAAAAAAATGCCATATTTATGCAATCACTTTTGGCCTGTTGCTTTTCTGTTTTGTCTTGCCAATAGCAGACAATGCAGGGTGCACCACAGCGATATAGTGGATTATCTTCTTTTGTAATTATTATTTAATTACTGCAAATGTGATTTTAGTTTTAATTTTCTTTGAAGTAATTTGAAAATATTTTGTGGCAGGAAAACCAAAAGCTTACTAGCAGAGGTGTTCAGTGCTTTGAGATATGCAGAGCTCAAAGGAAAAACAAGGAATGGTCTTCGGTCCCACATCAGGATTTATGAAGTAACAACAAAGCCGCCCGCTCCCACAGCAGTCCCGTTTGTCCTGAAATTTGTGTATCATATTAATCTGATTTTGAAGGAATCTCTTGCTTTGTAACATCACTGGTTTAATGCTGATTATTTTCTCAGCTCTTTAACTTTAGAATTAGTTCAGAGGATGTCATCTTTTTCTAAGACAGAGGCTGTATTTGTTAATTAAGCTGCAGCTTACAAAAACAGGGTTTAGCCTTTCTCTGTTAAGGTACACAGAGATTCAGAGAAAGTGAAAGGCAATGTAGCAGCAGTGATGGATTTCCACACTTCTTACTAGTTTTAATTTAGTCACGAGGCAGTTAGTAATTTATACAGGTTACTGGGGTGCAAGGCTGATGTCTTCTGTGGATATTTTTCTAATCCTCTTTTATTGGATAATAATCAAATCTGCTTCATGTCCAGTCTTATTAAATAAACATTTTGCTTTGTAGCTGTGAAGGTCTTTTCTAACCATTTGGTATAGACATATTATTTTTAAAGGTGTAAGGATATCTGAGTAATAAATATTAAGGAATATTTTGTAGTCCTTTCCTCACTATGTAGAAGATAAATTCTCATGGGAGTGCATGTAAGGGAAAAACACAAGACGAAGGTAAAGGATAGGAAAAATGAGAATTAGAGCTACTGGACAATGTGACCATTGGTTGGTTGGTTGGTTTGTTTTGGTGGGGTTTTTTGGTTTTGGTTTTGGTTTTGTTTTTTAAATTAGGGACAATAGTTGAAATGGGAGCTTTTCTAAAGCCTGGATTTCTTTTTTTTTCATTGAACAAGGGGAAGAAAGCAACTGAGATTTGAGGACATCCAGGAAATTAAATTTGGCAGAAGAAAGGAAGTTATTTATAGAGGAGGAAAGGTGGCATTAGTTAGTACAAGTTACCTTTGATCTTTTTTTTTCTTTTTCTTTTCTTTTTTTTTTTTGTCAAGACGGCTGAAAAAGAAATATGGGAAAAAGAGAACAGTGGCTGGAGCTATCAAATGTTTAGGAGCCATCAATCTGTTTCAATCTAAGACAAAAAGTAGAAAAATATCTGCATGTTTAACACTAAGAGAAACTGATGACATGATTTAAATTTGAGGCAATAGTCACCTAAAAACAAAATTAGATATTACTTAGGAAGAGATGAGTTTTAAAAAACTTACAATAAATTATCCCTAAAGTGCATTTTTTAAAAAAAATAATAAAACTTTCCTTAAAAGTCATATTGGTTGCTAAACTGCGTAGTTTAATATATGGCAAATTTTGAAGTAGTTAGACTTGTCATAATGCAAAGAAAAGAATCCATCCTTAAGGGGAGTTGTGGATGATCAGTAATGATCAAGGGAGAAAAGTCATTAGGATAATGTAATTCGTATGGAAAAAATAATTGAATTTCATCCATTATTTCCCAGCTACAGCTAGTATATTTAAAATTAAATTACACAGGACAGAACCTATTTGTGTGGGTTTCTGTACATAAATATCAATATTTTTTAGGTTTTGGAAAATAAAATTGGAGTGAAAAATGGAACACAGCCATAACAGATACACATCTGTATTAGTTTCACAATATTGAATTACAGATGTGGAGGGAAGTAAATCCAGAGTATTATTTCTGCTCCCTCACTCCCTTTCATTCTTAAATATTTTCATCACCTTCTGCCTGATTTTAGAAGAAAATAACGTTTCAAAAATAAACTGCTTTTTTAAACGTATATAGAGGCAGCTGTAACTGAGTTTCTTAAAAACATCAGTCATTATCAGGGCCAAGTAGGCAGGTCGTTCTCTGAGAAAATTGCTCAGTAGTGGCTTGTTTGTATTTGAAGAAAGTACAGGGAGTCAACTTCTAAATCCAACTCAAATTTTTTTATTGGCAGATCAAAATCACAGGGGGATTTTTTGTCCACAGGCAGAGCAAGGAGAGAACTATTGGATTTCTGTTGGGAACTTGGTTTTATACCTTTTCAACCTTATGGATTTTTATAGCTTGAATTTATTTGCAAGCATACACAATCAAAGATTTAAGATAGTAATTTAAATGGGGAGCAACTTCTTTTCAAGGAAGTAAACTTCCTTTAGTTTTGGGTTAATGAAATGACTACAGAATTAAATGTAAACAGAATTCAGTCTAAAACTTTGTTTTTTTCTGTTTGCTTGATCACAAGTATATTCAAGTTATAAAGGTTTTGGATAGTAGTTAAAGTGCAAGGTGGCATTCCCAAGGCACCTTTTGATTTTCCTTCTGGCCTGGACTATGGGCAGAAGTCAGTGATTGTTGATCCATTAATAAAGTGCTTTTTTGCTGGATTTCAGAATTACTCATAAGTCTGCTAGAAATCTTGCTCTCTGTTTATAATGGAGCCACCAGAACAGATGTTCTTTGGTGCAAATGCGACTGGCATTTAGGTCAGGTATTCTTCACATTTGCCTAAGTTTATAAATAGTTTTCCTCACGGAAAGAGTAGTGAGGCATTGGAACAGACTGTCCAGAGAGGTGGTTGAATCGCCGTCCCTGGAGATGTTCAAAAAATGCATGATGTGGCACTCCAGGACATGGTCTAGCAGGCATGGTGGTGTTAGGTTGATGGTTGGACTTGATGATCTCAGAGGTCCTTTCCAACCTTAGTGATTCTATGATTCTATGATTCTATAAATGTGCCAATGCAGTCTGAGTTAGAAGTGAAAGAATAATCCAGGGGTTTTGCACATTGAATGTGACACTGTGATGTGACAGAAGACATCTTTTTAAGAAAGAAAAAAAATTCTGATATTTTCTCCATTCTCTTTATTCAGACAAATTCTCAAGTCACAGGTAAAAGCCTGAGGAATGACTAGTTTGCATGAAAGCTGGGGATTTTTGCCTGCCATGTCCATTGTCTTAGCAAAACAGTTTACTTTGTATGTCATCTCCTTTAGATCTAAAAAGATATTTCTGCCACGTTAATCCGTCTCTTGTTTTCGGTCTGTGATTCTCAAATTGTAGAAATCTCTCTTTGTCCTGATAGGGGAAGGTCTAGCAAAACACAGCTCCTTCCACGGCCATTGCAAGTCTTGCCTCAGGAAATCCTTTGGTGAAGCAGGCTCTTCACAAGAAAAGATTGAGGTATTGTGCCAATCAACAGGGAAGCAGGCTCAAACTCATCATCCGAGCTACCCAAACTCCGCTCCTGTAAAGCCGTGGCTGATTTATGCCTGCTCTTCCTCAGAAGTTTTGAATCATGAGTGTGTGTAGAGGGACAGAGACTTTTTCATGATTAGAGACCCTCATCAGATGTTTTGTGTCACATCAGGAGGCAGAGGAGGGCAGTTGAGAAGTGGAAGATGTGATCTGGCTTGAGGAGTGCTGGGCTGAAGCTTTTTGATCGCTTGATGGCATAACAGTCCCACGGCAAATGGAAAATGGGGATGATTGTGGAGTTTGCCTTTTCTCCGCAAGGGAAGGTGAAGTGGGAAAATGTTATCTGTAAAGCAGGAAAAAGAAAAAAATACCAACACTCAGAACTAAGACACCTAGTTGGAATTCAGGTGGCTGCAGTTTAAATTACCTCTAACAGTTTGGCTGCTGATTGCTGCTATTCATGAAAGGTGACTTTGTTTTAGTTCTGAAAGATCCCAGAGCAACTGCTCTGCCCTGGGTTTTCTTCTCTGAGCTGCTAAAATATTCTCTTTTATGATTTTTCTGCCTTGACCCTCTCCTCCCCCTCATCCCTTTCACCATGTATTAAGCTACATTAAGAGGGATAGTGAGGAAGCCATTTTCTATCCATGTTTCACATGGCCACAGCAGTACTGCCAAGTGCCGCCTTTAAAATTTGGGAGAAGTTGGCTGATGGAGGAAGGTTAGTTGGAGGAAGACTAGATAATGTGCCAGCACTGTTAGCAGGTAACAAGGAGCAACTCAAAATCATAGTGACAATTTTATCTGACTTTTTTTTTTATTCATTGCATTCGCTTTTGGATACCCCGGTCCTGTTAAACAATCACAGGGCAATCAGTTGGGATTCTTTCCCTGGCAGGGGAATGTCAGACTGAGCCTGTTTCAAATGCAAATGGCCACGCCGTGATCTGTGCCTTTGTTGTCCTGAGGTGTCCAGTGGGGCACAAGTGACTACACCCTGACCTGTCTGGGCATCTCAAAGGCGAGGAGAACTAGATGGATGCAACTGTCCTCTCTTTTACCTTTGTAACCCTTTATCTACCATCTGGGTTCCTTTGCAGCTGCTGCTGACCTCAGCTTTCAAACTTAGCTCTGACATCGTCCCTGGTTAGGCAATACACTGCTGGGATGATTTATAAAGCCTGACATTTTACAGGACTCTGTGATTCTATGACTCTCCCTGTACTGTGTTTCTATGCCTGAGATAGCAAAGATCATTGTGCTGAGCCTCAGCACTGGAGCTGATAAGGTCTTCTTCAAGAATGACACCCTGTCCCCCTTTTTTTAAAACCATATTCCCTTCTTTGCCTGAAACAACTAAAACCTGCTGACCTTCAAGTTACAGTGATGCTTATCTATTCACTGAGAAGGGATGAGCTTGATTACTGTTAGGATCCTGGTTGCTTGGACTGGTATTTAAGGCTACATTTCTTTCTTCTTCCTGATTTTAAGAGACTGTTCAATTTACTGTTACTTGTAATCCTTGATTGCAGTTTTAGTATAGTCCTAGATCAATAGAGATGGGCTTTCAAACAGACAGCGTAAATTATAAATCTTGCGATAACAATATAACACTTTCTCCTAGGAAAATACCTGTTAGTTTCACTGCCATTTAATGGCATTCTGCTTTTGGCTGTAGAATCCCATCTGTCTAAATCCCATGTATATTCTAAATCAGATGTACTCTGGGGAGCTGAGCAATAGTAACATTAATAGTTCACATAGTGCTGGCAATATGTAATGATTTGAATAGTGTGCTGTATAGTGTTAATGGTAGCAGTAGTGAGCTTTGCAGTTGACCACATCATTTGCCTTGCAGAACCATTTCAGATAACAAAAAACAGAGACTGTTGTTCAAGAACTGGTTGCTCACGCACCCAAGCACTGTTTTTCTTCCCAGTAGAGAAGGTTTTTATTGCTAGGACACCAGCAGTTTCTCTTATCACAAGGATATGTTGTTGATAGTGCCAGTAGAAAGCCTCGTATTTCTAGACACATACTGTGAATAATCAACATCTGAGAAATGACTTTATGCTGAGCCAGGTTAAATTACAATGGGAAATATAAATGCAACTGCCTGTGTAATGCTCTGGGTTCATCTGTTCCAGACATTTTAAGATCTCTTCTTTTTGCCTGCATTTTCATTTGCATCCTGTCACTGGATTGCCTATGAGCTGTCAGGTAAACTTGCTGCCTAAAATGCTGATAATACGATTAAAATTACTGATATTTTCATAAACACACATATTATTATGGCCCGTTTTGTCCTTTCTGATTGCATTCTGTGTTACCAACATAAAGGTTTCTGCTTAATTATAAGCTAAGCACTGAGGAGCATATGCTGGCAAGATACCTGTTCCACGGTTTTTCATTATTATGTTTCTTGTGCGTTCTTTTAAAATCTCTCATGCTACCAGTGTGTTTTCTGAGTAACTGTGATGTTGCTTTAGGAATAACCTTCTATCTGTTCACAAACTCTCCACCTAGCAGCATTAGCTTATGACTGAGGCTGACCTCGAGTAGCTACCATAAAATGGAATATCTGGAATATCGTTCAGTAATCTCAACTGGAAAATTAAAGACAGTTTGCAGCTGTGTGATGGGGGAGATTGGAAAGACTGTTCTTATGAGAATCCTGTTCTGCCCATATTGCTGCAAGAAACGCTCCTGACTCTTCTATAGTAATATGCTTTATGAAACACCCTTCAAAACAACCTGTTCTCCCCAGCATCAGCACTGCTGCTTGGGGGTTAAAATCAGTAGGAACTTACTGGCTAGAATCCCGTTTCTGTGCATTGCTCTGGAAAATGGAAGGGTTAGACTTTGGATCAGCTTAAGCTGAGTTAAAGTAGGTTCTGGCTTTAGGGTTTTTTTCTATCAGAATGTAAAATATTAAAGATAGGCAATTTTACCTTGTTCTTATATTATTTAATTTCTATTTTCCTGATACAATATTAAGCTGAATTCTAAGAATTTCTGTTGTTTACTGCACTAGCACTCCAATGTAGCCAAGAGAATATTGAGAATGTAACATGTTTCAGTGTTTGCTTAAAGTTCAGATTTCATTTGGTACTTTTTATTTGTTTTCGTTGCTGGAACATGGGCATTCATATTTATGACCATTTTGTTTTTCAGCGCCTCCCAGATGGCTCTGCCCCAAGTGCACACGCTGAATTTTATCTTCTGCCGGATCCTTATGAGGTCAGTCGAAGGAAAACAAGAACAGCTCCAAAAAGCTCTGACCCTACTTGCAATGAAATTGTGAGTACCATTCACTTTCTTCCAGCCTTTCTTACTTGCCTGATACTCTTTGCCTGCTCTTGGAATAAAATAACAGCACAGCATTCAGAGCTGCTGCAATGAGTACAGTCAAAAAGAAGGAGCGTATCATAAGCTGAACCACAAATGGGGACAAACTTCTGCTTTGCATCTTTCTCAGAAGTGACACAGTCTCTTTATGCCTCTCTTCAGGAAAGCAGCTGGATTATTCACACTGCTCTATCTTACACCATAACCACAGTTACATGTCAGCCAGACGAGACCAAGACTCACTGCATCAAAACCTAGGCTGTTTTAAATGCAGATTTGTACAGTAACGGAACAATTACTGATTGAACGGATTCCGTTATTCAAATTCACAGTTGAAAACAGACAAGCCAATTGACAACACAATAATAAATAGCCCTGTTCTTTTCATGTCAAAATGCTAGCGGATCACAGCCACATATAATTATTTCACACACCACTGAAGTGCTCGTGCCTCTGGGGTGAAAAGAAACATTTGTATGGAGCAACGTTTACGACAGAATGGGAAGTGGCATGAAACTATATTCTTTTGTAAGGGCAGATGAGATCCAAAGAGTAGGTGGACTTGAAGATTGTAATTATTACATATAACAAATTTCCTAAAGATCTCAAAGCAATTTACAAACGCACTTTTGAGAAGGCTTTAAAGAAGGCGGCGTGGAAAATGTTACCTCTCCACCCTGTTTCATAGATAAGATACTATGAAGCTTAAGTTAGTCAACTGAGACTGAGTCCTTATCTCCTAGTTTTCCACTCCCAGAGTTTTAATATTTTTTTTTCCCCCATCTGTTTGATTACAGAAGTTACCTACTTACATTGATGACTTCCAGCAGTTCTGTAAGTAGGTTCCTCAAGTAGTGTTGCTGCTAACAGCAGAGACAGGTTTCCCTCCCTATTCGCCTGCAGTGGAAAAGCAGGGAACTAGGCTTTATTTTTTTGTTATGTTCTTTCCTGGTTTTTGCAATCAAAGAGACAGTGGAATGAGTCTAACTGACCTGTCTAAAGAAATTCCTTTACATTTGAAGGATATTTAAAGCAAAGAAATATAATATGATTATATAATAAGATTCATTGTAAAATGTCCAAAATGGGCTACAGACAAGAACCAGCCAGCACCACTGGAAGACAATTATTTTACTAATCTTTATTAGATCAAGTTGAATGCAAGAAAATCCAAAAGCCTCCCTGCAGTCAGACAGTTGTCACCAGGAGGAGATTTAATTGTGGTTAAGGAGCATTCCAGTGCTGTTAAGAGAAATTCCATGAAAACTTCAATATCCTTTACTCAAAACTTACAACCTTCTTCACAGATGCTCAATCTTTTTCACCGGGAACTGCTAATCGCACAGGGGACATATGGTTCCATTGAACTTGGACATTTCAAACCCTGTGCTTGTGCTGTTAGCAGCTCTGTTGTTCCATATGTGATACCATTCTGTACGCATTTTCTGTCCAAGGCTGGTAGACTGAGGCAGAAGTCACCCCAGGGAAGAAAAACTGCTAAAAATATAAGTCAGCTGTCTTTTAAGTTGCTGTCCAAAATACTGTGTACAGAAATGTACTAGCCTTTTTTTATGAGTTCATAAGTTTTTATTAAAGCCAAATGGCTGGAAGGAAGCTGTATATTAATTTCTCTCTGTGTTTGAGACTGAGAAAATTCTGAAATGTGCTTCTCTTGGGTATTTTTGGTTTTAGTTTTGTGCTTTTATTGCTCATGACTGCCTACAGCAAATTATCAGGCTTGCAAAACTCCATTTTATTTTTGATTTTTACTCATGTGTGTGAGAGTAAAGATTTGAAAGTCCAGGAGGGCTGACAATAGAATGAAGAATGCCAAATGTTTTGGAGTTGTTTTTAACAAGCATTCCTTTTTTTCTTTTGTTCCTTTATTTGGATTTTGGAGTTTGTTGCATTCACACTGGTATAATATTGCATTAAAAAATGATGGTTGAGAAGAGGAGGAAAAAGAACACAGAAAAATGGAAAGCAGTATAAAGAGAAAAAGAATTGCATACCTGCTTATAGGCCACTGTTAGGAATAAACAAGATTTACTTGGGAGATTCCAGAGTAATTTAGTGAAAACTAAGAAAGTAAAAAAATTTAAAAGAAATCTGAACGATTTAAGTTTAAACCCTTGCCAAGAAAAGTCGCAGTGACCAGAACCAACTGCAGTGGGGTCTTGCCTCTATGTATAGCACTTGCCCTGACACATGCTTCAAGGTCTCAGTTGTCCTCAGTTTTTCTCTTGAGTGCCTGCAGGCATGCACACCCACAAAGTGAGCAAACCTCCAAGGCAAAGCAGAGTGTGCACTGCCCTCATGAAGCCAGGACGAGAGGGAACTCTCCCCATCCCACCCTTGGAGCACGGCCAAATGCGAGCAAATACACGTGGGCCACGTCAGTCTGTTAGTGCTGCTGCAGTGGCCCTCGGCGCAGAGGAGACGCTGGCCTGCAGCAGCCAGAACAGCACAGGAAAGCCTGATGGAGGGGGAGGAGGGGAGCCGCACAGGGAGCCACAGCGGCTCCTTCCAGCACTGTGCGTCAAAGCTAATTTGGACAATTCGGAGCAAATCTAGGAACTGTGCCATGGCTACCTAAGGAGAAGCAACTGCCCGCATTTGTGATTAAAATGTCATTAGACTTCTGTAGGTCAACAGCGCTTCTCTTTTTGGAGCCAGGAATACTTGAATTCCAGCCCTAACTGTCCCACTCTTTTGCTGCATGGCCATATGTAACTCACCTCTATTTCATCTAGCTGTATAAATGGGAGGCAAACATTCTCACCACACAATCATTTCAGGATTTAGCTGTTCTGATTCTGAAATTCTGGCAAGTGGCTGTTGTTTTATTCACATACTAATTCAGATAGCTGCAGACCTTTCTTCTGTCCCTACATTCTGATGATCTATACCTTGCACCAGCTGAATTTACAATACCATTTTAGAAACACTTTATTGGGATCATTTGAAAACCACCCACCCTGCACAGTAAGGTCTGTCATTGCTCAAAGCTGAAAGCCTCTTTTTCTTCAAAGACTGAAAGTTGTTCATTACCCGAGTTCATGCATGTTGTGATCCACCGCACTGAAGATTTCTTAGCTTTTACAGCTTACATTACACTTCTTGGTGATTTAAAGCAACAGCTGAAGATGGTATCTTCAATATATTGGCAAAGAAACAAGGCACCTTTCTACGGTAATGTTAGTATCACTTCATGTTAGTATCAGATCATAGAATTATTCTAAATAGTGTTATCACTGACTGTACCTGTCCTTGCTTTTTGGATTTCCTTCATCATGTCACTTTAATTTTGGTGAGGAGATGCCACTGGGGGATGGAGAAGCTGGAATTTTTAATTCACATACAATTTGGTGAAATAGGCACAGTAAACATCAAAACGGAAAAGAACCAGGCACAGCTTTCGTGGCAGCTGTTCCAAACTATGGTTTTCAGAGGTTTCTAAATGGAAAAGGAAATGTTGCTCCCTGGTAAGACCTTTTTCACAAAAGCCAGTTAGAATGAGTGAGGTGGACAGTTTATTTTCCCCGACAACCTGTAGCAGTGGCCATTCAGCCCCGTAGCACTGACTACCCCCCTACACCAGAGAGGTTGATGTCCTGTCTGTTGGTACTTGCTGCCAGAGTAGCCTGATGTCCTGCCTGTTCGGCACTCGCTGCAACATCCCTGCAGCTTGCAGTGCAGGCAGAACCACGCTGTGGTCCCACAGGGGCAGCCGAGGCCAGCTAGGGGTGTCAGGGAGAACCAACACTTTTGTGTCTCCTCGGTCCACCTGTGCCTGTCCACCCTTCTGTTGCCACTCCACGGGAGGAACATTGCCTTTATAAACTCGATCCCTGCCTGAAGGATGTCTCCCATGGCTATTTGTGCTTCGTATAATTGGAGGTACAGAGAGGACTCAGCAGTTGAGCCCGCAGAGATCCGAGCTAGAGGGGACTTGGTCTGGTTTTTCTATTCCTCGGCAGTGCCACATGCATTCAGATCACACAGTAAATCCAAGCAGGTTGCACGGCAAACTCCTTTTAGGCAGTTTCACTTTCCCATTCTCCTGAAGTGACAGCGTGTCACTGAGTTTGCTTTTTAAACTGCACAGAGATATTAAAAATTAAACCTTTCACCATTGCAACTAAAATAGCAAAAACATTTCCAACCATACAAATTTTAGATTAAATATACTTCTCTTAACAAAGCTTACCTTTCAGGCCTGAAACTAGCTGAGAGCATTCTTTCACATTTTATCAACCCACATGCAGTTCACTCAGCAGTTTTTGATTAATGCAGAAGCAGAAACATAGGAATCTGTTCTGAAAGCAGCTCATTCCTGTTAGCCTATCACTCCAGATTGTTTTTTTAAAATTCAGAAAAACCACCACTAACATTTCATAATTAACACCAGTGTGTTCTCATAGTATTAAGGTAATTTGAAGGATATTTTTAAGAACTATAGGCCTTAGCAATTTTCTGAAGAGATGCTAAGCAAGCTGTTTCATTTAATTTGAGAAGTATTAACAGCACTTCTTGAGTAACAGAAACATCCAAATTTAGTAAGTTTCACACTTGCTAAATTGGGTCCAATCTCAGAGACATTCCACATCTACAACTTCTACTGAGTGGGCTGAGCTTTCTGTCAAGTTTAATATTTGATGATCACATTAAAAATGCAAGTATTTTTATAATGGGCACATTTGGATACAGTTAGCATTCAGAATCATGCATAAAGTTATTTGTACTGAAATAGTAAAATTTATAAAGACAATTTTAAAAGGAAAATTATTATCTCTTTTATGATGTGGGTTCCTTGGCTCAAGAAGAGTTATGAAATTTTATGGAAGCCTTAGAATAAAATTTGAGTTTGCTTTGGCTTGATCTTTTTTAATTCTGGTATGTAGCACAAGATTTAACCACAAGCAACCTAAAGCTGCTTTAAGGTGCTACTAAGCAACACGTAACAAATATAATATACATAGGTTAAAAAAAATTGACATAAAAACCGTTTTCCTGTTTTTTTTCTGATTTTTGCAGAAGAGCAATACCATTTATCAAAGCATCTGCTATGGAAACATACTAAGATATATAAAATATACAGTTTTACAAAATTACCTATCTTATGTTTTCATATTTCTGTCCATGAGGAGTACCTCCAACTGAATCTCTCATCCAGAAAATCAACTGTATTGCCATTTCCTGGTGAACTTCATGGAGGATCTGACATTTCTTCACATCTGAGTTCAAAACCCTGCTTAAGTTAGAGTTTCAATTTTCACAGGGAAAATTATGTATATCTTTTTTTTTTCCAAAGCATCATGCACACAGGTTTCAAATTTGTTTACAAATTTGTTTACAAATTCATGTTTCACAAGCCTAAGCTGGCAGAATCTCTTTTATATAAATGACATAAGGTCAAATATTTTTCTGAAATCAGTTCCATAAATTGAGTGATTTTGGCTCATGGTTAGTAGTTTATAATTCTGGAGGGTAGTTTAAAGCAATTATTACAAATTTGTAATCATCATCCTGAATGCTGTATTGAAGTAAGTGTTTTGCCTGTCAAATAGATTCACAAATTGAATATAAAATTTTATAAAATTGAAAACAGTTTTTTTCTGCTTCACTCTATATTATTTCAGATTGTGTACGACAGAGTCACAGAACTCGAAGGCCATATACTGAAGCTTGTTGTGAAAAGCAAAGGAACATTTGTGGGAGCTGTTAACATTCAACTGAGTAGTGTCCAGCTAAATGAAGAAAAGTGGTATCCACTGGGAAACAGTGTAATTTAAATGTTGTCAAAGATAATTCAATTATTTATCCACTGATGTTTCTTCATCCCATTTCCCACAGTACATTTTGTTTCAGTTGCCCTTGAGAAAATGCAGTCATCCGCTGATCACGTACCTTAACATTTCTAATCATAAGGCTATTGTCTTAAAATTGCTACCATCTTCCTGCAACTGACTCATGTCAGTGTGAGTATAAGAAATCACATGCTAACAACTTGTAGCAGCATGCAGAAAATTATGATGGCAGCAGTAAAGATTTTTGGTTTGTTCATATTAAATACTAAATTCTGAACACATCAAAGTGTGGGGTCGAATTCTTTGCCCATTAATTCCACTGACTGTTGAAACAATGCTGATAATGGTGTAATTTATCAGCATCTGCTATGACCTCACTGCATATGATGATTTCACCAGAGAACCATCGGATGGTTCTCCGAGTGCCAATATATTTCAGACGTCTAGCAAATTTCATGTTAAATCTTATGCAATCAATACATTAAAAAAAAAAAAGGAAACAAACCTAAAAGCTTTATGCATTTTGTGCAGTATATATTGGTGTGCTATGAACTTTTGATATAATGTAACATTCAATTCAGGATATTCATTTGTCAATAAGATATGTCATTGTTTCTTTTATTCTGACATCAAAGCAGCAGATATAGCTAGTCATTTGTGCGAAGAAAGGAGGAGAGAGAAGCTAATATTCACAAATAAATAAAACATATTGAATGTGAGCTTTCAGCATTTAAGATCATGCTATAAGGAATCTTTGTTCACTAGTCTTACCGCATTGCATTCTTATGCTGCATAAGGGAATCAAGTCAATACCTGCATCGACCTCAGGGCTATAAAATGTGTATATACATATTAAACAATGAACATGAGTGGTTCCTTTGAGTTCACTGAGACTAATTAGGGGCTCTGTTCTTCAAAGCATTTTTACCTAAATTGAGGAAGCACTTAAGCACATCTTTAAGCATTTAACATGTGAGCAGCCGTAATGAACTGTCCATTATTGCAAGCCCCTTACACACACATAGTTGGCCATGTATATATTCCTTTCCAGGACCGAGGGCACATTTTTAAGGCACAGGAGACATGTTGATTTGTGATCGGATCTGCTGGAAAATTTTAAGTTACCATATGCTGAGTGGGTTCAACATTTGTCCGATCACGTGGAAAAGTGGTCAACAGAGGGATAATAACGCCAGAAGCTGAAGATAATTGCTGCCTTCTCCCAAAGGACATTCACAAATCAGACTTCAGAAGGTAATGGTATATAAAGCTCCTGAAGTGGGAGCAGGAGTGTTATTTAGGGAACTAAATAACCTGGAGTTTTTCTCAGCATCAAACCAATTGACTATGTCACTTGGTCAGTTTTTATCTGACAATAGATAGACCAGATTGCCTGGGGAAATTAAACTTTTCATCAGTAAGGGGAGGTGAGGGGAAGTCTGCTTGAATATTAATATTATTAGTATTCTTCAGAGCTGAAAAAAAGCTATAAAATATTTGCCACATGAAAAGGATATTGGCTAGCATACAGATATGATCACTACAACGACCAGTAAGTCCAACATTTTAGATTATAGGTTCTCCCGGGTAAAGAATCAAGTGACTTGTCACTCAAGCACAGAAAACACATTGTGTCCAGCTTACAATGTTATCAAATTACCTGACCTTACAGTTCAGTATTGATTTTAGATTCTTCTTAGTCTACTTTCTTGGTTTCCTTATTATAACTATAATGCGATTTTCTAACAGTGTTATTTCCTGTGACATTTTCTAATGATTGCTTACCGCATGTCCAGATTTTCCATCTTAGAGCAACATTAAATAAACTCACATTAAAATGGCATTAAAGAATATTAAAATATATTATTATCAGAACTGTCAGCAAACATAAGCAATACTGTCTAGTATTAAAGAAATAAACCTATCAATATAACATCCTTTTTTTTTAAATAAAAAGCCACATTTGAGTAACAAATCTGCAATTAACTGATAGATGCAGTCTTGTGGAAGCTCAACAATACTTCCATTTTTTTAAGGCAGATGGGAAAATTGTGTCTTATGGGCAAGATCTACACTGACAGCTATGTCAGGCTAGCTATGTCAGTTGTCCTCAGAGATCTTAAATCACACAATCAACCCTTGTCTTTTCTAAAATTCTTCTAGTCCATTTCAAAGCACTGTGTTTCCTATTTCCTGAGTTTACAGTAAAATGTATCCTGAACTCCCTGCTACTATGAAAAACTTAACCCTTTGTAAATCAGTCTGTAAGTTATTTGTCTGTCTTTAGCAGTAGGATGTTGGAGACTGAGCTAAGAAAATGTACCAATATTAGCATCCAACTTTTTATCATTTTAAGAGCTGTTTTTTCCCCCAAACTATTTTTCCAGGTAGTAAAATTACAGTGGACATTGAACAGGTATAGTGCAATAAGAAGCTGATGTTCTTATAAATTTAAAGGGTACATCATATGTGTAATTTTTCCTGTTTCCATGGAAAGATACAATGGTAAGAGATTTTGTTCAATACAAATAAAAATGTCAATGTAACGCGCTCATAATTTTGCAGTCTCAGATCATAAATATTAGACTATTATTCTCACTCACAATTTTGAATTTAACTGCAAAGGAAATTATTAACTGTATTTTAAAAATGTCAAAAAAATTTCAGTCTGTATTAATTAATTCTAAATAATGATAGGGCCAACATCAGTATCCATTACTTATTCAAGAAGTCCCATTAGCTTAATAAAATCATTGAGAAGGTGCTGCTCTGAAAATCAGACCACTGGATTGTTGCAAGCCTAGTGATGTTGCTTTATTGAGCAGGGTGTGATCCCCCAGAACAACTACCACTGCAGAGTATCATTAATAGTACCAGACATGAACAAACAGTGATGCAGGTTCAAGACTTTCACCATCTTTGGACAACAGGGGAATGTTACGGTAACCTGTAAATATAATAAAGCTTGATTAGTGTATTAACTGCAAATGCAACTCCATCGTAATGAAGCGGGTTTATGATCTACTATGCAAAGAAGACAAAATTGATGATTCTTTAAGTAACATTTTAAAATAAACTGAAATTACACAGAACCAAGTCTCATTTCTACTGGTTTTCTCCTCTACATATACAATATTTCAATTCTGGCATATTTGAACATACACTAAAAACCTCCAGAGTCTTTCAGAATGGGGTCTGTTTTCAAACTAAAGACTTTTAGCCCAGTGATATTTAAACATGGGGATAGCATACATTTTAACATCAAAAGATTTTATGTGCTGCACACATTGTTCTTCTAGCATATTAAATAACTTGTGAATCAACAGATAGTATTCTAGAGAAGAATGGTGTTGCAGCAGTAATGTACTGTCCAGCTGAGACTGTCCAGCTGAGGTTGAAAAAAAGTATTGTGAATGATCTACCATCTTGCATCTGTTGTGCAAGATCTACCATCTTCTACTTAAGCCTGTGAAGGATCTCCTTCTACATCGAAGTGTGATTCCCAATGTCAGAGATAAGACATGCCTCAGAAACTACGTGTTCATCTGATGAGTGGAAGCATTTGGAAAAGCTATAGATCTCAACTACAAAAGCAATTAACAAAAGCAAAACAATCCCCTCTCGAAAACCCCAAACTTGTCTTGCTTTCTATGACTCTAAATGTCCATTATTTCATGATAATAAACAATGTCACTTTTGATTTAAAAAATGTTCTGTGTTTTATCTATGTATATATAGCTGCAGTTATTCAAGTATCAAGTATCATACTATTATGAATAAGTATCTACATTCAGAACTGCAGTTTTAAAAATCCTTCTTGAGGTGTGTCTGGATGCGTGTGTAATCATTGGGACTCTCATTTATTTGGGTTTGGATTTTGTCAAATCTTTTATATAACATGAAAGTTCACTTGGCATCTAAGGTTCAGCTTCTGAGCAGCAGATATTAAAGCTGCGTCCAGGCAGTAGGTATCTGAGATCAGCTTTCAGAGCATGCACACAGTATGTGGATGACACAGTTTATTTCCTATCCAAAAATACACTTCAAGGACTAAGACTCATTTCTAAAGACTTGTGTTCCACCCCCTACCTACAGAATAAACTTTTACAAAGTGTCCTGAGAAAAGTAAAACTTCTTTTTTATTGAAGTTTTCCCAGTCTGTATGAAATAATTAACTATTCATTGATCCAGTGATAATGGCAGTAACAATTGAAGTCCTGTCCTGTATTAGAATTCTACATGGCAGGCTCACTGAGACAGGGACTGCAAGCCAGGACCCCATTCCTCTCACCTTTAACGACCCAGCTAAAGAATTATCCTCACCTTCAGCCCCTCTGAGTATACCTACTTAATCATTGCATGAAAAATCAAATACTGCTACAGGGGAACGGCAAGCATTCTTCCCCACTGCAATCTACAGCTGAGTTGGTAGGTGGCTGCTGGGGAAAGGGACGCAGCAATGATGTACATTTGAATCCTTTCAAGAGAAAATTCAGGGGAGGGTGGCAACGGCACAACTTTGTCCCACTGCCTGTCAAAGGTAAAAAAGATGTAAGCACTGCTCAGCTTTTGGAAGCACCTTGCCCTCAGGGGACACCTCAGGGATATGAATCTGAGGGAAGCAGGGACAGTCCTGCAGTGCAGATTAAAGCAATAGGAACTGTGAAGAGTAAGATTTAAATCCTAGTTTGCCCTTTAGCATGGTTTAGAGAGCTCTTTCCTGAGAACTCTAGATATTGTGACTCCCTCTGTAAGACACATTCCCCTTTCACTATTTTGGGAGCTTAGGGACCTAAAGCAAAATCGTTCCACATCTGGAACCCAGAGGTCTCAGTGTTAAGCATTGCAATAAATTTTGAAATTATCTGTCGGTTCATCTCTTAGATTAATTTTATTTATGCCTTTGGTCATTTAATTTATTTTTTTTTACATTGTCTTAAGTGGAGATTGGGGTGATTTGTTTGGCACTGTTTATAGGTTTTGTGCCTACATTTATTTGCTAGCATTTTGAACGACTCCACTCAACTTTTCTGTAGAATCTGCATGATCTTACTTTTCAAAAATATGAATCCCCTATTTGTGACCAAAATTAATCATACAGCCACATTAGTGACACGTTTATATGTAAGTTTATAAATGAAAAATTATAAAATAAAATAAAAAACCCCAAATTGATGTTTTTTGCAAGCATATGCAAGCTTCACTGTCTGCTATTTAAACTTGTCTCAGACATCATGAGTTGGCAGGAGTTTTTTTTCATTATCCTGAAATATTCAAAGAAAAGGAAAGTAGAAGGAGTTTAGCGTAAAAATTTATGTGGGAGAAAAGTAAATGTCTTTTAAGAGGAATGTCTTTGTTCTTGTGTTATTCCTCACCCTCAACTAGGAGTTACAAACAGCTTTATGACTTCAGAACCTGGAAAGAAAAAGCCATTAAAAATCTTGTTAAGCTTAATTAAAAAAAAAGCATAGTGCCATTGCCAGTTCCAATGTTTTGCCTTCACATCTTCATTCACTAATAAAAGTTAGTTGCTTGTTTTGTTAGAAACAGCTTTGGAAATTCAATATAGTAAACAGCTATTTTACATAAGCTTTTCTCCTTGGCCTACTGACTTCTGTGCCTGTTCTCTATGTGCAGCCTATAAATCACATAAGATTCCATAAGCTATACTGGTACAGTTAAAGAAACACCACCAAGAAAAATACCATAAATATTTTTCTTAATTTATATTCTTTGTTCTCTACTCTGAAAAGTTGCAGATAGGTTATGTGAGGGTTTTTTTGGCTTTTTGGTTTTGTTTATTTGTTTTTAATTTGGCTTGTATTGAGTTTTGAGCCTAACTAAGAAGAAAGTGCACAAAACGGTTGCCTTTTTAGTAGTTCTGACTAATCTCTCTCCTCCTCATGAAAAAAAGCCTGGAATGTTGTAGGATTTTTTTGAGCTGTTATAAGTGGATCACTTAAAAATATTACCTTTACTCAGGCTCAGCAGTGGTAAAGTGTATTGACCAACGAATTCATTTGCAACCAGAGATATCTCATCCTTCACACAGAAGCGTATCAATGCCAGTTCTGGAACTTGGATGGTAAATGTGAAAGTTTCATCCCATCTAGGGCTCAAAGCTAATGAAAAGAGAAAATACACAGTATCAAAATCCCATTTCATTTATCCTACTTAATACCTGAATTATTGTATCTGCTATCACTAGTCTGAACAGTTAAAGATTACTACTTTTTCCCTAGAATTCTGTGCCCATTTAAATAAATTATGAGACTCCCACAGACTGCAGTGATATATATGTCCCATCTTTTGTGTAGATTATGAGTTAAAACTGTCAGAGGGAAGCTCTCAGAAGGAAGCAAACATAGAAGGCTTGGGAATTGCCTACAGTATCCTTCTAAGGATTTGTCATGTATTAGCAACATAATACTGTAAATCAAAAGTCTGAGAAACTTGGTGTCATCTCTCTTCTGGAGAGTGAAATGGGACAGCAATAGCCAGGTTGAGAACATCTGCTTGACTTAAATTTTCCTATAGCTGTACTATTTTCAAGTTTTTGGCAAAGTTTCTCCTTTTACAGTGTTCAAAATGAGGCAAGAGCTAAATAAATTAAGGTAGTAAAGTGATCACTTGACTAAAAAGCCAAAAAGAGGATGTGGAAGAGGAGGGGAATGCTTTGTCTTGAGGAATGTTCATACGGAGAGAAAAGGTATTCAGGGATCAATTTAAAACAGCAGTCAACTGCAAAAAGGAAAAAGGGAAAATAGAAGACAGAGACACAGAAGAACGGAGATCACAGGGAACCTTTAGTCTGAGACGTCAAGAAGATCTGTAAGATGAAGTGAGGGAGTGCTTGAAGACAACTACAGAGAAAGCACACTTCACCTGTCAAGCAATTAAGGGACTAGTCCTACTAGAAACTTCATATGAGGTAAGTGATGAAGTCACAGAAATTTCTTCAGAAAAAAAATGCCTTTAAATTTATAATTACTGTACTGGTTTGGGGTGGGTAGGGTTAATTTTCTTCATATCAGCTTGTATGGTGCTATGTTTTGGATTGGAAATGGCTAAACATCTGCCTGCTTATGGGAACTGGTGAATGAATTCTTTATTTTGCTTGCATGTGCAGCTTTTGCATTATCTATTAAGCTGTCTTGATCTCAACCCAAGAGTTTCTTCACTTTTGCACTTCTGACTCTCTCACCCATCCCACCAGGGGAGACTGAGCAAGCGGCTGTGTGGGGCTGAGCTGCTGTCCAGGGTGAGCTCACAGCAGTGGGTAAAGACAGCACACTCCATCTTCCTTTAGGAGAATGCTACTAAGAGAATTTGTGCTTCCTTAACCTACTAGTCTAGAAATGGCACATAGCATGAACTTCAACTACAGATTTTGTGCCAGATCTTAGTCTAGAGAGAAATAATTGCATTCTTTGTAAGTACACAACAGCTTCTTGGGATGGGAAAATGGTAATTCTTTATAAAATACTATTGTGCTTTGTTCAAAGTCAAGAGAATAAGATTGATGCTCACCATTGCTTTTTATAACACTAGATTTTTGTTTTGCTTGATCTTCTGGCACACCATAAATTTCGATCTGCACTAAAGGGTCAGCTTTGTTAGTCTTCGACAGGTTACTGGGTGGTAGCTGATGACCACTGATGAGCTGGAAAATTAAAGTTGTAATGTATTGAAATAACTGTAAGAATGAACTTTATACAGTAGCCTTATAGTAACCATAGTAGCAAAAACTGTTCCATAAGAAACATGTACCAGCCATAAGCTGTTATAAAAACATGTATTAAACACAATGAAATTAAGAATATGGTGCTTACCAATTAATTTAATTCTTGGCTAATTTCACAGAACCATAGAATTATGGAATAGTTTGGGTTGAAAGGGACCCTTAAAGGTCACCTAGTCTAAGCCCTCTGCAATAAGCAGGGACATGTTCAACTAGATCAGGTTGCTCAGAGCCCCATCCAACCTGACCTTGAATGTTTCCTGGAATGGGATGTCTACCACCTCTCTGGGCAACCTGTTCCAGTGTTTCACCACACTCATTGTAAAAAAGAAAAAAAAATAAAAATCTGATATCGTGTTTTAAAAAACAATTTTCAGATTTAAGCTTTTTTTAATTATCAATAAAAATTTTACAGTTGCCATGCAGAATAGTAATGTTGAAGGAATCAGTCTCACGTTTTTTGCATTTTCTGAGATCAAACTCATAAATTCCTATTAAAGCTGCATCTAGTGCACCCACACTAACATCCACGGTGCCATCATCATTGCGTTACAGAGTATGTAGCAGAGTGTCTCACCTGTGTTCTTTCACAGTAGCACATAACTGCATTTAGTAGTCTCCCTGATGTTTTCTCCTTAATTTAGTTAGCTACCTGGAAATTTTGCCTCAGACTGCCCTGTAATCTGGCACCCAGCCTAAGAAAGGTTTTATGAAAGTCATAACTTTGTCTGCTTTCTAGATATATTACAGGACACCTAGGAGAGAACAACCATCTGTACAGTAATCTGCTATTTTAGAAATCAACATATGGAATGTATCAAGTGAGATATACAAGCCTGCAAGCCTAGGTGAAAGATACGACTCTTATGATCCAGATCTCAGGACTAAGCATCAAAACTCGTGATAGCGATTCTTATTCCCCTGTCAACCACCAAAAAAATCAAATGCCACAAATTCCACCTTTTGCTTAGGTATTTTCTATAACACCTTTCTGCAAGAAAAGTTCTAGTCCGAAACATTGAAGAGCAGTGGCTTAGCAAACCCTGATGTTGTCATCCCCTTTCTTCCCAGGAAATAGCTACTACCTTCAACAGAAATCTTCACAAAATGTTAGCACTGATGGACTGCCCACTTACAACCAGGGAGGCTTCTTTGACATTCCCTGAATGTCATGATGAAAATTCAGCCACATTGGCCATGTTCTGCTTCCCCATTCTTACCCCATTGCTAGATCCAGTCTAAGTCTCCCACAGGGTGGGAAAAGAGTGAGCTGTTTTCAGCATTGTATGACTCAAATCCATAAATCAAATCAATTTTTGAGACCTAAGATGAAGGAGGCATACAGAGAGACTAGTAAATAATATTGTAGGGTCAGAAGCTTCCAAATGAAATAACTTCAATATTTATTTCTGCTTCAAAGGCTATATGATGCTTCTTGAAGGGAACTGTGGCACATCAGGTTAAGGGTATTGAATTCAGTAAAATTGGACCCTGTGTGATTTTTGTGTTCACTTGTGTTCTCTTCACCCATTCATTCATTCATGCATTCATTCGTTCATTCATTCATTCATTCATTCACAGTCAGAATGAGAGATTTGACCCCTAGATGTTTTGTATCTTTGCCTTCTGTTGAGTAATTTCTTCATTCATTAAGTTAGTAACTCTTCTTTGGCAGAAACTATTTTTCTTTTGACTCCTGCTTCTGATTCTTTTTGTCTTCAACCACAATTTCCTGACTCTATGAATGGAGCTCTCTGCGCCTTGCAGTCCCTCAGCTGGTGGGATGCCATTGCAGCTTTCTATCCTGCACTACCCAGCCTGTCATCTCAGTCTATGTCCTCAATCTAAAAAGCTGCTTTTCTCTTTTCCAACTTCTGCCATATCAGACATTTCCTTCCCCTTTAATAGTTATGTCTGTGTCCTGCGTTGCAGCTGGGAATTTTTTCTCATCTTATTTAACTTCAGCTTTATACAAATAAGGGCTAAAATAACTGATATATATGCATGGGTGCTTGAAATCATCCTGTAATGTCTATTCATAATTGATATGCTCAATCTTAGGACATTAAAATGTTCTTGATTAGGTGCATACATTAAGTAAGTATTTTATAATTGTTATTAGCTAATGTTTTATCTCCACTATTTCTCAGAAAGAAACAAAATAGCAATTATACACTAATTTTATGCTAATCAAATAGCATTTATGCAAGTAGTGTACTGTGTAATCAGAAATATAACTTTTTCATCAGAAAAAGGTAGTTTTCTAACTAGTGAATAATTATAAGACATCTACTTGACCTCAAAAGAAGGGTTTTTCTAACCCATTAGTTTTAAATTACTTGTATTTCTAATATTTTTAAGAAGTCAATCAGATTTGAATTTGGGAGAAGTAGAAATAATTCAAAGTCTTATTGATTCATTCCCCTTTTTATACATATGTATGTCACTTTAGGATGATAGTCTTTTATGTATGCACAGGAAGATAATGAAACTTAAAAGAAGCATAAACCTTCGTATTGCATCTTTAAAAATTTCCATTTGTTAATTAGCATTATAATAGCACATGTAGTATTACTAATACTTAAATAACACCAAAAGTGCACATTCTATTTCTGAGTTTTCAAAGCCCCTTGGTCAGCTACACTTGTGACACAATGCGAGGTATATTTATATTTCTGTACACAACACTGTGAAAAATCATGTATTTTTACAAACTCTTATAGCTTCTGAATCCCTATGTATTTTTAGCAAACATAAGTGAACTACAGATGGAAAACCATCCAAGTATCATATGAGTGTTTTAACGTGTTTTTAATAAAGAATATTAAACTTCCCAGTAACTAGAAAGGGGAATAAAAAGAGAAACCAATAACAGATAACCAATAGGTCTGAGCTACATAACATTTCTTTTCACATTTTATAGAAAAAAAAAGCTCACAATTAACTAAGCTTACCATTATTGACAGAGACATTGGGTTACTGTATCTTCCTACAGTGTGTGGGGTAAATGTTGAGTTGCGATTTCTCAAGAACTCTGGTTTCAGAATATAGCCACAACCACCATTGTCTAGGAACTTTCCATTTTGCAATTCCATTTGTACTCCTGGTGTCTGGAAGTTTAAGGCCACTATAAAAATAAATAAATATTTATTTGAGTGAATTAGAGTTGATATAATTTTATAAAACAACTCTCTCACAATACTAGTAAAAACAAAAGTAAAAGAGATTAAAATATTTATATCTTTCAACTCATGTGAGATTCTGTTATTTCCCTTAAATTAAGCAGTATTCAATAATGAATGATTCTATGTGCAAAAGTGCACGATTTAGAACGGCACCACGTTTTAAGCATTACCCTGTAGATCTTTTTTACACTGCAGTGTGTTGTGCTTTTTTCCTTTGCTTTCTAAATTAGACCTTGGAGAATATGAAATGGGAGATCTTTTTTCTCCATAAGGACTAAATTCGCATACTAGTTTCTCTGCAGCGGCAAGACTCTGCGCCCTGAACCTGCTTACAAAGTTCTGGTGCTGAAGGCAAAAACAGGATTGTAACTAACCTTAGTTATGGTGCAGAATTCATCACAAAAGCACGTCTTCATCAAGAAGCTTTAGTTTAGAGTTAGAACGTTCAGTGCAAATACATATAAGTTTACAGAAGCAGAAGGAATTTTAAAAGTATTCTTAAATTTATGTGAGCAAACTCTCTTCATGCTTAATCCTCCCGTACTGCTGTTTATTGTTAGCATACACCTTACAGATTTTCCTTTCCTTGGCAGCTCAAAACAGCTTTGGTTTGCTGCAGCAGCAATAATAAAATAATATACTTTTCATCAACAGGATATTGTAATTCATGAGATAAAGTCAACATTGAAATAGACCTGTTTAATGAAATTTTCCCCTATTCCGCTACATTGGAGCTTCCTGTCACATTTGAAATAGAAAATGCACAAGTCGAATCAGTGAAATGATAACATGACATGTCTTAAATAGAAAATGATAAAAAGTCATTTACTTGATGGCTTGTCAGGAAAAAAAATGAAGACATTAAGCAGTACAAGTGACTCCTCATAATAATTCAGGAAGAGGATCTTCTATCGTGTTCCTATGAGATAATATAAATGTATTGAATGAACATTTGGCAGAATTCAGAAATCCTTATCTGATGTGGAAAAAGCAAGAAATTTGGATCTGTTTCATTGCAAAAATTATTTGTTTCTTCACTGCTTTGATATCCCTTTCAAAAAAGTTCTGCAGTAAATGTCAAAAATAGGAACAGCTCTGCAGAGTGAAGCAGGTACTATAGACCTAATATTTACACAATGCATGTTTTCGGTGGGGTTACTCCAGAAGAGCTCTAGCCTAGTCCTATGACCTCAATATCAATTAATGGCTGGAATACATCAAGAGCTTCCAGAATGCACCCTCTATTTCATCTGAACGGAATCCTGTCTGTGCTAGATAAGATTGCTCTGCAACATGAACCAATATGCAGTAAGTAGGAACAGTTTGGAACCTTGCCTAAAAGAAAGACTCCCAAACAAACAGAAAATGAAAACCAACAACAACAAAACACAATGTGCACTCCTGCTCTGAACTAAATGCTAATGTAGACGCAGGTATAGATTCTGTGTCAATATGGAAAGGACCTTTAAGCTTATTTTACCTTTGACAACAGAAATTAAACTTCAAAATGTTCATATTGCCCACTGCACACCACTGCCTGGGTTTGAGAGGGTAAGTATTCTCTTGGCATAGTTTTGGCAGTGGTTCACAATTTGCTTTTCATGACTCAACACATCATCCAGAAACAGAACTAAATAAAATGCTGTATGACCCTTGTTGTACCTTAATACATTGATTCAAGCAGGGCAATGAACGCTACAGAGCTGCAACCCTGAGCCCCTTTGAAGCCTAGGCCCTCGCATGATCTAAAGATAACCCAAGATCCCTCAGCACATAGGTAATTCCTAGGCCATAGTTTCAGAATAAGTAGTTTAAAAAGTGTAACTGAAATTAGGCAAATTGAACAGCCATAGCTTCAAATAGCATCTTCCACATGATGAAACAAATTACATGATTGCACATAATGAGGCTGTTGCTAAATTTGCCAAGCTTCATAGGCTACTAAGCAGGAAAATCTGATTTAATAACAGAAACAAGGAAAGGAGAATACTTTACATTTTATCATATTAGGAAAATTACTTTTGCAACACAACTGAAGGGCAATGTTATTATGGCTTGATGTCTTCAAACATCAACACTATACTTTTACTTAATTTAATTTAATCTTAGAATAAGTTAAAAACACACTGAACAGTAGTTTTAATTTACCTACTGATTTCCTGGTGTTGCAAGTTGTAACCTGATTAAGGTAAGTCAATGTGAAATTTTGTATTGTATTCTCCGAGACACATACTTCTACTGTAACTGTTTGCAAGGTTCATAGCTGCTTGGAGCCTCCTAGGACAATGCTTTATGGTGTACTGTTGAGGCACAATTTTTCTGTTTAATCAGATGCAGTTATGACCCTTACACTTCTTGAGAAATCGCAAAGTTCGTAAGTAAAACCTGTTTTCCATTGCCTAGCAGCATGGTCTTAGCAACTTGTTTCTACAAGGAAGACTAATTTTCTACCCAATATTTCATTTTAATTTTGCTGAATTCAAGAGCAGAACTGTCTATAACGTACTTTGTACTGTTGTTTTATGAAATAGTAGAAATGTAATGCATGTATGAACAGAGCTTTAAAGTGCTGGTTTCTTTTGGAAAGAAGCCCAAATATGAATTTTACTATGAAACTACCTGAACAGTACATAATCGTAATGTATGGTTTTCATAAGAAAGTACAGGCACCTGAAGTTTAGCACTGTGTAAGTTAAACTTTCTCCACCGTCCTTCCATTGAGCCCCAAAAGTCCTTTAATATTGGCATGAAAATCAAAACAGGGGAACAAAACATGGGCTTGGATGACAATCTGAACAAAGGAATTCCTCAGTACGATTCCTGCATCTGAAGTGGAACCAAGTCTTCCCCGAATCATGAGACTGAATCTCCTTCAGATCAGAGTAAATATTTATCTTCTTGCAAAGTACCAAAGCTGCCATGGCTGTCCCTGTTGGGACTGGATGTAAATAGCTTCATACAGCAAATGCAGGTCAAGAAATGGCCTATCTCAAAAAAAGATGAAACAATCCATAATGCACAGAGGAATACAAAGGGTATATTTCACCCTCAACCTCTGTATCACAAGCAGTTAACTGAAGTCAATCCCACAACTAATTGCAGAACTAACCACAATCTGGTTAGTTGAATTCAAATACAGCACTGTCCGTAAGCGCTATCATTCAAGACACAATTGATTTTTAGACTGAAAGCAAAAGCTTTTGAAAATGAAAGTGAGCAATGGGGTTCTTAGATTTCTAAGTGACTATGATTTGAAAGCAATTGATGAAAACTGCATCTCTTTCATCTGTGATGTTGCTTCTCAATATTTCTATTGGAACTTTTAAATTGTCGTTATTTTAGTTTTATTCTTTCCTTCCTGGTTCTGTTAGCTATATTACAACCCTAAGGTTTAATATATTTTCTGCATTTAAAAGGGAAGATTTAAAAATGGATAAGCATATATCTGTCACCAATTTTTCTTAAAATACATTACTTAATTGCATTTTATGCCATTTAAAATCCATCTCAAAATGTCTGAATTGTATGCAATCTCCAAAAATATCACACATACAAAAAAAAGCACAGTGCCCATGTTCCCATCTTCATGATTTACTTCACTCATTTGAGTCTAAAGAGATACAGTGGATCACACTTCCTACCCTTTGATCAGTCTCATTGCCATCCTCTCAGCTCTTTCCAATTGTCTATGCTCTTAAAATGGGCCACTCAATGATTGCAACTCATCTTCTGTGCCCCTACATATCCAAAATTTGAACTGACTTCCACACAGAATGGGAAACACTATGAAAGCAGGACCACATCTTAATGATCTGGCATATTTTGTCACTAGTTATAAGATGATCTATGTGATTGTATTTGAAGACACTGCATTCGTTCCATGTTAGCACCATCTTTTATTCTCCCATGCAGGTCACAGCTGCACCCAATCCATCACTGGCCAAAGTTACAGAAATAATTTCAGAAGTCTTTACATGACGGGGTAGGCCACATTACTTTTTTGAAAGTGACGTAGATGGCTTTTAAAAATTTTCCTCCACAGCCAGAATAAAGGACATGCTGAGTATCAGTTGACTCAAAATGTGGATGGAAAGGGAAGATAATCAGTCACCAAATTACATTGAAACCAAGTGAAGACAAAAGGATGAACTGTAACTTGATGACAAATTGTCACCATGTAACATACAAGGCAGCATGCATTCATTTAAACACAAGCACATACACAGCAGTAGGGTCTCTTATCAGTAGTAAACAAATTCTATCAAACTAGAATAGAATAATACTTTTATCACTTCAATGATAAGTATAACACTAATATCCTCAAGTACAAATATTATTTTCCTTTTAGTATATTGAAAATATTATTCAATCTAATATGGAGTCTGGTGAAGTTTGCACAAGAGAAATATAGTGGATACTATAGTACCCTGTAAACCCTTCTCATTAACATCCAATCAAGGAAGACAGTGTGCTCTATCACCAAGTGGTCAGAACATGTGACCTGGAAAAATGGTGGAACACGATGGGTTTAAAACACTTTTTTCATCTGGGTCTATCTGAGAAATTAGAAAGAATTCCAACATAATTAAGACTATGTCAAATTACAGCAGCCTCCTGAGGCTGCTCTGAGCCTGAGCATTATTTGCTATTCTGGTCCTGTCTTGACATAGAATCATTAAGAATCACAGAATCATGGAATCATTAAGGTTGGAAGAGACCTCAAGGATCATCCAGTCCAACCGTCCCCCCACCACCCATTAACCACTAAACCATGTCCTTCAGTACCACATCTAACCTTTCCTTAAACACCCGCAGGGACGGTGACTCCACCACCTCCCTGGGCAACCCGTTCCAATGCCCGACCACCCTTTCCGAGAAAAAATTTCTCCTAATCTCCAACCTGAACCTCCCCTGGTGCAACTTGCAATCGTTCCCCCTTGTTCTGTCGCTAGTTATCTGTGAGAAGAGGACAACCCCCAATTCGCCACAACTTCCTTTCAGGTGGTTCTAGAGGGCAATAAGGTCTCCCCTGAGCCTCCTCTTTTCCAGGCTAAACAAGCCCAGTTCCCTCAGCTGCTCCTCATAAGACTTGTGCTCCAGTCCCTTCACCAGCTTTGTTGCCCTCTCTGGACACGTCACTCTGGTCCCGACTGCCATCTCTGGGTGCTTGTAAATTCATGCTTGTGGACATACTGTCCAAAATAAGTCTTTTAAGTGGCCTCAGCATGAGTTTTTTTAAATCTTTGTGCAACTTTAGCCCTCTTCCCAAGCCAGTGAATAGGTAAGATCCCACCCAAATTGTATGAACAAGACTTATGTTTATCAGGTTAGGGAAGAAAAAACAAAAAGTATAGAATAATTGGTTCCCTTACACAGCAGACTTCCCTCGTTAGTATAAATTTTGGCATACAAACCATCTTTCATCTCTTTTTCTGAAAAAAAAAAATAAAATTTGGTCAAACTGTATGTATTTTTCCTCTCTTTATGGAATAAAATGGGGCTTTAGCTATTCAGACTCCAGACTTTATTAAGTTTAATGATAATTTCTGGTTTTGCTTATCACTGATGTATTTTTAAATAGGTGCTCTTATTCTACAGAAAATTTATGAATGACTTATAGTATGGTATTCTGCTCTAGTAAGAAGGACTACTCTTCAGAGAACTGAGTAACATGCATTAAGTATTTGATACATCATGCCAGCATGTGCAGTCAGTCTGTCCTTATTGTCTTGGGGCCAATTCAGTACTGTTGCTCTAAAGACACTGTCATTAGAAATGGTAAGAATTCACAATTACAAGTAGCTCTACAGGAAAAAATATGTCAGGTGATTAAAAATCATCCATTGTCCAAGTATATCTGCAACGGGTTTCAATTAAAGATCCTCTCTTGTGAGGCTCTCATTGGGAAAAGTATCTGAAGCATTTCTGATAAACTATCAAATCCAAAATCTAAATTGATTTTTGTTATTTAATTACTCTGTCAGTCTGAAAGTTATACTGCAGTGTAAGCCTGAGGATCTTTTGGTTGTCATTTCACTTATTTCACACCTGAAACTGATACTTTTCCGAAGTAATGTTTAAAATTTTTTTGCCTTGTGCTTCTTGGCAGAACAGTGTATACTATCAGCTTCCCTCTCCTGTTTTAGTCTGGGTCTCTAACACAGGGTTTAGAACAAGGTCAGCAAGGAGTTCAGAGACAACTGTGTCCTGCAATTTTTTCTGTCATTCTTTTAAATTAACTAGATTTCAGATACATTATTTCATATTTTATTAGTTGTCTGCAATTGTGAATTTAGTGGAGATAGTTGGTAAAATTATATTCATTATTGTTGTCAACAAAATGCTGACAAAATGAAATTTCTGTGTTTCTTTGCTATTCAGCCAAGCGCACACCAAAAAAAAAACCCCAAACCTGCCTACAAAAAGAAGCAGGCTCCAGAGTACCCCAAAAGCTTTGTCATAAAACTGGCAGTTAGAGACCTTCCTCCAAGAGAAATATGAAACCTTTATTCAAAACACTTTCTGGCCCTTGGAGCTGTTCCAAATGAAAGGGGATTGTATTTAGGTAGCTTCATATATCAGGGTGATATTGTCCCTCCTAACTTGTAGAAGTCTACACATGAGTTAGGTGGCCCACTACAGCTAGAGAGGACCTAGTCAAAGAAATTTAAGTGACAACATAATCAAATATGGGTCCAAACTATAAGTTTAATGATATCCCTGGAGTCTGCAATTCTAATGGCTGTCCCATTGAGCTGGGGACTTCTGGAAGCAAACACTAATAAGTGAAGCAACATTTTTCTATTACAGCTGTGGGGTTTTTTCCAACTACATGATTTCGTTAATAATAAATACACTTCTTGGCTTGGCATCTTAGTACTATTATCTTTCTACCACACACTATTTGACAGTATATAGTAAGATTTATGTCAGTTGTTCAAGATCTAGTCTTCACTTCTTAAACATGAATTTTTGGACTGTTAAAACTATAGTAGGAAGGAAGTAATAATACAGGTATTGACACAGAACACACCGTGCCCCTTTCTGCAAGCCAGCACATGACCTATGGTGACTAGTCCTGTCCTTGAAACCTGAACTGAGAAGAAGTAGGCAATGAAGTTATGGTTTTCTATATCTTCTCATTTCATTCTTCCAGGGCATTGCTTAGCTTGGGAGCTAGTGCGAAATCTTTCCTGCTTTTCTTATAGCACATTCTCCATGAGTCAGTTGGGGGATAAGGCCACAGCAAGCCCAAACAAAGAATGAGCTCCAGCCTGGAAGGATAGTTGTACAGAACAGTCTGGGCGTGTTTTTGCCACGAGTTGTATGATGTGTCAGATTCATCCCCTGCCTTAGAACAGAAAAAGTGTTTTAGTTTGGGACAAAATCTGGAACCCATTTTGGAAAGATAGCTGAAGCACTCTTTAATGGCTGGAGCCTATTAGGCTTGCAGATGCAGAATGAACAAAGATGAAATACTGTGATGTCTCAGCCTTTTTCTGGTACAGGCCTTGTGAAGAGTTGAGTCATCTGCAAGATTCTAAGAATCACAATGCTAACAACTGCAGTATCATATCTAACTGCAATAACATATACTGCAAAGAGCTTTGAGGTATTCTAATAAATTAACCCAACATAAAAATAAAAAGATTAAAGCATGCCACTTCACAAATTTCACTAGAAATTCAAGCAGCAACAATTCAAAGTTATAATGTAATGAATTCAGGGATTCTCTGAATATTTTCAGTTTGTTCAAGATGTTGCATTAGCTGAGAAAAGTAATTTTGTAGAAAATGTTTGCTTTACACTTTTGCTGTGTTGTAAAAAAAATCCAGTAAAAATAATATCCAAGAGTATAAAATTATCATGCTGAAAAATTAATTAAATCTATAAGAAAAAGTAGTATTCTATCTTTTAACAGAAGAAATTAAGTTTTCTTATTTCATAAATTCCTTTACTAAATTTGACACTCCTTTGCATATTCTAAAATGTGAAGTGTTCACTAAGAGTGCAAGACTATCTAAACTTCCCACAATCAAATGTAATCTGCTTATCCAGGGGGAAAAAAAAAATAAAAAAAATCATTCCTGTTGTCTCCAGTTTTGCCAGTTTTGTCCAGTGAGAAAGAAAAACAGAGTTTCACAGAAAACATACAACATCAGAAAATTCACAGGTAAATTACTGATCCTGTGTCCTCTGTTTTCTTCATGAGGCTTTCCAAAGTCTGTCTCTTCTTTAAGTTTTCACTCACTCAGAACCCAAGTAAGATCAGAGTGACAGTCATTTTAAGTTGCACAGGTGAGGCATACCAAGATCTAAATAAGTGTATTTCTTTTCCCTAGGTAGTTTCAGAGGTTAAAATCAGAACTAGTTAGATAACTCTTTATCATTCATCTCTTTATGCATAATTTTTGTCATTATATTGCACAAAAGATTTGGCCACAAAACAGATGTGACAAAATTGCCAAGCTGCGTTTTGATTTCATGGACCAAACCAAGACCTACAGTAAGGAAAAATCCGTCACACAAGTAGTGGAACGTTCACAATAGCATATAAATTTTTATGAGTGCTCCAGAAAATATATGCTCTAAATCGCCTCTTCTAAAACAAAATTCTGTGTCTTGTTTCTCATATAACTTATGACATGTTTTGGTCATTCCTGTAGATTGTTTTGATACGTGGACAATGTTCTCTACTGCATGCAAAGGACATATTCAAAAGGATATGTAAGCTTTTTTTTTACTGAGGTTTTCTTTTGGCTTGTTTTTTTACTCTGTTTTTCTCAGCCAATATAATACAATTGATATCTGTTGATTTAAATAACTGTCCTGAATTTTCTTTCTCTGCATAAATCTTTACTTTCCATTTTATTTACTAAATAAAAAGGAGATATGTGTATGCCAAACCAGTTCTTTCCAGTGCTACACTGCAGTTGTATGCAGGAGGCATACTAATTTTCCCAGACTATAAAAAGTTATAGTAGGCATTTTTCTCCATAAGACCTCCTTGTTCACAAAACCTATCTTGTTCTTATGAGACTCAATTTTCGGAGAATGGACACTGAGTACCCAGTGATATCCAAAAGCGATTTTGTGGAAACTCTGTACTTTTTACTGTCTTTTTTAACTTGCCTTCCTCTGGAAATTCAGTTCACACAATTACATAATTCTCATACTCAGCCCCAACAAATCTTGAGCCTGTTGGACTATTTCATCCTGCTTTAGCTGAGTGCCAAGCTGCTCTGAGTTAATATGTTCCAACCAATTTAAAGAAAAATGCTGGCAAGGTACAGAAGAGAGCACTGCATTGAGCCTATCACTAAAGGAAGTGAAGGAATAACTTAACTCTCATAATTTACATGATGCAGAGGCCTGGCAGGCAGTATTATATGTATTATATTCTAGCCAAACCCAGGACAGTAGGTTTGAACAAAACCTGTCTTCTTTGCCCAGTCAGAACAGTTATGGATGTTAAAGGAACTTAAAGGTAAGTGAGAAGGATAAGCTAACAGGTGTGGAGAAGGTTAGAAGAGCTGAGGAAGGGGAATAGGTGACATAAGAGAAATTTGAGAGTCCTGTGAACAGTTTTAGAAAAACAGTAGAAGTGATCTGGAGGGATTACTTCTGTGACAGGATGCAGAGTGCAATGGTAGGGAGACAGGAAAGGTACGTGGGCTATACGGATACTGGACAGACACAAAACTTTAAAAATCTGTGTTAAATCATTGGAGAGACATCAGTAGAAGATTCATTGAGTGGAGTTTTGGGAGTCATATTTCTGCCAAACAGTTATCTAAACGAGATTAGGGAATCAAGAATAGATCTGACAAGGCTCGGAAATAATGTATGTGGAGAATTGCTTATAATCAGCCTGTTCCCATGAGAAAAATGTTTCTTTAAATGAAGATGCAGATGATGTGACCAAGAGGGCTGATCTAACCACTTCCTGCACATTTTCAATTCCTCCAGAAAGGGGCCCAAAGCCCTTATACAGCAAAAATCATACTTTTTCTATACTAATGTTTAGAATGACTTTTCATTAAAGTATACTCTGAGTCAACAGCCAAAGTAGTCATTTTGAAAGACTTTAGTCTTGTTTGAGATCTAACAAATGGATACTCTTTGCAAGATCAGTATGGAGATTTACAGGCTAGAAAGAAAACTAGTACACTGCAGTATGATAAGCCTGAGAGATGCAATTTTAAATTAAGGACCTCTGGCGAGCGCTTCCTCTAAGCATGAAACAAACTTACTAGTTTTTAATAGCAATGTAGATAGTACACAGGGAGTGCACCACCCCAGGTAAATAATCCAGCAATAGCACGACATCAAGCTAAGTGAGGATCAACTGCAAGGACAGAATACAATCAAACCAATTTTAAATGGTGTGGTAATGGTGAGATAATTCCAGCAATAGCCTAGCCCAAGTCCATATCTGTACTATAAATAAACATTTATAATGACAGAGACACAATATTTACACTAACTCCTAATTTTTTACTGCTATTGGAGCTGTAAAACAATACCTCAATAGAACATGTTGAGACGTAGAATTTGTAGCAATGAGAGAATTGTGGGGCATCTGAGTACATTTCAGTGCTTTCACCAAGTAGCCAAATTCACACAATTTCCCTAGTTATTGTTTCCCACATGACTTCAATGGTGTGGCACTGACAGCAAGGCAAAACTCAGGCCGGAGACAGCAAATAGTCAGAAATTTAGGCTTGGGGCCGTCCTCCCCTGCTTGCAGTCAGGGCCACAGATGTCGAAACAGGAATCTCTCAGTGAAAGCTGAGGCATGATGTTCCTTCTAAGTTCTATAACTAGGAGAGTAGTTGGGGATACACTAGGGGGTTAAACAATAAATAATATTTAAGAGCATGACTGATTGGAAATAGCACACTCTTAAAAACATTTCTGAGAAGGTAACCTGAAACAGAAGATATTTTGGGAGTTGGGAAAGGAAACAAGTGAAAAAGGATGCCTGGAGCAAGGGTGCACATAAGCTCCAGGGCCCTACAAGCAAAGTGAAATCTGTGCCCATCTCTGTAGGAGTGCATCTTGGAATATAACAAGGTGAGACCATACCTTTCACCTCTCAAAACTGGGAGCCTACGGCAAACTGCCCTGCTCACCCCACAGTCTCCCTTAGGTGGCCTTGGTATAGAATCAGAATAAAAGACAGAATATATATGTGGACGCAAAAAATATCATTCTCTACTTTACCTAAGGCTTAAGAAGGTGTAGCAGACTGATGTAGAAAAATATTTTGTAACTGAGAATCTTTTAAACTAAAGTACAAAAAAGATGAAGGCAAGATTGCCTCTAAAGCCATTAAAAAGGAGAAAGTGCTTTCAGGCGAGAGGTTTTTCAAAGCCTGCTGAGTAGAAAAGTCATGCTTATTTTTAATAATTTCAAATTAAAGACTAACTTGAAATGAAGAGAAAAAGGGAACTAATATGCTTTGTACTGGAAATTAAGATGCTAAAGTGACTTTGCATCTATATAGTCACTGAAGGCTGACCAGGAGCATTTGACTGCTTCTTTGCAGCAGCATATCATAATCTGGTAATTCTTGGCACCACTATGAATTGCTGTGCCCATATCTCCTGCATCTGTGCCACTCCAGTCACACAAAACCATTGAAAACCCCCAGATCCTTCGGATGAGGCTTCCATTGCTGTGTAAAAATTCCTAAATCACACATATATGTCTTTCCATCACTTCATCTAATTCAATGCTATAGGGCAACCTTAGCAAAAATCAAATGCAATTGCATTCCAACAGTTTCCACCTTTACCTAAAAAGGTGGCTATTTCTATTTCCTTGCTAACTACAAAGCAGGCTACAAAGAGTGCTAGGCCTCAGATGAAAAAAGGTGTGGTTTGGGGTTTTTTTAAGAGAGAAATAATTAAAAAAAAGAGAGAGAAAAAAGAAAAAAAGAAGGAAAAAAATAAAAGAAGCAGCTACTATTCCCATTTTCACTCATAAAGATGCTCTATTTGTACCTTAGCCACAGATGACAAATAAGCATGAAGGTTATGGAATTTGATTAATACAGCATGCAAAATAATGTAATCTATTTTCATTTTCTTGAAAGTTGTATTGCAATCTTTTTTTCTTTTTTTTTTTGTGTCAGTACAATGTTTAATGCAGAGCACGCTCACTTTTACCTCAAAAACCTAAGGTGACATAGTTAACATAGTAATTTCAGCCCAAAGAGACAGGCAGCAGAATATAAATCATCCTTTAGAATCTCCTTACAAACACTCACAGATAAATATCATAGAATTATTAATAAAAAAGGAAATAATATATGAAGAAAAAAAAAGAAAAATCTGGTTTACCTGTTGAAAGTTGTTTATATATGTGGTTTTGCTACATTGTTTCATAAGATAAAATCATGCTTTCATTAGTCTTAGGGCTACAAGCAATACAGAATAAGGTTCAAAACTTTAAAATGTTGTGTTGTTCTTACGAGTGTTTTTCTTATTGCCCAATAGGAAAAAAAAAAAAAAGTAGTTAGTTTAAAGAAATTAATGAATTATAATAAATTGGGATATTTGAGATGATATATAACTATATAACAGAAACTGATGTTTACAATTAGTTAAAAGTAAATAGATGAAAACAATATTCCCCTTAGTTATTCTGTAGCAGAATTCCTAATTTCCAGGATTATTCTAGGATATGCAGACTGAAGGAGAAGGTTACGTAACACAAAATTAAAGTGTTATCACTGAGGGAAAATACGTATCTTATATAATGCAAAAAGTACTATAGGAAGGAAAACCTCTTGTATTTCTATAGTTTTTGAAAAGCCTGGAATGCAACAGTCTCTGCAAACATACATACCCATTTGACACCCCACATTCCAGAACTCTTGAGGATTATAATTTGAAGAGTTTGCTCTTGTTCCTTTGGGGTAGATTCTTGTAATGAATCTTGAAGTATGCGAAACAAACTCTTTAGCTGAAAACCAGAATAATAAAACCTTGGTAAGTAAGACTTTATTAATAAAGAGATCCTATTTGAATAAATAAGAATAAAAATATAATAATCTGATCCAGCAATTTTTATTTTTTTTACACCATGTGTCTATCATATCAATGTATTTGTATTTTAGGACATTTCTATGCATGTTAAAATTAGTATACGGGTCACTGAGTTATGGTTGAAATCCTATTTTAAAACCTTGAAATGTGATAGCATTTTGTGTATATTTGAATGTGATAGTATTTCTGTCTATGGTGCAGACTTTTGTTTAAGGTTCAATAACCAAGATTCATTCCTTCAAAGAAATATTCTATTTCTTCACCTCTTTGTTAGGTAAATTATGATTTTTATACTAAAGCCCACTGTGTTCTCATGGAAAATTGGGAAGACATAAACCAGGAAATTGATCAGAGAGCCCACTCAGTCTTTTATAGTTTAATAGGAAAAAATCAGCCCAAGATGATCTTAGCTCTATTGCTGTTTTGAGGTTGAAATAAAATGACTGAATAATCTCAAGTGAGAGTGGCGCATTTCTAAAAGACACTTAATTGGCGCCTTTATAATTTTCAGAAGATGTTAACTATTCAAGTAACTCGATTTTCTTCCTCCTAGAAGTGTTGCCTCCCACAAAGTCATAAAATAAAGAGATGTGGAAAACTTCAAATGACTTCTACCTACACTATTTCTGTTTAGTAACTACACAGAAAACTACATTTCCAGGACTGTCACTCTGATCCTTTCCATTTTGCCCCTGCCTGCCCCTCTCCTTTTTTTTGATAGAACTGGATTGCTAGAGGGACCAGAGGGGACTGTGACTGTGGACAGCTGGCAAAAGCCTACTTGCTCTGATGCCGTTCAGCACTATTCACCTAACCAACCACTGAATCACCTCTGCAACGTGGTGGATGGCAGCTGGGCTGGCCCTGAGTGAACGGGGTCTGTGGCAGACCATTCTCATGGTCAGTTATCTCTGTTCTTAACACTCCCTTAAGGCTGTTGGCAGACAGCTGGTTAAAACACCAGGGGCTGCACTGTGTTGGCTGCACCAAATGGAGATGCTCCAACACACAATGAGTTTTGAATAATCCAGTTTTGCTCATATGAAAGATCTGGTCCAATGGAGCAAACTGCTTGCTATGGGGTTTAGTCATTCTGCCAATGCAGATTCTCTTATCTGCAGTTATCAGCAAAGCCAGGGGTACTGCGTGACCAGCTCAAGTGAGTACTACAGACCACATACATGGTGGGACCAAAATCTATTCTACACATTTTCAAGTATTGACTGTAATTTCTAAATTATTTGGCACAGAAAACAATGAATCAACAGGTATTCATACATTTTGTATACTACATTAATATTTGTTCTTATAAAACTACATGAAATAAAAACAAAGCTGAGTTTCAATTTTCCTCACAAAATCAACTGAAATATAAAATGCAGTGCAAATGACATTTCCAAAACAATGTTATAAACCATCCAAATGAAATTGGACAGCATGTGTTTCATAAAATTTTAACCCTTCCAATGCCTAAGCAGTGAAACATAGCAGCATTGTAACGTGCATCTGATTAAATCAAAAGAAATTACCTGAATGTTTTACAAATTTTCGTGCTCGAACCTCTCCAATTGAGTTATTTTCATAGCACTTCTGATTAGCCAGGGAATGCTCAAAGCTCACAAACTTCTCAGATTTGGTATAAATCACAAGATTTGACAATGCAATGGCAATTTTTATCTTCTTCATCTAATAATCATAAAATAAAACAAAGGAAGAATAAAAAATCACAATAACACATTATTATTATTATTATTATTATCATCATCACCATCATCATCATCAATTCAGAAGAAACTATCATTTTGGATGCATAAAACATGGTAAAATGTGTCACAATTGATGAATACTTGAGCTTAAGATATGACTTTTGATAGTGAAAGTTGATTCAGTCACAGACAATTAAAGTTATTGTCTCTATATTCATTATAGTAATTGTAGGGTGAATGGAAAGATGTTTCCAATGCTTCCTAGCACAGTGTTCTCTTGAACAGCTTTATCATTTCCCTGCTTCTGAGTCTGGTATGTAAAATAACATAATTTTTCATGGCTTTTAACATTACTCATTTAAAATGTATGTCCAACTTTATATTCCTAAAGTACTAAAAAGGTATACTGGTAGGAAGTACTTGAGCACTTGGGCGGGGGGGAAAGCAGTAGAGCAGGAGAATTTATAAATCAATAGCACAAACTCAACCACAAAATGTATAAAAAGTAACAGGAGAATATTTTACCATGCCAAGCAAATCAATCATAGGTATATTCCTCCAAGCATTTATTGGAAAACTCTGTTCTTCTTAATTAAGATGGAAAGTTCTTTGGACAAGGTCTTTGTTTAGTCTTGCTCCATTACCAAAGCAAGCAAAGGCAAAGGTTGCTGTACATTGAAGCAACTGAAATTTTACCAGGGTCTTATCGTTTAAACTCAAGTACTATGTGACCTCTTCATTTTACTTAGCATGAACTTGTGAGCTAATCAGTGGTAGTGAGCTGATGGTACTGATAATGTTTACATTCCATTAAAGCTTTTGAATGCAAATTCTCTTCTGACAAAATAACAGGAATTGTCTGCTCATGGCTATTAAACTATTCAAAGTTCAAGTGCAGTAATTGTTCTGGGACTGTGTCCCATGAGGAGCAATAGAAGTGTACTCATAACTCCTGAATAATGCAGGTCTCTGGATGCAGAAGGCAGTGACACAGCCAAAGCCAACAGCAACAATAGGCTATCTTGGGTGTGGATTTCAATGCTCTCCCACCCTACCACAGACAATAGAGTGGGACCTCGGAATAAATACTCCCACTCCAATAGAATGGGATCCTGAAAACCATTTTCTCTTCTGCCTATGAAACATGATCAGACATCTGTTGTTGCTGCTGTTGATCAAGATACATGTGTTATATGTTCTGGTCAGTAATGTGATGTTACAAATATATGTGACTATTATCTGGAAATTTGGCTTTCCCTATGAGGAGCAGCTGAAGGAACTGGGCTTGTTTAGTCTGGGGAAGAGGAGGCTCAGGGGAGACCTCATTGCCCTCTACAACTACCTGAAAGGAAGTTGTGGTGAGCTGGAGGTCGGCCTCTTCTCGCAGATGACTAGTGACAGGACAAGGGGGAATGGCTGCAAGTTGTGCCAGGGGAGGTTCAGGTTGGAGATTAGGAGAAATTTCTTCTCGGAAAGGGTGGTTGGGCACTGGAACGGGTTGCCCAGGGAGGTGGTGAAGTCACCATCCCTGCGGGTGTTTAAAGAAAGGTTAGACATGGTACTGAAGGAAATAGTTTAGTGGTTAATGGGTGGTGGTGGGACGGTTGGACTGGATGATCCTTGAGGTCTCTTCCAACCTTAATGATTCTATGATTCTATGATTCTTTAAAGAAGATTCCATCCTTCCTCAGAATTTTTCCTTAATATCTCTCTATAGCAGTTGGAAAGAAAAAGCAGCACAGATGACCTTCAAATCACTTAGAGAAAAGAAACACAGAGAAAGAGACACTGCCTCTCAGCAAAAGCACTGAGCCCTGAGGAGCATTGCCAGTCTATCCAAATTCAGATAATCAGAGCATGATGTGCAAAGTGACTAGATACTGGGTGCTTCCTGCCTGCTGAAAAAACTTGAACAAAGCAGTTTTAACCCTGATGGAGCAACAGATTTCCATGGCAGAGGATTACTATTTGGTTTAAGTTCAATTTGACTATTAAAAAGAAAATTTCATCCACTTTTTGCACTTTTTCAGAAATACTATGTAATGTCTCTACATGAGAAATACCATTTCTATTATAAATTTCTATTATAAATACCTAAACTCCATAAAAATACCTTTCTATTGTGCATGCTTAGCAATGTTTTAGTGCAATGAGAACTCTACACCTAATGTCATGCATAAATCTAGAACAGAAGAAAATAGGGGAATGGGAACTCTTCAAAATTTCTGTGATAGACTGGTAGACTGAGGGAAGAAAGAGGTAGCTAACTCTGTCCTTCATGAGTGTTCTTCATGCATAGCTCCAGGAGGGCTTTGAGACCAACAAAGCAGTTGGGCAACTTTATCTGAGATCTATTGTGTCACTGAACACCTGGGACAAGCACAAGACTTGGAAGTGAAAAAAGCAGGTGGAGTTTAGGATGGGAGCACAGGAAAGGTTGCTTTTTAGTTGGATACTAAAATATGCTCCAGTTTGGAGTGTCTCATAAGAATCAGGAAAACTCTGAAACCTTGAGCTAAAAAAGACTATTTCAAAAATTATTTCCTCTAAGTAATTTTAAAGCCTATATTTTAAGTAAAAAAGTTGGCATACATCTATATGTTTTCTAAATTCTATTGAGACAAAAGTTACCTTTGCCTTTTTTCGAGGTGAGGATGAAGGTTTATGGTCACTTTTTCTTTTTGAAGAGCTACTCTTTGGGTAAAGAGGGGTTTTTTCATCAGTCTCATCTTCATCAGACGTATTTGCGAAATCAGACATTTCCTCTGTCTCATCATGACTCTCAAGGCATGTACTGAGTGTACCTTCCTCAGTTGTTCCAACCTTTTTATTTTTTATCAGAACTTTGAATTTTAATGCCTGTAGAAAAGAGGTTAAACAGTAGTAACTAGAATTATGTATGGACTAATGGTAGTTTTTCATATCTAGATATTGTTTAACCCATGTTCAAAGCTGTTTGTTAGGTATAATGAAGTAAGGTGGCACAATGAAGTGAAGATAGATACTGGTGAGGCAGAAGCCAAAAGCAAGCAAAACAAACAGAATCTGGGGAGCAAAGTATGCAACAGGATGTGAATATCTAACCCGATGACGGGAATAAAGGCTCTCCACCACACAGATACACAGATGCTGAAACCATGAACAAGATTAAGGCAGGAAATTAAGGAAGTGTCAGAGGTGATGGCCAGGTGAGACAGAGGAGGTATATTTTTTTACTATGCATGAATCCACTTTTATACATGGACTTGTAGGCATGTATCTGATATTAATTTGAATTTCTTTTTAGCTATCATTGCAGCTGCTGGAAATTTATTACCCTATTTGATTAGCATTTTTGTACACATCTGCCTAGTGTGTCACATGAAAACTTTTATGTCATTAGATAGTGGATCCTCATGCTGATCTTACCTGGTCAGGGAAATTAACAGTTTGGTAATTTGATGCCTAAGCAAGTTCTCTGGCTTTAAGTGGGCATGTTTCAAATTCCATAATGAAGAATGTAGGAAAAAAATAATTAAAGGTTATAATTTTTAATAAGAGGCTTTCATCTATGCACCTGAATCCTATGAGTATAAATTTCACTTAGACTAATGAAATAATATTCATAGTAAAATAGCTATTATGTAGCAGACATTCATCTCTACCTCTGTACACAGGAACTGCCAGTAAGTAACAGGACTTACTTAGGTTCTTGGATAATGTGATCCAGAAAAATATCCCCTAAATTTCATATGCGCTAGTGAAAAGAAAGGCTATACCGCTGGAAAGGTTACAGAAACAAGGAACAAATAGTTGCACATTAAATAAAAGATAACTGAAATACTGTGGTTTAAGGTATACAGACCCAAAGCTTTCTAATAGAAACAAGGGCCATGGACAAAGAAATAGACATTCAATTTATTTACATTGCAATCTCCATTGCTGATAATCCCCTTATCACTTCAGATCTTGTATTAGTAGTTTGTCGGTGTGCCAGCTGAATGAGATATCCTGTGCTTAGTATCTGTCAATGCCATGCTAGTGTAAGATTTGATTAGTGTCTCTGCACTGGTGATTCAGAATAAGGATGCCCTTTAACATTTCCTTCATTTCTTATTGATGCACTCATTTTTTTCTGTGATATTTTTAGAAGAGTTTTAATATGAGTAATGCTACTCATATTTTAAAAAGTTCTGACCTTTCCTTTGCATATTCATATTTCTCAATATTTTAAAGTATTTTTGGTCTTGTATTTTTTTTATTCATAGATAAAATGTAATTTTACAAATTTATAAAAGCCAAACTGATATACAAGGGAAGGAGTCCCAAGCACAGCTACAGGCTGGGCAGAGAATGGACTGAAAGCAGCCCTGAGGAGAAGGACTTGGGGGTGCTGGTTGATGAAGAGATGAACATGAGCTGGCAGTGTGCGCTGGCAGCCAAGAAAGCCAACTGTGACCTGGGCTGCATCAGAAATAGTGTGGCCAGCAGGTCGAGGGAGGTGATTCTCCCCCTCTACTCCGCTCTTGTGAGACTCCACCTGCAGTACTGCGTCCAGCTCTGGGGCCCCCAGTACAGGAAAGACGTGGAGCTGCTGGAGCAGCAGTCCACAGGAGGGCCACAGAGTTGATCAGAAGGTTGGAGCACCTCTGCTATGAGGACAGGCTGAGAGAGCTGGGCTTGTTCAGCCTGGAGAAGAGAAGGGTCCAGGGAGACCTAATTGCAGCCTTCCAGTACCTAAAGGAGGTCTACAGGAAAGCTGGAGAGGGGCTGTTTACAAGGGCGGGGAGCGATAGGACAAGGGGGAATGGGTTTAAACTAAAAAGGAGAGATTCGTATTAGATATTAGGAAGAAATCCTTCCTTGTGAGTGTGGTGAGGCACTGGAACAGGTTGCCCAGAGGAGATGTGGAGGTCCCATCCCTGGAAGTGTTCAAGGCCAGGTTGTATGAGGCTTGGGCAACCTGGTCTAGTGGAGGGTGTCCCTGCCCATGGCAGGGGGATTGGAACTAGATGATCTTTGAGGTCTCTTCCAAACCTAACCATTCTATGATTCTATGAAAACTTTTTCATGGATGTATTACTGCCTCCTATATGTAAACTTGCTTTAAGTAAAAAAAGACCATAGTCTCTGTCATCATCTAAAAATGGGCCATGATGTTTTAACTCGGATAGTTTCTAACATTCTGTTTATGAACTGTTAATAAAGATATAAATATGCTGAAGTAGGACAGCTACATTTTTTTTTCTATAAATATAACATTTTAAAATCACAACTCTCTTTTCAATATCAGTTACAGAAAATACTCTGTCAAGAAGAAATTTTGCTATTTTTTGGCTAGAAGCAGAATCCGGTAATAGTTAACGCAAATCACTGAAAGTCAACCATGAACTGCAAAAGTAATAATGCAGAGTTTAAGTCTGAGCTTCTGGCAGATCTTAAAAAAAACTTAGGACAAAGGTATTGTTACAAAATCATTGACTATGTGAAATTTGAGTTCTTTAACTGGTGATCAGCAGCACTAAACATGCAGCATCTCTTTTATAAATGTTAAATCTTTTAAGCAGATAATGAGCTGAAAGTTTGAACATTCACTATAAATTCTGTTTTCCATTTTAAATATAAAATACAAAATATTTTAAAAATGTGTTTACTATGTACTTATGTATAAACTTTTAGCATAATAAAAATTTAAATATGTAAAACAGAACAGATCTTCCATAGAGTATAATGGGACTTCAAGGTTGGCATAAGCAAAAGCCTCCAAATACAATCAATTGGAATGAATATATAAATAATTAAATTTTAAAAACTTATTGTACTAAATAGGCATTATGGTTAATGTGATGTACAATGCAAATTGGAACAGCTGAAATAATAGAAGAGACTAAGACAAAATCACAAGCACTTTGGAATGGAGCAGACAAACCCACCTACTGACCACTGCAATTAATGTAAAAAGGGACAAAAGTCAGTCCTCAGAATTGTAGAGAACAAACCATGGATTTCATTCATGAGTATTAAAACGAGAAGAATAGCTTCCCCTATTTAAATTGAGCATGTTCTTCTCCCCTCTCCTGAGCAGCTGTAGGTGCTTAGAATATCAAATCCTGAAAATCTTGCTAAGTAACAAGGTTAAAATAAGTTTAAAGATTTACATAATTTTCTTTTAAAGAATTATATTACTGTCTTAAATACTGATATAGGGTAAAGACACACCACTTTCCAAGAAGTCTAACAGGAGGGAAACTTTTGAGGCATAAACAACATTTATCTTGAATGAAAATAATAGGATGCTATCGTTAAGTACAGCTGAAAAAAACTCCAATACCAGCATTCTTCAATGATTTAAGAAGAGAATGAGACTTACTGAAAGTGTGAATGGATTTCTTTGTGGCAGCTTTATAAATCAGAGTTATTGAGATATTTCAGATCAATACTACCAGTAATGTTTGAGCTCTAGTTAAATGGATATTAATTATATCAGGAGCATCTTTTTAGCTATCTCATAAGCTTTTGTACAATACAGTTATCTAATGAGAAGTTCCCTACATTGAAAACTTCAGTTCATAGAATCATAGAATCACTAAGGTTGGAAAGGACCTCTGAGATCAAGTCCAACCGTCAACCTAACACCACCATGCCTACTAGACCATGTCCTGGAGTGCCGCATCTATGCAGCCATGCTCTATAGTAGACACAAAATACATGAGGGAATCTTTCTAAACGTCCTTTTATTAAAAATGCAAAAAAAGCAAAACATGCCTAAAGAGGGAAATTGGGAGGGGTGACGAAGGCAGACTAATTTTCTGAATGAAGTGAAAACCTGACACAATCCTGGGTAAAAAAGTATGTGTTCTGAGAAAACTCTGTCCTTAAAAATAATTTTGCAAGGTATTATTTCTCATTCATCTACCAGAAAGAGTCCCACTCAGGAACCAAACTTCAAAGATAAAGAGAGGATAGATTTGCTAATGGCTAGATCCCTTTGAAAAACAGGACCTTAAGATGGCAATGCCTTGGCCAGTTTAACCTGAGGACTCCATCAGACTTAAGAGAAATATGAAAACAGACACTGACTTTCCCAACTGTGCAATCAAACCCACATCAGACAGTAGTCTTGGAGAAAGTTCTAGTGCAAATGATTTTGCATTCTCAGAGACCTCTGAAGCAAATACTGGGGTGTAAATGATCTGCAAATATGTTGCAAATAACACTCTTAGCCAATCTGCTGCTCATGGTTCAAGAATCTGCAACTCCGAATGAGGAGTAGCAAGGGCCAGCAGCTGCACCATATGACCCAGGAGCTGAGGCTGACAGCAGGGCAGGCAATGACCTCACCATTGAGGGCAACAGTAAGACAAGTAGAGCAGGTATAGTGATGGTAGGCAACTTCAGGAAGCAGTTCAGTGACTACCAGACAAGCCACACAGCAGGTCCAAGGGCAAACCAGGAATCCATATCATAGACGTACAGAAAGGCTGAGTCTGGAAGGGACCCCTGGAAACCATCTAGTCCAACTTCCTTGTTCAAAACAAGGTCAATTAAGAGTTAGGGCTGTGTCCAGTAAGGTTTTGAGTATCTCCAAGATGGAGACTCCGTAATCTCTACAGGTAACCTGTTCCAGTGCCTGACCACTCTCACAGTAAAAATTTTTTTCTCATGTTTAAATGAAATTTCTTGTATTTTTGTTGTTCCCACTGGCTCTAGCCATTTCACTGTGCATCGCTTAGAAAGGTCTGAGTCCAGCCTAGAGAATCCAGAAATTTTATGATAAACAATACTGATTTTCTTATTTTTCAGGTCATCACCAAGGCATGCTACATTTTCAACATCTTCCCATTTTTGTAAAGAATAGATGCCATAGATAGATTGAAAGGCAAAACAGTGAACTGGAAATGTTTTTGACTTGCTAAGAAGCAAAGATATTTCTGGTGCAAAGACTTGGTCAAAACATTCGCATATGTGATGTAGGTCAAAAAAATAGGAAAGAATCTCATCACTGAAGCAGCAGAATTAGTTATGCTAAAGTAGGCTTGATCTTGAATTTCTGAGTGAAAATCTTCATGTTCCACTCTTTCAACAACAAGAAAATAAGACTATAAAACTCTATGAAGACATGAGAGAGGAAAATTTGGGGATGGTTAGACTGAAAATTGAATCATACAGCCACAGGTTAATCAAACTATTATCCTTTTCTCAGCCATTATGAGTCAGAAAGAACCTATTTGTTAGAGATTATAGACAGCCAGATACAATCAAATTTTGAAAGTTTATCAGTGAGACAGGTCTTTACAGAGAAAGGAAAAAAAGTACAGTAGTAATATGAAACTCTTAGACATACACTCAAATATTATATCTAGATGTCAAAGACATACTTGGTTCACCCAGACTGATGCATTCTGGGAAAACGGTGAATATTCTGGGAAAACAGTGACTATGTATGGAAAGCTCCTTTCTATATTGAGTAGATACAGGTGTAGAAAAACGTGAAGGAAGAGTCCTGGCTATGGGGTTAGTTGTTTTTCCCCCTCATATTAGGATTTAAATGCCAATAAGCATGAACTTGTACTGCAGTCCTTCTATGAATCTTTCTCAACGTCCTTTTATCTAGATAGCATTGTTTTAGTAACTATGGGAAAACCTTGGAGATTGTGGCCAGAAATGCTTCTGAACCACCACAACGTTTTAACTGATCTTGCAGCTGTGTGGTAAACATTGAAGGTGGCTTTTAAAATAACAGTAGTTGCCATTTCACTTTGAGCTAACAATGCGTCAATATCTCCTTCCAATTTTGTGATAGGAAACCTGCAAATAATAAAAAATTCCTAAGCAGCTCATGTAGATATCATGACAGCACTGTAAAGTAGTTTGACGTACTACAATGCAAAATAATTGAGGAACAAACCTTCATCTAAAGCATCAATGCATTTACGTTCTTTGTTCTGTGTTACATTTGAGGCTTACTTGTTTCTTTCAGTAGCTGTCAAACACATTAGAGAGGAAGGATTCAGAAGGGTAAGAAAAAAGTGATCTCACTTCTAGGATTCTAGTATTTTCCAAGTTCATCTATAAATTGCTGCACAAAACACCACATTCTGTCACTTTATATCAGCATAATGCAGGAGTGCTGGTGCAATCAATGCAGGTCTCTGATGCCAGGCAGTGATGCCAAATATAATTTAATGTGGGAACTGACTCAAAGGACCTAGTATTCCAGTGAATATTAAAGGAGGTTAATGAAATCTCTTTAGAAGCTCCATAGTGGCCAAGACTGCAAGGAGAGGATTGTAGTGGGTCTGTTGCTTTGAGTGGCAAAATATCTGCATGGGAAGGAGGTAAGAGGATAGATACAGTACAAGATATTGGTGAAGCCTCAGTTTATCTCAGTGGATAAAGGGTGTGTGAAAGAATGAAACAGTACAAAAGCCTTCTCCTTCCTCTACTCCACATGTAGAGGAAAAAATGTCTGTTAAGATGCTACAGAATACAGTAATGTTCCAGAGAATTAGCAGTACTAGTATAGTCAGCTGCGGGGTGAACATATGACTGAGGCCAAAGAATTAATAAAACCTCTTTTCCTAAAATTTTCTGGGGTTTGTGTTTCAGGGCAAGCAGGTGTTCAGAAAAAGCAGAGGACAATATCTTTCAGTGACCATCCAATTTTCTTTTCTGGACCTCCTTGTGATTTTTACTTAGACTGACAATGGTAGGAGTCATCATGCATGAGCTGTGGTCCAAGGAAGCACCTAAAACTGAGTTTACTCTGCATTTTAATCCTTCTTCCAGACACAGACAATCATTTCACCTGACAAAGGTGTAGCTTAAAACCTACTTAGAAAAGGAAGTAAGACATTGATTAGACAATAGCAGAGAAGATAATTTCCATGGAGATCTTCAAATCTCCAAGATCTAAATAAGAACCTGTAATTGCCAAATGTTTCTATGAAGTGTTTGGAGAAATTATGTGGTATTCCACTTCATGTATAGACAAGAGCACCATTTTATTTGGATCTTGAAGGACATTGAGAAGTTGGTATTCAAAGGAGGCCTTGCATGAGCTTCACACACCCCTTCATCGGAGGAGCAAATCTAGGAACAGTAGCTGTCAGATAAGGAGGATTTCCCACCCAATAAACCTAATGTTTCAGTCCCTTGTGACAGGAAGTAGCTGTACGTTGAAGGTCCTTGCCAAAGAAATCTGAGAGAAAAGGGAAGAAGGACTGAACTGGTTAGCGTAGAGTCAAATCTTTGAGGGATCCTGCAAGCAAGTTGTTAAAAGCCTAGCAAAGAAGGCAATGGCACAGGCTGTGAACACAAGAAGTGACAATTAAGTGATAAACAACTTGTTGTGACACAGACAGTTAGAGGATCTGCAGGGGACAAGTATGTCCATTGCATTTATAGCCATCTGAAACACATCTGGCAGTAGAGAGGTTTGTGCTGTGTACCTAGGGATAGTATTAGATTGGAATATTCTCTGACAGAGCATATTATAAGAAAAGTCTCCATAGTTATTGTTAATTTCAATGAAGAGTGAAAGACACACTATTTTTCAATCCCTCCCATATTCCTTGCTAATATCCAACCAGAAGGGAGGAAAGTGAAGCTCAACTAAAGGTAGGTGAAGATGATAAAAGAAGATTATCAAGACTGTAGGGAAAATGGAGGCAAAGTACTGTAACTAATCAAAATATCTTAATTTTCAAACTCAGAGTAATTCAATTCATGTGTGTTATATATATATACACACACAGACAGAGTGAAGTGATTTGAAGTATATTCACCTTAATACAGAGCTACTTTAGTGCGACATTCATACTCACAATCAAGATAAGTAAATATTTTGGCATATAAACAATTTACCACCTATCTTTATTTTGCTTTAATATAAGACAGTGTAACAGTCTGGAAAAAAAAAAAGAAGCAACACTGGAGAAATAATTTTAAATTAATATTTAGAACAGACTTTAAAAGCATATCCCATAAAACATTCTAAGGAAAAAGCTGCTGATTTAGGTGAAAGGAATGTATGTTGGCCACAGAACATGCTGAACAGGATTCTACAAAGAAAACTTAAGATCAGTTAGTAGGCTAAATAAAAGCGTATAACAATTTCTTTTTTAAAAAAAAATTGCTTTTTGCTATATTTTCTATTTCTTCTTTTTTATTTTAATATTCAGTAAAAGATACAGGTTCACATATAAATATAGATGAGTTACACAGAAAAGTTTAAAAAGAGGAAAATTATTTCAAAGCTTTCCCTTTTTGTTGCATATGAATATAATATATACAGTTATCTGATAATTTTGCTAGTAAATGTACTCATGTAGGCAGGTGCACTAATTCCTTTGAGTGTATTATTCATAGTAGGTTTTTTTTTCAAAATGAGTTAACAGGCTATGGGTTGTATCAGCCTCTAAGCAAGCGAATTTACTCTGCTTGAACCACGCCAATCAATAAACATCATTCTGTTGAACCAATCTCATATATGAGCAATTACAATGAACTTTAATCTTCCTGACACTATATTTTATTAAAGTTATATTAGAAATCAGAAGAGTGTCATGTTTAAAGAATGCCTTTACTCTGTTACTGGTGTTAACACTTCATATACAATTATCTTCACAGGATGACTTTACCAGTTGAGTTCCTATAGAATCATACCAGATGCAATAGCTTCTTCCCTATCCTTGCTAGTGCTCCATATCAAAAAAAGTGGAACAGTAAATGCTATAGGTGACAAATATATTTTTTTTTTTAAGACTAATAGAATCCTTCTCACAAACAGCATTTTAAATTCATCATTTATGGTTATGTAATATCTATTTTGTACTGCTTAAGTAAAGGAAGCTTAAGACTAAGTTCAGCATCTAGCTCACTCAAATGATAATGAATTTACTCAGGACTTAAATATGCACAAGATTCCAAGTTTTAAGGATGTGATCCTATTAAACTCCTTTTGAACATGGACCAAAAGTGATTCTTCAAAGAGATGCTAGCCAAAAGTCAAGCTTACTACTCTATTTGCAAATTCAGTCACAACTACATATTTCCATTGCAAAATAAAATTAGAACAATTTTTCTTACACGCTTGATCAGAACTGCTAAGAGAAATGGAGATGGTCATAATCGTTGTTCATTCCCAAAATAACGATTTATTAAACTTTTGTAAATCAGCTGAGGATAGTGGTATTATTTAGGTAACACATCTTTCATGGATGTGGAATACATCTTACATAACTTTAAAAGATTAAAAGATCACTAGAATGAATCTTAGCTGAACAGCATACATTTAAGTGAGGAATAAGTATGGAACACAGCAAAACATTTTTGGGCAAAATTCTACAGACCTGACTTACGAAAACCAGAAGCTACAGAAATATGAAGTATGAGTTCCCTATATCGCAGTAAATACATGGTAAGGGATACATCTCATAGAAAGCAATATTTTTAAGTATATGATTCAGTGATTCCATGATTTAGATGCAGTACACTGATTTTGTGTTTGTTACAGAGGACATATAATCCTTGGACATCTATTAGACTGAGTGCAGCTATGCTCTGAGAAACTTAAAAGAAAACCTCATGTTTAATACAGTTTATATTTCTGATTTACAGAATATTTTTCAAGGTTGCAAAGTGATTTGAACAGTGTGATATAAAAATATAATGCTACAATCTAAAAAAATATATTGGCTTACTGGGAAATTTATTAAGATATATTAAATATATTTATGACAACATTGCTTTGAAAATGTAACAGTATGGTAATACTTTAGCAAGTGTTTTGGACACATCGCTTCAAAAATGTTTTTTCTGTGACAAACCCTTAACAAAAATACATCTCTGTGTGTGTTGTCTTCCCTTCTGACTGTGTTTCCTTGCTACATTTTCATTTGCATTGTTCCTTTTTCAGTTACTGTAAAAAAGTATAAAATATATCTGATCTATCACTGTTAACAGTGACAAGCTTAAATAATTATTTTGTATGTATGCATGTATTTGTGTTTCAAGAGATTAGAGAAAATCTTTTGTCCTTGAAATAAAATTATGTGCAAAGTCTGGAACAATTGGAATTTATTTGTTTTAGTTTGCAATAAAATTTTCAACCCCCATCTAATTGCCTTTTCTGACTTCATATCCCAAGGGTCTTAAGCTACCAGCTGAGAAACACTGTGTTAGGAAGAAACACACTGAGAAAGTGAGAGTATTTTTGCAGTAACAAAACTTGATGAAATAGTTCCATCAACATTGTTACTGACAAAACAATAGATTCGGGTTTCCTTTTCAATAACACGTTTAAATTTAAGGAAATTCTTTCAGTCTAAGGAACAAAAAATAAAGTAGCAGAAAATAGGTGCACTAACATGTTTAAAGTGAAGATTTTTAAATTGTTTCAAAGCATAATGTTGTTAAAAAATTTATAATTTGTTTCCTCTTTTAAAACTAAAACACTTGAAGCCTCATTTCAGAGCAAAGTGAAAGAAGAAGAAGGAGAAGGAGAAGGAGAAGGAGAAGGAGAAGGAGAAGGAGAAGGAGAAGGAGAAGGAGAAGGAGAAGGAGAAGGAGAAGGAGAAGGAGAAGATTGTTCAGTTTAACCTCAAAATGTTGACCTTACGGGTCAACATAAACTTTGTTCTTTATAACATAATGTTTCAATAACTTGAAAATTCCAAAATTAAATTAAATTAATTTGTTTGCATAGCTCTCAGAGTCAAAATTCAGATCCAGTAGTAGTTCCACAATCTTTGGAAAGTCATTCTCTGTGCATAAATTACCACATCTCCAACATAGGACTATTGTAGTTGAACCGCTTAATTAATTTAAAGTGAGAGTTTACTTTTAAAAAGTAAAAGTAATTTCTGTATCACTACACAGTTTCCGATATGCAGGTTTATTCATTGTTAGTAAGTATGGTTCAAAATAATAAGACACATTGCTACAGCTGCCTTGTTTCCATATAAAATAAATTGCAACCCACAAACTTTACCTAACCATATTTGAAAATAAAATAAAATAAAATGAAATACAATAAAATAAAATAAAATAAAATAAAATAAAATAACAACTTTTAATGCATCCAAAGCACCAGAGGTTTGATTGATGCGAACTGCAGGATGTAAGGCTTTGTAAAAATGTTAGTATGTTCGCTTTTAATACATGCTTCAGCATTGTACTGAAAACTGTTTTCCTTTAATAAAAACCTTCCATATCAATCCACATGATTAATTTTGGGGGTTTTTTTCTGTTTTCTTTATCTTTCCATGTGTTTTTTAATGTTGTTTAATTATTTTTGTTACCACCTGAAATCTATTTCAAACATCAGATGAGCAGTTTCATGAATTCAGTTTCAGAAGATTAAAAAACCCCACAAAATAAACCCTTTCCCCCACTCCTATCTTTCACAGAGAAAAATGCAATATTATTACCTCAGGAGAAGGTAATTGAGTCACCTCTGTACCACCAACTGTTGAATTAAGAAGTTTGTGACCAAGAATATTTTCTAAACACTTTGCCATTACTTCCTGTTGCTTACAGCTGCAGTGGTTCTCCAAAGACAGTACAACTGGGTAGTCAGATGCCTGAAAATACAATTTAAAGGCTTTTATTATTAACAAAGAAAAAAGGACTACTTGATTTCCCAAAATATCTTGCAAAAATTCCCTTTGTAGTTTTCCTTTATTTTCAAAACTTGCTGAATATAGGTTGTTTCAGATTAGTAACACAATAAAAAAGCTCATAATATTTACAGAAAAGAGAAAACACAACTGAAGAAGAGAAAAAAACGCATCCTCAGAAAGTTAAGGGATGTAAAAACAGAGCAAGATATATGTAGAGATAAAAAAAAAAAAAGAAACAACACAGGAAATCAAATGAAGATCAGTCAAGGAGGACACAATACTTCATTAGAGAAACCAGGTAATATCTTTGCTGATCTTTGGAATGTGCATATTGAAGTATATTTCTCCCATAATCTGTAGAAAATAATTTATAGGGGCGTTTAACATACTAATTAGTGTTGGATGCAAAGAAAGTAGAGAGAAAAGTGTTAAATCAGCCAAAAATCACACTGATTCAATTGCAGTGTATAACCTGAAAGCAAAAACTAGAATTTCTCACATAGCTCAGCTGATACAAAGAGCTTCTAAAGAGTGATGCTTTGGCTACTCTGTGTCTGAAACAGCATTTCTCAATAAATGATCTTATAAAGAAAAAAGAGGAATTATAATACCATCTGCCAAAAAAAGGAGGATGGGGTAAAACCTCCCAGACATGCTAAAGCATAAAAAATTATGCAATGAGACTTAAAACATTCTGAATTCTAAAACCATCAGTGTTGACCGTTTCGGTGTTTTCAAAATTAAAGAACCCTTCACCTCTTCAGACCTAATATCTTCTTTTTGTTTTGCGCCTAAAGTTATATCATAACTGTTCTGAAATTTTGTTGATTAGGTCATTCCAACAGGGAATTATCACATTGGGTAGATGATTATTTTTTTTTAGAAATAATCGCTAAGTTTTGTGAAAAATAAGGGAAAAGGAAATAAGGGAAATAAGGGAAAAGGAAAATAGAAAACAAAATTATTATCATTTTCACGTATCTATAGGAAGAACTTAGAAGCTTTGGCATAATGATGTACCTTTAAATTTACACGTGACATATTTTAGTGATAGCTCCTTTAGTGGCTGACATCTATTTTAAAGAACAATTAAAACAATGATAAACAAGGCAAAATTGGCTTTCAGCTAAATATAAACTGTAGCCACCAGCTAACTCTAAGTGACACAGATTTCAAATATTTCTCTGTTTTGTGGGGGAGAGTGTTTCTTTTGTGCACATAATGTCCTCTATTGTTTACACAGTTTTGTTATTAAATGAGAAATTTTCTTTGTTCTGCTTTTAGAAGGTAAAATCAGGTTCTAAAATTGAAATTGACAAAATAAACCAGGATTAAATGTCTTTTGCTTTAATTTATGACAGATTTTATTGTACTACATTTCAAGTTGACAGTATCCTTACAATTTGCGTAGAAATCATTGCCTTCACATGAACAAGCTATGCATGTCTTCTTATAACATCACAAACTTTTCTTGGGACTCTTTACTCATCACAGTACTCAAGCAAGACAGTAGAAACATGGGAAATCGAGCTAAAAATAGAGAATAGCTCAAATGACACATGTCTATTTAGACTGTGTAAATAAATCTCATAAGCTGCCAGTAACACTGGTGGCTACAAAAAGCAAATACTCCTAACAAAATCTTTGCTTGGGCAGAACCTAAACTATCATTTATAAGGGAAATACCATTTTATGTTTGCCTTGTTTTTACACTTTTTCCCTGAACATTTGCCTTTGATCATTAATAGAAACACACCTTAGCCTGGATAGGCAGCTGGTATAAACCATTACCTATTGTGATTTTATCATCTTATTGTAACCTGTGTTTGCTAAATGAAGTTTGTATTATAGTTACATATGATATGCTGTGTATTAGCAAAAACAGCCGAGTTATAGTTAATGGGTGGTGAAGAACAGTGAAGTAAAACCATATTTTTGTTTTCATTATCTTTTAAAATCAGAGACTAATTAAATTTTATATAGAAATCAGAACATAAAAAATATAGCTTTGTTTAACTCTGAGAAAGCTATAAATAGATATGTATAGAAATCCATATAAATGTATGAACACAGGTGTACATATTCACACACATAATGCTTGCCTGAATACAAGAGTTAGTTTAATAGTCGTTCAGGACTTCATTTGAGCAGAGTTTTGCCAAAGCCTATACAAAAGACTGAGACAGTGCCAAAAGCTCTCCAGCTTTCACGGCTTTGCCAGAGACAGGCAGAAGAGACATCGCCCTAATGAGTCATCTGACAAAAAGACAGCAGTAGATGGTAAGCTTTATCAGGCCTTGAATTCAAAATAAAAAGAGAGGAAATGGAAAACAGAGTAAGTCTCAAACTGAGCTATAATCTAACATTTTTCTCTATTTTTTAAATTCAAGCATAGGATATGACAGACTGATAGCAACAGAGGAGTAAGTGAAATAAAAAAAAATAATGAAATTAAAGACATATTTGTCAAAGCCACCATCACATTTTAACCAACACACACACACACACACACACACACACACACACACACACACACACACACAAATATATATACATACCACAAATGCATACTTGTCTATCACTTGAATTACAGAACGAAATGAAATTTTGCTTGTTAAAGTGTGACCATGATACACAACAGGTTCATTGTTTGAGCCATCCCAGCAGTCAATTTCCAGGCAACGGCATCCTTTTAAAAGAGCCCTTCAAAAAAACAAGAGAAACAATATTACAGTCAAAAGAAAGATAGTACACTTTCTTATACCACTTGCTGTATTTCTGATTACAAGTGCATTGAAGAATTACAAAATCCTCTACTTTTTCATGACAGAAGAAATTCTATAGAATTATAAAGATATGAGACAGCTGTATTTTCCGTTTATCTTAGGCATGATAGGTAATAAAATTTATTAGAGCAATAACGACTAAGTTGAATTACTTGAATAACCTTCATTAAGAGACTAAAAATGAGGGTGAATGATTTAAATAAAAGAATTTTGTAATTATAGCAAATTGTTGCTTAAAATAGAAGAAATGTTTAAAAGGCCTTTTTTATTACTGTTCCAGGGTTTGTCTGCAAGTTTGAGAATCAGTACACTTAAAAATAACAGCATCACTCTTCAGTTGTTCTCCCTCGGTGTTATTCCTTAGAAGGAGTGCTAAAGTTTCTCAGATGCCTTAAATTTACTCTGTTTTAATTTTTAATAAGTTAATGGCACCCCTTAAAGGTCTTCAGTTTCTAATATTTGGCTTGTTACTAATTTAAACATTTCTTGTATACTAATTTGCCTAATTACCAATCTGTCTTTTAAATGCTGCCCTTTACATGCTAACTATCTCAGAGATGCTTCTAGCTGATTTTATTATTTTAGATTTTCCTTACACAAACAGTAACTGAGAAGAGAGGGGGGTTTATACCCTCTTTGCAATTACTTTAAGCAAGTCAGTATTTACCACATATAGTTTTAAATACTGTTAGAAATAGATTCAATAGTGTTTCTGATGGCTGCAAACCGTTATAGAATATCCAGAGAACAACTAAAACACAAAAGTTCAGGTAGATGATGATGCCAACTGCTCTCACCTCACTAAAGTAGTACAAAGTAATAGGAATGCTGGACACCTGTCTTCCCAATTTTTCATACTTTCCATCCCCCTCTGTATTGCCTTTATAACATAACCCATTTTCTCCTTCCCTGAGCATTTCTTCTAATGTGTCTTGGCAACAACGCATCCTGGTTTGCTTCTCCTCTTGGAGTCATATGTTGCACATTGAAAGACAAAGTTTCTTGTCTCCCCTAGCTGCTCTAGTGCCCACATTTGTTCTTGTTGTTTTTAAAATGACCACTTTGCAACATACACTGATCACAGATATCCTTGGTGTACTCCACCATACTGTGCCCTCACATGCAGTATATTGATCAGATTAGATTTTGCCAAGGAATTTTACATTTATTTTAGGGAGTTATTTATTTTTGCATGGCATGTTGAGATTAAAACTGATTTAATCATATACTGTGCAGCATACTATAGATTTCATTTGCTACGAGGTAGATTTTTTGAGATGTAAGTGAAAAAATAGTTTCCAGACTATGAACAGATGGTTTGGCAAATATATTGAAAAGTGTATACACAAAATAAAATATCACTCTCACATTTTCTACTTGTATCTGTGATGGCTTTGATCATTATTGCCAAGTAGGATTATATGTGACTTAGTATTAATTTTAAAAAAAACAAAGCCAAAGAATGTTTAAAATAGTAAAAACTAGTATCTAGATACCTGATGTATCCCCATGAATCACTGGGTCCTATTAGTTGGTCAGATATCAAGTAGGTGTTGTGAGAAGATGAAATAAAATAGTCACATAATGGGTGGTTCATATCTTGGTAGACGGTCCTGTGACTGTTTTTAAATACCGAACAGTCTTCTGAGTTCATGTATCTTATAAATCCTTCAAATGACATCTGCCTTATTTTCCTCACTGAACAAAAAAAAAAAAAAAAGAAAGCAAAAATTTCTGTTGTGAAGTTAAACTGATGGTTATATCTGCATACTTTTGATAATTTTTAATAACCAGTTCTGAACATTGCTAAAAGTTATACAGCATAACATTTTCCTGCAATTTTAAAATTCATAACAAACAATAGAAATACAAACATCGGATGTGTGCAGTTCTAGAGCTGCATTGCTGTGGTTCGAAATTATGAGAGGAAATTATTTTATTAGGACTACTGCAAACTCTTACCGCTGTCCATAAAAGAACAAAAATTTATTTCCTCTCATAATTTGTTGTTTAGTTTTTGAAAGTACCGTGCCAGTCAGTGCACAAAGAGAATCTTCTTACATCTGTAGAAAGAAGAGGAATTGTTCTCCAAAATGCCTGTCAGAGACCATCAAAATAATCTTGCAGAAACTATGATTCCTAGCACCAAATATATTTCACAGTTGTGGAAAATTCCAAATAAATACTGATGAAATAATGTTTAAATTAGAAGTATTTGAAATAAAAATAACATCTTAACAAAATAAATTACTGCCCACAAAGATGAATTGCAAATCAAGCTTATTATATTACTGCATCTATAACAAAATGTGCTAATTGCCTCCATACCAGTGATAGTCATCCCATTTGTTTTGTTTTTAACTGATTTAATGATCAACAGATCCATTATACTGCCAACTGCTGCTCCAATGTCACGCTTCAAATGTAATAATTTTGCAAATGATATAATCTCAGAAGTCAGCTTTGCTTTAAAGCATAATCTAGTTTGAACTATTTAGGGATTTTGCCCAGTTCTGGCTCTAAAATAAAATTAGTGTCACTGTAATAGACTAGCGATAATGAAGCAGTAAGGAATCATAGAATCATAGAATATCCCAAGTTGGACGGGACCCATAAGGATCATCAAGTCCAACTCCTGACTCCACACAGGACCAGCCCAATCAGAGCAGATGACTGAGAACATTGTCCGTGTGCTTCTTGAACTCAGTCAGTCTCGGTGCTGTGACCACTTCCCTGGGGAGCCTGTTCCAGTGCCTAAACACCGTTTCGGTGACGAACCTTTTCCTGATCTCCAACCTAACCCTTCCCTGTTGCAGCTTCATGCTGTTCCCTCAGGTTCTATCGCTGGTCACCAGAGGGAGGAGATCAGTGCCTGCCTCTTCGTTCCCGCTCCTGAGAAAGCTGTAGGCTGTGATGAGGTTTCCCCTCAGTCTCCTCTTCTCCAGGCTGAACAAGCCAAGGGACTTCAGCCCCTCCTCATACGTCTTCCGCTCAAGACCCTTCACCATCTTTGTTGCCTGTAGAAAGCTAGTAGGTTTTCTCCAGTGGTAAGATAAGTAGCAATAACGAAAAAATTAAGCCTATATTTACCTTAAATTCTGAAAACTATAATATCTTCTACCAAGCAGAAGATCCCTGAATTTTTTTTTTAGCAGATGGTATGCCGTTTATGCTCACATGATGCTTTTTTGCGTATCTCAATTCACAGAACTGCATACGCTGCCAGAACTGTTAGTGCAAAGCCATTCTCTTCCTGCTTACACATAGGTCTTATAATTTTACAGACTTGCTTGGCATTTTGGTAGTTGTCCGGAAATATGATGGTGACTTTATTCATATGCAGTTCAAGGACAGCAACTACAGATCCCTGAGAAAATAAATTATAAGCCAATGTAATACAATGGCCTGTAATAAACTGTATGAAACTATAAAATATTTTTATTCCATTGATTAAAGACATGAGCTGAAGGTTTTACTGAAGTCAAACAATCACAGAATGGTTTGGGTTGTAAGGAACCCCAAAGATCATCTAGTTCCAATCCCCCTGCCATTGGCAGGGACACACTCCACGAGACCAGGTTGCCCGACCTGGCCTTGAACACTTCCAGCTATGTGACTGAAACAACCTTGCTGGGCAACCTGTTCCAGTGCCCCACCATCCTCAAAGTAAAGAATTTCTTTCTAACATCTAATCTACATCTACTCTCTTTCAGTGTAAAACCATTACCCATCATCCTATCACTACATGGCCTTGTAGAATGTCCCTCTCCAGCCTTCAAAGACCTTACATGTTGCCTAACAAAGTAACACAAATTTACTTTATAATATTTTCACTTTGAGGGGATTATGGTCATGAGCATATTTATCTAAACATAAGTTCTCTTCTTGTGAACTCAGCAGTTAATCTTTTATCAATGACAAGAGCAACCAGGAAAGCATAAAAAATACTTCAGAAAATAAGCAAAACTTTGAAAGTAAGTATTTTTCACTAATTTAAAAGATAAATAAAAAAAAAATCATGTAAGAATTGTTGGTAAATAAAAAATTAAAAAAAAACCAACACGTTATTTGTTCAACTTCTAATTACAGAGAAAAATATATAGGGCATGAAAAAATAAATTAATCAGAAATGTAAACCAGATACTATTGATCAAAAGCCTTCTCTTCAAACGAATTAGGTCTATAATTCATGTAATTCATTACAGATAAAACACACATGCACCGAGCTTATATTGTTATTTAAAAGTAAGCAAGTTTTTCAAGACAGGATTGTAGTTTTGACCTGGTTTTGTACTGCCTAGCAGGAAAACACAGAAACAGGAACAGAGTATTTGAAAAGACTACACTGTAAATAACAGTGGGATGCACCTTCTTATCCTCACTGTGCCTCTAATCCTATTCATGCAAAAACTGAGTACAGAGTAATTTTTATTTTTCACTTTAAATAGATATATACCAAGCTTAAAAAGTAAACTGCATTTGTTTGGCATGTTATCTTTCATCTCATTTAATGATTCAAAATTTCTATTAAAAATTAATAATAAAATGGAGAGATAATGTTTGTGTAGAACAAAACTGACATTTGGATGTTAAGACAAAACTGTCAGGTGTGAATCATATATTCACCCCCTTTCATAACCATTCATAAAATGGTTCCTTCAGTCAAAAATGCAAGCTTTAGCACACACACACACACAAAACCCCTCTGTTAATGCAACATTTTGCTATTAGAAATTTAAATTATACAATAAAAATGGAAGACTGATGTATTCCATACTGTTCCTGAACTACATTAGCCTTAGAGAGGTATTTCAAAGTTATACAGTTCAATAGCATTGAAAAACCTCCTCTCTCTGCACACAAATGTTAGGGATGCACTAAATGTTATAGACGGACTTAACAACATTGTATATAAAATCTAGTCTGTTTTTCTCTTAATCTTGACATACTAGTGCTATCAAGTTTATCAGATAATGGTTGTTACTATTAGCAAACCAGTCAATCAAGTGTCATAGTCTGTCCTTTTCCCTTTTTGCAATACACAGGACAAGGATGGCAGATGAGTCCAACAGATCATCCTGATGAAGAATATTCTATACCAAATTCAGAATGACAGTTACACAAAATGGTCTATCACACCACCATATGAATCAACTATCATGCCAATCATATCTGGAACTTTCCAATAGATAACATTTGAGTGGGAGTATTAGTTCACTCAAAGGAGCATGAACAATACAACTATTATTTCATTCAGTAAGATTATTTCCGATTACACGACAATTTAATCACAGAAGAAACAAACAACAATTTGGCTCAGCAGCTGAAATTTAAACTAGACATTAAATTAAAATTATAGAAACTTTAGTTTATATTTACAAATGTGTTTTCTAACTGACTAAAGAGTCTTCTAACAGACTAAAGAGTCTGTTTATAGCTATTAACTTTCCCATCAAAATAGATAACTCTAAACAAAAAAAACCTTTTAAACTGGTAATTTCTTATATAATTAATTAATAAAAATATTAGTTCTCAGAAAAAGTAGAATATATTTAATAAAATATGTTCTAAATTGAAAGGCAACGTCAGAAAGTAATGTCATAAGGAATCAAAAGTTTTGCAGCTATTACTGGATAGTAAGAAATTCTTAATAAAACACCAAATGTGGGGTTTTTTTTAATATATTGAAAGAGTGATCCAGTTTTTTCTTTCTACCACAGTGGGAATGATTAGCATAGGTATTCCAAGGTCATTATTCCAAAAGGAAGATATTCTCCTTCTTGGGTTTATTTTTCTTAAGCAGTTAGCAGTACCACCCCTTATCAAAACTGGGAACTAAGGAAACTAGCAAACTTATATATTTCAGATTCATCTTCCACTGAACAAAGTAACAGTTTTCAATAACATGCAGTTAGCTCCAATTTCCTCTTCTTAGATTAGCTGCGAATTTTGTCTTAAATTATGTTTAGTGAAACTCAGCAGAAATGTTACACCACAACTTGAAGCAGTCTTCAGTAGTTGAAGAATACGCATATTACAGATTTAACAAACCTTCACTCATCTCAGAGTTTTCGTGATTCAGAACGGGTGATCAGGCACCTATGAAGATCTCACACAGTGCTTCTTCTGCAAGTAAGTCAAGGGGACATATAAGTCTTTGGGTTTGGGGGCAGGGGGTGTGCATTATCACTAAATGACTCAAGTGAGAGAAGACCTATAATAAGTTGAAGATCCACCATATTTGCAAGCAAAAATGGCAAAGAAGAACCCTGAGAAAAAAAAGTTTAAAAATGGTTTGTAGTGGCCAAGAATGAGTTGACGAACAGAATGTATGGGACAAAGAGAGCAGACAAAGGAGAGCACCATGAAAATAAAGAAATTAAAACACCGAAAAAAAATAAATATATTAAAAGCAAGACAAGGCTTTTAAATTAAAAAATACATGAGGTTGCATAACAGTTTCAGAATATTATTTTGCTGACTTTGAACACTCATTAAAATACAACTGCAGCTTTTCCTTAAAAAAAGATAATGTTAACCATACATGAACCCTTCTATGACAGCTAAACATAGAAGAAGTTATGAGCTCTGTAGGTATGCCTGGGTCAGTAGGAAGACAAACTCATTGGTTAGAAAAATATTTCATCTGCAAAGTATTACTGAAATCTGGAAGAACCCTGTTTGAGCTCCAGATTCTAGGCTGAATTACCAGTGCTAGCTGCTTAGATACCTTCCTTCTACTCCAAGAATAATGCCATAGATTCACTGAGACAGAGTAGAAGTGAAATAGCATAAAAAGGAGACTATAAAATTGCTAGTCAAAATGTGGGCAGGCTACAAGGGAGGAATACAGAAACACTGCTCAGCCATGACAAAATTGTGTTAGGAAAGCCAAAGCTCAACCAGAAGATCTACCAGCAGAAAGAGCTTAAGATAAAATAGACGTTACTAAAGACAACTCAACACATAAAATTCAATGGCAGCAAATGAGATGCATCTGAGAGTGTTAAGACTGTTGGCTGACAACACTGCAAAGCCATTCTTTATCACCCGCGAAAGGCCACAGAGATCGGGGGAGGCCCCCATAACTGACAAACAACAAATGTACTCATTTTTTAAAAAGGCATGGACTTTCTGCACTCACAGCCCAGAAACCCAAATGTATCCTGGGCTGCATCAAAGCAGTGTGACCAGGAGGTCAAGGGAGGGGATTCTGCCCCTCTACTGTCTCTCATGAGACCCCATCTGGAATACTGTATCGAGCTCTGGGGTCCCCAGCACAAGAAAGACATGTACCTGTTGGAGCTGGTCCAGAGGAGGGCTATGAAGATGATCAGAGGGCTGGAGCACCTCTCCTGCACAGGCTGGCAGAGTTGGGGTTGTTCAGCCTGGAGAATGGAAAGCTCTGGGCAGACCTTATTGCAGTCTTTCAATACTTAAAGGGGGCTTAAGAAAAGTTGTGGGCAAAACTTTCAGAAGCACCTGCAGTGATAGAAGAAGGGGTAGTGGTTTTAAACTAAAGGAGAGTAGATTTTGACTAGATATAAGGAAGAAATTTTTTGTGATGGGGGTGGTGAGACACTGGAACAGGTTGCCCAGAGACATGGTAGATGCCCCATCCCTGGAAACATTTAAAGTCAGGTTGGACAAGGCTCTGAGCAACCTGATATAATCGAAGACGTCCCTGCAGGGGAAGGGTTGGACTAGATGACCTTTAAAGGTCCTTTCCAACTCAAACTATTCCATAACCCTGTAATTGATTGGATGATTCCATGATTCTGTGATTCAATTCAGGGAACTACAGGTTGGCCAACTTCAAATTCATCTCTGGGAAAATTATGGTTCAAGTACTCTTGGAAGCCATTTCTGGGCACATGAAGGAGGCTGTGGAGCTCTGTCCTTAGGAGTCTTCAAGTTTTGACTGAAAAAAAGCTCTTAGAAACCTATTCTGAATTCACTGTTAACCTTGCTTTGAGCAGAAGGCTGGAGTAGCTGCCCTCCCAAGGTCCCTTTCCATCTGAATAGTCTCCTGATTCTGTGATAGTGAAGTCTGTGTTTAGAGACCTACTCTTAGAAGCAGATCAGAGAACCAGATGGAAATAGCATGTCAGCTTGGGAGAGCATGAATAATTAATTATAGCTTTAACCTCTATGCCATGGTTTAACCCTATCCGGCAGCCGAGCACTACACAGCTGCTTACTTACACCCTTCACTCCCCCACTGCCAGTGGGATGGGGAGGAGAATGGGAAGAAAAAGGAGAAACACGTGGGTTGGGATAAGGGCAGTTTACCGGCACAGCAAAGGAAGAGGGAAATAACAACAGTACTTACAACATGAACATACACAATGGGTGATAACACCATGCAATTTACTGACCTGACCACCAACCGGATGCTCAGCCCACACTCAGACCGTCCTGGAGCTGCTGCACTGCTCCCCAACTACCTCCCTTTTATGCTGAGCATGGAGTCATATGGCAAGGAATACCCCTTTGGCTAGTTTGGGTCACCTGTCCTGGCTTTGTCCTTCCCCAGCTTCTTGCAAAAATTAACTCTATCCTAACCAAAACCAGGACACCCCAAAAACATGGATAATGACATCAGTAGACACGAGGGGACAGATCCATAACCAGACTCCACACCTGCTGAAGATCCACCATATCTGCAAGAGTGCTTCAGTGTATCCTTGGTATCATTACCAATCATATCCAGCTGAGGGCAAACCAGAGTGTAACTGCCTAAGGTTTTAGTCTTTCTCAGTAAAGAAAAAGAGATTTAATCTTCTCATTAGATACATTCTAATAAATAGTTTTCCTCTGTGAAATCTCTGTTACTAGATTACTTCTGCGTTTAAACTTTCTGCCATACAACAAATGCAGACATACCAAGTGCCAAAAGTATGATTCGTGGAGGGCATTCTATTAAAACAAAATTTAGGTTTACATAGTACAAAATGGAAATACTATGTCACTCCAGTAGCATGTATTCTTTCCATCTGTAAGATGGAAAGCATCTTTAAGCAAAAAGCTCTACTATACCAGCAATGTTGTAAGAGTTAGTGTGGCCCCCAAGTAGGATCAGAACAATCTTGGTTCTAAACTGTGCTTTGAAAGGCAAAGGGTTTAACTAAACTTATTTTCACTTCATTGTGATTATGAATCACAGTACTGAGTTGTTAAACCAAAGTAAATTACATAACTTTAAATTCTGGTATTTTCTATTCTTTAAAAATGCCCAGTCTTCATATTTTAATACTGAAAATTGAAAAAAAAAATTATTCGTCCATTATTACCAATTTAATTACGGCTGATTTCCTCTAAGAGAAATATTCTGTGCTGAACAGACCAGTTGTGAACCAAACATAACTGCTATTTTTTTATCTTTGTAATGCAATATTTATATTCCTTTAATTAATTAAGTGAAATTATTTTTGAACACTTAACTGAACAAAAAAATTCAGTCTGGCTTCGTAATAATGGTCATTCACAGGTTTCAGTGGGCATTAAGATTTAATGCAGTTTGTATTAGTTCATCTACTGTATGAAAATGGTATTTTGTTTGAAGCAATCTACATGTAGGTTTTGGACCAGTCTGTTGCAACAAGAAGAAAGACTGACAGTTCTGATATGTAATATAATATGCTATCACTGAGCAATATGCTGTGTAAATTTATTGTGCTTTATTAATGGTTTCTTCTACTACTACATTCACAATGTTTAAAGATCTGAGTTTTAAAAAAATCAACATTTTGTACAAGCACTTACAAAATATATTATATAACATACATAAATATAATATAAATGCTTATATTATTTTTCTTTCGAATGTTCAATTTGCATAGTTAGATGAGTATTCAAAAATATAATCACAGTCACTGACAAACACATTAAATAAGAGCTAGAAATCAAGTACTTAAACTATGCATACCTTCTTCAATGGGTTCGTACTTCAAAATAATTTCTAAGGCAGTTGTTTCACAAGCTTCAGTTTCATATTGTTCCTTTTTGAGAAATTCAATGAGCTCAGTGTCAGCTAGAAATCTGCCATTTGAAGAGTAGACACGGAAAATTTCTTGAAATTCATGTCTGTGTACAATAGTTCGATAAATTGCCCTGAAGTCTTCTATGTTAATCACAGGTACCTTCCGTTTGTCAATTGTTTTCTGGGGAAAAAAATATAATCAAAACAGTCAATGAGAAGATATGCAATGATACAAAGATGCACACAAACCAGTTTTATAACTGCTCATAAGAGCAAGAACAATAGATAAAATCTCAGGCAACAGTGACTGCAATGCATTATCAAATTATACTCTTTTCTCTCTATATGTAACTTTTGGATTTGATTTTGTGTGTTAAAACTATTCTACAAAAATTAAAATGTACCTCATTACATAATTAGCATCTAAGTAATTACAATAAATTTCTATATAATGCATATGTAATATTAAAACACATTATACAGAAGCTCTAAAATGCTACACAGCATTATTTGCAGCATAAAAATTATACAGTGGAAAATATATTTAATACCTCTCCAACAGCAATTTAAACCACATCGTAAACACTGTCAGTTAAATTTGTGTACAACATAGAGCAAACAATAATCTAAAAATCAAAATAAGGATGACCAATTTATCATGAGACCCAAGACTTTCAGTACGTCAGATAAGAAACATTATTAAAGTTTGGAGACAAGATACTTTATAATAACCTGTGACATTGTGTTCTATTCTTAACAAACCAGAATGTTTAACTCAGATTAATTATTCACACTTTCTGAATTCTTAAACTGTAAGCTTGTTTTCATAAAGCTTACAAAATGTTAGCACATTAATTAATTTCAACATAAAAGTCACTACAAAAATCAAAAGGGCAAAAGAATTTGAGTGGAATAATAGTCTTTAACCATTTCTGCCATTTACATTTTTATCAGGCTTAACAATTTATGCTTTAAAATTTGCTACACAAAATATCTAATTGTGCATATGAATACAGATGTTTCTAATAGTTTAGCTTGTATTATTCTTTTAAAATGCCAAATTAAGAGAAATTTTGGAAAATTACTGACAAAATTACACACACAAAATTAATGAAGAAATGGCAATTCATTGCCCCATTGATTATCACTGTAAACTCATCAAAATTAATAATTGTTGGCTCCTTAAACTGAGAGTATCAAAGAGGCTAAATTTCAGCATCTAATAATATGGCATCTACTATGGTTAGCAGAACTTCCCCAAAAGTATCCATAATCATAAAATGGCTTACAAGTTCTGGATGCTCTTCGATGAAGACTTTTGATTACTACTAAAATAGATTAGTTTTGAAGAGATACTATAAAAACTAAAAGCCGAATTAAACATTACCAGCTTCTTCCTATGCCTGTACAGTTCTTACTAAGAGATGTCTGAATAAGTACAACAATAAAAGAATACATTAGATAATCAAAACAAGTACAAATGTAAATTTCATTAATTCTAGACAAAAAATTTACAAATCAGTTCTTAAGTATTTACTTTGAATTTGTGAGAGATTTGTAATGACAATTTTTAACAACAATCATCAGCAAGAAAATAATTCAATACAAATGCTAATAATATGTCTTGATATCCATAATCTAATTTTTACCACCTTTAAGAAAACTACAAATTTACTCATAACTGTTAAACAGAAAAAGAAAATATCAACTCATTTTGGAATGAAATGATCTATCAGGATTTGGGAGACATTCACTTAGGTATTGGCACAAAGTGAAGCTGAGAAAAAAATCAAATCAAATTCTGTCTGAGTTGCCTCGTGATGAAATACAGGCAATAATTCTACACAGGGGAGGTTTTCAAATTAAAGTTATGAAAATCTTGTTGATATAAAGAAAAGATTGTTATAACACTTCGTTGGTAGATTTTTATTATTCTTATTTTTCTTAATGCACATCAAATCTTTACTATTCAGAAAAAGAAGTATCTTGACAGAGACTTAGTCTTGAGAGGAATTATATGAAAATGTATTCTTCCTTAAAAGCCTTAATGCCCAAAAGCCCCAAAACTACTGGAAAAACTCATATCTCTCAAATAGCAAAGAATACCTAACAGTACTGTTACAAATAACTAGATCAGACTGTTGAGTATATTATATTGTTAAATATAACTCAATCAGACTTCTTTTATGCAGGTCATTTCCTCAAATAATTACTGCCTACCCACAATTGATCATCACCCTCAAATTTCTGTCAGAAAGCAAAGTAGGTGGAAAATACAGGAAACAATGAGATATAGTTTCAAGTTCTCATGAGATTCTCAAGGTTGGCAATTCTTTCAATGCAGTGTAAGTTCAAAAATCACAGGCAGTCTCTTCAGCAAGGGTTGAGTTCATGCTGCCAGTTTTACCTTGGCTCGACAAGGCAGAGAACAATGAGAGAAGAACAAGACAGAGTGAGGAAATCTTAATGCCTTCCCTCTGCCTGCCTGTCAGCATGACGTGACCTAAAGGTTTCTGACTTGCCATAGTTAATTGTCCTCTGTCGAATCTAGACAGAATCAGCCAGCTGGTTACAAAATTCTCAAAGAAATCACATATATACATATAGCCACTTGGCATCATTCTCTTAGGAAAACAGCTTTACCAAACAGTTATTTTTAGTTAAAGAAAATGAGCTAAAAGAAAAAATCATACATCATTTGACTAATTACTAGAGGGAACCTGAAGAACATGAAAACCCAATATGTCCAAAGGCACTCAGTTTTGCAGTATTTGCTTATTGGGACTGCATCCCTTTGATGGTATTTTGCTTATCTACATCAAATTAACTTGTCCAACTTCTAGATATATCTGGCAATATCAATGCAACCTTCATAGAAATCTCTTGAATGTTGCTATATTTCAGGGTCACATCCTGTTCCAGGTGTTAGAGTGCAATTCCCATCCATTTGGGTCCACCTTTTAAATACTTTGAAGGAGAAGTATAGTGGAAAATTAAAGAAGTGTGCTGGACCTATGTTGACCTGAAGCCTGAGTAGATCAGACAACTTCATATTGTCCTCCTGGCAAAAAGATTTTTACGAAGTCACTCTAATGGTTCTGCCCAGCATCAAACAGGCATGTCTGGGATCATTAGCTTGATTACAGAAGCAGCTGGATGGGATGAAATGAGAATATTTAACTTTTCTCAAGGGAGACCTTGTTGCGAAAAAGTTGGGAATCAAGACCTACATATTTTCCATCACCCTACACTATTTTGGTGTGGTGAAGAGATGGTGGTAATGCAACCACTCAGTTATACATAGAAGCAAAAGACCTGGACAAGGCAAATTATTTGCTGATTTTGCACACCCTACTAGCATGAAATTCATTTCTCAAAACATTAATTTTAGAAAGTCAGCAAATGCAAGGCACTTATGTAACTGGACTTATAAATGTATTTAATTGCTTTGTCTACATATTCCTTACCTTGAAAACATGTTTTACATGTGCAAAATCAAAAGGTATGTGTAACTTTTCAAGCAGCTTCATTGTGCTGTCTAAATCAATCTTCCCAGTCCTGAACTCATTCTGAATGATGGACAAAAACCATGTATGAGAGATCAGGTTAAGGAAACTTCTGGACCATGTCATTGCCTTTTAACAGGGGGAGGAGGTGGAGAGTTTAATTTTTGTAAACCTAAAAAGCTTGCACTTTGCTATTCTCATACGCTAGAACATCCTTGTCTTCTGATTTCTGGTAATGCGGCAGGCTCTGAGGCACACAGGAAGACATTCTTGCTCTGTGCCCAGAGACTCTGAAAGCAAAGGTGACAAAAAGGGACAGAGAAAGAGAAGGGGAAGGTGTGAAGGAGAACAAGGGGTGGTCAGGGTGAAGAAAGGGGTGCAGTGAGAGGGTCTAAATGTAGGGAGAAAAGGGGATTCAGTAGCTGTGGGGAATGGCAGGAAGAGTGCCAATAACAAGCAGCAACGAGGTGAGAGTGCCCAGCATTGCACCCACCCACCCAGCCTCAACCAGGCCGACCCAGACAGGACGGGCTGCCACAGGTTCTCCCCTTCCACCCAGCTGGGGATCCCATGGGTGCACAGGCAGGGCCCAGGCCTGGAAGGAAAGACGCAGGCAGGGGGAGGTCACACAAGGGCAGTTGTCGCAGGGAAGAGAGAGAAGGAGGAGGAGGTAGAGCAGAATAAGGAGGAGGAGGAGGTAGAGCAGGAAGAGGATATCTGTTCTCCTCCATGGCAGCTCTGCATTGCCTGCTCTGGTCTCTTCACTGTGGTGGCATTGGCAGCGTTTGGCAGGACATCACCTTGTCTTGCTCTGGTTCCCAGTAGGGCCCTTTCCCTACCTTCACACCCCCGGTGCCCCTGCCAGGATGCCCAGCACCCTCTTGGCCCAGTCCCCACACCTGGCTCACCAGCAACGCTGCCCCAGTGCTGCTGTGAGGTCACAAACTGCCAGTCCCCAGCACAGGTCCCTTCCTGCCACTGCTCCCTCTACCCCTGACTCTATCTTGTGCCTTCTCCCTCCAGCACGAAACAGGCCCTGTGCCCTCCCCACTCCTGTGGCCTCCCACCCTTTGAATAGCCCTCACCCCCAGCATGTTTGCAAGGCAGGAGCTGTGTGAGCCAGAGAAGGTGTCTCTCATTTGCAGCCTACTGCGCCAGTCTCCTCCTGGGGAGTTCGGCCAGGTTGTCTGAGATCTCTCTGCTCTGGTCCAAGATGACAAGCTAGTGAGGCAGGAAGCTGCCCGTGTGGGGGCCTGTCACAACCAGAACAACTTCACCCCCATCCAAATAAACAGGTGCATTGTGCTACTGACCCATTACAACAACAGGAGGAAATCGCTTCTTTGACCCTCAGGACAAATTCTCTTTTGAGTTTGACCACCTGCACGGGCTCACCAGCAAACCCTCGTGGCATGGTGAGATGCTCGGTGAGGGAGACCTGTGGTGAGAGACCCTCCACAAGGGCTTGAAGGCCTATGTGAGCTGCCACTTTCCTGCAGGGAACTGCTGTGTGTTCAGAAAAAGCCTGGGGAAGAGGCAGATGTTTGTGGCCTGCATTGAAGCTCATCAGTACCAGCTTTCAAATCACCAGAACAGCCTTTGGAAGTCAGACTGGACTTTTGCCCTGACTCCATTTACCACACACATTACAGGGATTTTTCTCCTCCAGGTACACTACTTCAAAGATGCCAACCTCCATGTAACTGTCAGCAAGTCTGTGAGTGAGACTCTGAATGTGATAGACCAAAGTCAGTTTGCCACAGATTTCCTGAGATTTGTGAAAGCTGAGGACACCAAGTTTCATATTGCCATCCTGGAAAATGTTCAGGCTTTGTCAGAGGATATATGGAAGAAAAATCTGTAGAGGAAACTCCCCATTACTCGCACTTTTATGAACTGGAATAAACTACTGAATGATCAGCATCTGGACACCAATGTTTCCAAGACAAAAGTGCCTCCATGCTTACTGGAACAACCTATTTGATATGGTGTCCTAATTAAAAAAAAACCAAAAATCATGACAGTGCAGAAACTGTCATCAACCACCAGTTTGAAAATAAATTGCTGTAGGTTTTTTATTTTCTTCATGTACTTTTCAGCTGCTTCCAGAGATATTAGTAACGGTCACTGTCAAAGGCCGTACAGTGTTATAGGTGAATCAGCAGGCAAACTCTTATTTTCCTTTGTAATTTTACACATTATATTTACTTACGTAACTTCACCCTATATGCAGGGTTGGTTATAAGGAAATCAGTAAGGTGCCTTGGCGAAGATATTGAAGCATTATTTCTAGATTTTTTTCATTGATACTGAAACCCAGGAAGTTCAGCCTTCAGGCTTTGCTTGTGCGTACCTCTCTGTATGCACAAGAGACATCCCTAAGAGTCACAAGAACAAAGGGAGATCAGTACACAGGAGTAATAAATTTCTTATAGCTAGTTCAGAAGATATTTCAGGACTGACTAGTAGGAGCATATGCTGGGTGTTGCAGCATTATGGAATAAAGCAATGTTGCTTCCCTTCTTCCAGTATTTATTACAAATGCCAAAAGAGTATATGTGATTTTTGTTTTACTTTCAGACTATGACAGTGATGCTTTGCTTATGTTTATAGCAATAAAGGAAATGCATACCACACTTGCTGTTTTCTGTAAACATACTTTTTAATTAGTTTTATTAGAAAGAAAGTTTAATTTCAAGCAATGACATAAACACTAAACTTTCTAAAAATATTGACATGAGCATTTAAACATTCTTACAAATATAAGATGTTTTTAATGTAAGCATAAGACTTTGCTTTTGTTCCTTACTGCTGGTAGTAATTACGTTGCCACGTGGGTTGAACGTGCCCTTTAGGAAATACCGATCAGTGGTTTTATAACTTCAGTGCTCAGACTGGCCATGATTGCTTTCATTGTCCTTGTTTTAAAATGTAGTGATAGTAAAGAACTATGCGTTGTTATGGTTTTGGGGATAACCAACACTGTGTGAAAATGCCATCTTCAGATTACTCTTCTGTTCTCACACCTGATATGGGAGGTTCTTTACTCTATACATCAGGATATGATCATTAATTACCCAGAGAAACAAATAACGAAAAGGTGTCTAATGTAAAAACCATCATTCTAACATCATTCTATATTGTTGATGACAAAGTCATATGCTCAATTTTTATTTAAAAGCATACTAGTTTATAAAGCCTTATTGTACAAAATGAAGTTGTAGTGTTGCCAATATTTGAATGAAACTGAAATAAATTAAATTGTTCCTTTGATATATACTGAATTTCTTCAGATTTGCATTGACCAGAGCACACTTTTCATCTGGTGGTTCATCTTTATGGTCACTCAGCACAAAGACTCTGGGAGTGTTGTACTAATTTATGTGCAGAAAGGAGTTCACCATGTAGGGTTTCTTCCCCCAAGCAGAAGGAAGACTGCTGCCCTTGTAACAATGTCCCTTGACAACGACTTTTACAGATGCCCATTTGTTAGAGAATCTGTACCATGTACTTGAAGAGGGAGAAGGATGGAGTATGGAGAGCATTTTCTGTGTTCCTTCAGTTCCCCACTGAAAGCTGCATTACCTATGGGTCACTCTCTTTTCACCTCACAGCTGCTACTGGGATGTGTCCAACATCAGTCTAGTCCTTTTAGTGCCTATGTTGCTGCTGGAGACCATTCAGTGAGCAAGCAGCTGTCTTTACATGGTATTTATTTGAATATGTGATTATTCCTTTATTGAAAAGAGTAATTTTATTAAAAATGTTATACAACCAGAGCTGTTATAATGAAGATGGCCTGTTGTGAGTGTAGTTCATATCTGCAGTACAGAATAATAGATGAAATTTTGGACATACATTTCAGTGCTAACAGAAACAGTGTTATAGCGCTAGAAATTCTGGATTATGAAAAAAGCACTTTATTCAAACACAAATACTGAACATGGGCTAACAGTAAGGAGCATTAGGAAACAGTGGAAAAGATGAAGCAGTTAGATGACTTTCAGTTTCAACATTTATTCCACCAGATTAACCTCTTATGAGATAGATATATATGACATTTTCCTATCTTCTCTATCAGACAACCTTTATGAACTTTCCATGTTCCTTTATTTCTTTTTTCTATAATAGAGGGAATCTGTGATACCACAATCTGCAACAGAAGCTGCTCAGAGGGATGGAGTTTGGGCAGAGTAAACATTCTGATTTAGATGAAAACACTACTTTTTTGCAAGGCATATGAAATTAATCTGGAAAAGGTAAATTCAGTACAGGCTTTCCAAATGTTTCCTCTACATTCTCCATAATGGACTTGGAATTATTTTTTTTTTTCCTTTGGAAAGTTGAAACTTGGGGAGGAATAAACATTATGAGAAGAAAACAAAGGTGTACAACTCCACCGAAAACTTCACTAAACTTTTACATGTACGCTTTTGTGACTCTGAATATGAGGTTTAGTTGCAACTTCTTATTCTTTTGCCCAGAACAGATTGTTGTTGTTGTTGTTGTATAGGGAATACATTCTAACTTACATTATCTTTACTCCTAAAATCTCCCTCTTTTTCTGTCTATTGCTGTGAAAAGTATTCACATTCTTATAGCTGTCTGGGAATCCATCTCTTTTTATTGGCATCAGTACCCTGTATTTTAAGAAAAGAAATGAAGAATAGGCATATATAACTAAAACAAAAATTAAAGTTGTCAAACTGTATCTTACAATAGTTTTCTACTGCAGCCAAGAGTATAGCATGCCTACAATTGAAACTATATCTACTTACTTACAATCACAACTATCTACTGTCAAAGACTTGCTTTGTGGCTGCAAAAATATGTGATCATCAAGTATCTTTCTATAATATGCTTCGAATACTGCTTTCTCCTTCTTCCTATATCTGGTTGTTACCAAGTGGCCACAATTATTTATCTGAAAGACGAGATCGCCTGCTCTATCAGTTCAGAACATTTACATGATGAGATGTAATTTTCTTGCAAAATAAAGTGTGGAATTTTTGAAACTCTGCTCCTCCATTTACAGGCTTGGAGACTCATTGGAATCACAAAGCTTGTACAAACATACCTGAGCCAAATTGGCTCAAATTTTTGATTTTTGAAAATAATTTTGTAGCTACCATTAATTGTTGCTGTAAAGAAAATTATCATTTTTATTACACCAGTAACAAATAGAGCTTAGCTTGGACTTCATTGTCAGCTTCCAGCTGCATTAAAATTGGAAGAAAATCAACACTTAATATTAGTATTTGGATTGAATATTTAATGTTCACATTATAAAGTTTGCTTCATGTTTTGCTAGTACTGCAGCAAGTGGAAAACCTATCAAAATGAGGACACATAGCAAAACAGGTTTCATAATTTCATTTTCAAATATATGAGTTGAGTTAAAAGCTACTTTCTTTGTAGTTTCAGAATAGATAAACAAATCTTTAACAGGTACTAATGACTCAAGTGATCTCTTGGCAGAAAGCAAGGTCTATCAATACTCCTCATCACTAGAAGAAATTCACATTTTCCCCCTTGCATTCTCCAAAACCAATACTAATTCTTTCTTTGCTTCTTTCATGGAATGAAAAAGACAATATTGTAAAAAAAAACCCCACTCCTACTTGTAAGTTTTCCAGGCTGTAGCCTATATCAAAATCTCTGTTGTATTCCTTACTCCATAATCCTTATCAAGTTCTGGAGAAGAAAGGAAAAAATGAGTTTGAAACAAAATTCTCGGAGGTCAGTACTGGCACCGGCACTGTTTAACATCTTTGTCAGTGACATGGACAGTGGGATCGAGTGCACCCTCAGTAAGTTTGCTGACAACACCAAGCTGTGTGGTGCGGTTGGCACACTGGAGAGAAGGAATGCCATCCAGATGGACCTTGACAAGCTTGAGAGGTGGGCCAGCATGAAGTTCAGCAAGGCCAAGTGCAAGGTTCTGCATGTGGGCTGGCGCAATCCCAAGCACAACTACAGTCTGGGTGAAGAATGAATTGAAAGCAGCCCTGAGGAGAAGGACCTTGGGTTCTTGGTGAATGAGAAGCTGAACATGAGTCAGCGGTGTACGCTATCAGCCCAGAAAGCCAAACGTGTCCTGAGCTGCATCAAAAACAGTGTGGCCAGCAAGTCAAGGGAGGTGATTCTGCCCTTCTACTCCACTCTCATGAGACCTCACCTGGAGTATTGTGTCCAGCTTGGGGGTCCTCTGTACAGGAAAGACATGGAGCTGCTGGAGCAAGCAGTCCAAAGGAGGGCCACAGAGTTGATCAGA
>VWZZ01008359.1:321953-347730 GCA_013399095.1 Psophia crepitans | reverse complement strand
GGGTGTTCCTGCCCATGGCAGGGGGATTGGAACTAGATGATATTTGAGGTCCCTTCCAACCCAAACCATTCTGTATGTCTATGAAAAGTGAAGGAAATACAATGAACATTCTGTCAAGCATATCCCTCTCATTGATTTCAAATAACCAATGCATTAATACTCCAATCATAGTACAACAAAATTCACGGATTATTTTCCCTTCTACAGTAAGAATGGTTTAATATGTTCAACAAATCTGAAAAAGAGGATTTATTACATTGCAAGTGCAGGATATTTTCCAAGTCTGTATGTCAGTATGCCTCTCTTAGACAAATAGTGGATTTTATAATTCTTTTTAATGAAACATTTGGAGTTATTAAAACCTTGAAGTGGTTTCAAGAAGGTACTATTTTTAAAAAAAACCCTACTATTATGAACTATTTAAAGCATAGTATTCTGGCATTCTCCAAAGTTACAAGATGTATTTGCTTTAGCAAGACTTAGGAATTGCCACCATATAAAGCTGAGGGAATAAGAGACCTAATGATAATTACAACAGACAACCCACGTTGTATTAAGTCCTTTATGTAGCTGATTATATTTGAATGGAACAGGAACTACTACACATCCTTAAATTTTCACCCAGAAAATATCCTGAGGTTGTGGGATCCTAATAATAGGATCTGGTTGGTTTGGGGATTTGGGTTTTTTCTTTAATATTGTTGTTCATATAACACATCTGGAAGAAAAGGGAGTGTGGATCTCAGCTTTCATTCTAGATGTAGGTATAGACTTTTCAGTCCTGAATCTTTATATGTAATTAAAGGTTTGCCTTTCCTGTTTGCTTATTAAGGAACATATCAACTCTTATATTCACTGCTTCTTAAATAGCGTTCATAACTGCTGTGTTGGTAACAAGAGCAGCTGAAAGCCTTTCTAAATGCTATTCCAGAATCAGAAGGCCAAAAGTTTTAAGTCTGTATGGCAATAATCATAGCCATCTTTTCAAAGTATGCTGGTAGTGGTAAAACATTAGAGTTTTAAAATACAGTTTGCAGAACAGACCTTTATAACCGCTCTATCTATGTATCCCACCAGAATTGCACGTAAGACAGATGTCTCTCCTTAGAGGAGTGGAAGCCCAGTGTCTACTACAACGTTAGAGGAGAACTAGTAACCTGGAACAGGAGGGACGTCTGAGCATGAGAGGTGAAAGAGTATGAGTTCCTGAGAGGGTTAAGAAAAATATGTACCTCCTGCAAGTCACTTCTCTTTGAGCAGGGAATTGACAACTAAGCCTCCTAGAGAATGGTTTCAGTGGAAAAAAACTACGTTTCAACAAATGTCTTTGGTTTCAGATAGAAATACTTTCTGTCTGGACTGAGATAATCAAAATGCAGGTGAAGATGTATGAATTATTAGAGAGTTTGTTTAACCTTGTAGAATTTTTATTGAGTTTTTTGGTTTGGGGTTTTTTTTTGTTTGGTTGGTTGGTTGGTTTTGTTGTTGTTGTTGTTGATTTGGGGTTTTTTACCTTGCACTGAAGATGCCATTAAGAGAATGCCCTCTGAGAAGCTCACTACTCAGAAGTCAGACTCACAGAGTAAGAAACAGAAACTCTTTTATATGCCTCTAACAGCTATGTTGTCCTGTATGTGTCATGAAGTACTTAGGACTCTATTGATTTGAAGCAAGTGCTATAGATAACTTACCTATAAAACCAGATATATTCCAAGTCATATGTTTCTTTATGTTATCTTTCTTGCTTTATAGCATTCAACAGATGAGAAAAAGCAGGTTTTCTTTCTAATACATGAGTTCATTAGTAAGTATCTTCTACAAATCCCTGTGATTATTTCTGAGAAAACCATTTTTGCCAGTTCACTGAAGATATTATTAATTTTACTTAAGAACTTTATTTCACACAAGACTTCCCATTTGCAACTTACTTTTAATTATATCCTCATTAGAGACAGATATGAGACACATAGCTTATTTCAAGTATTTATTATTCATTCTTGTATTGTTAATGAATTAATGCCTGAAGTGCATCTCTACTAAAAAGTCACCTTCTTGTTCATCAGTTTTGCATGTCCATAAAATAAATGTGATTGCTTCAGGTACTGTATTACATAGATTCAGTACCATTGCTTTCCATATATAACATCTTCATGCAAATTTATTCTGTTGTTCTTTCTTAAATAATTAACATTATCTGCTAATATATTCTTGCTCAGACCAGTTCTTCTAGTAATTATAATTGAGTGTGCAGCATGTATTCACTGAGCATCTATAGTTCCATTCTTTCTCTTCCCATCAAAAGGTCATTTTGAAGACACATCGACAACATGCATTCTATGATCTGTAAGCCCTGCAAAAAAACAAGCTGTTATTTCAGCCTCTGGGCTCTAGTTCCATATGCCTAAATCCATTACAAAACACAGATTTAGCTGAAGCCAATGAAAAGCGTAATTAACATTTTGGTATTCTGTGTGCAATGATTTATTTTCCATTATCAAAGTTACATAGGCTACCAAATGTGTGATACAGATTATGGGACAAACTGCGCTTAAAATACAGGTTTTTTTCAAAACAACATGTTATGTCCTGTGAAGTATTCATGGGGAGAAAGAGAAGATTAAAATGCATAGGTTTTTGCCTTCAGCTGTTTTCTGGCTCCTCTGTTTAAGTCCCAGTTCGATAAAGTACTTAATTGTTTAATTATAATCATTTGACTATTTCCACTGGGAGGAATAGTATAATAGAGGTACTATGATGATACAACTGGTTAAATTGGATCATACCATGCTGAAGAACCTGATAGAGAAGGTGCAGATAACAGCAGAAATATTCCCTTCTTTGGACTGTGAACTTTAGATCAGCCTGGAGAAAGTTCCGACAGATCAATTTCCCGCTCTTTGCTTCAATCTATCTTATAAATTAATTTATATTATCCTGCTCCATTTTGTTGTTTTAGTCTATGAAACATGTTGATTATGAAACAATTAATTTTCTTTAAATTAATACCAATAGATCAAAAAACGGTCTTAAAACTCTAGAAGCTTCACTAAATTAAATGATAAGCATTTATTTATTCTCTAGTCAAATACACAACAGTCAAGTGAAGCACGTACGCAGCCCGTGTGTATTTAGGCTTTGAACTGAAGCAAGCTTAATCCCTGCCAGAGTATTCAATGTCTACTTAATTAAGAAGTTTCAACTCCGTGTCTCATTCTGCCAATGGAGTGTCCTTACAGCTACGTTATGGACCGGCACTCAGAGGAAGCACACTCCACTACACCTGTACAACATGTGTTAATGTGTACCACCAAACGTGCAATTTGTGGGCATAGAAAGAGCAAGATTAACATCACTGATGACCTAGCTGGAAGGTAGCTGGAGAACTGCATTCTGATCACTTCTGCACTATGAAGGTATAAAACAAATTCTTTAAACTTTCCATACTGCTTTTGTGGGTCCAGTAGAGTATAATTCTTTTTAATGATGAGATCATTTTGTACTGGGAAAGTAAATATGTGAAAGAATGTGAGCTGCTGAGATTCTGCAAGAGTGGGGATTGCTTAAGTGTCTTCAGATAACAGGAGGGAGGGAGGAAATAAGGTGCAGAATGAAGGAGAGAAAAAACTTGAATTTTTACATCCAATGAGCATCTTTATTTTAGAGTTTGAGGTTATTTCCAGTACTTTTTTTAAAAAAACAAGATCAATGTTAAGAATTTCCAAAAGAGACTTACAACCATTAAAAGAGTTTCTTTAATTCTGCAAACACATAGGACCATATCAGAAGAGGAAAAAGCATTTGCAAACTTACCCCTGTAACTGAGTAATTCCAATGTCTGTCTATCTTTTGATATTGGCACAATATTTTTGTAAGCAAAAAAGTTGCAGTGCAAACATAAAGAACTCAATATATTTATCATAAAATTCTGTGTTCAAAAATCACTTTGATGCTTCTGTTCCTGTTTCATTAAATCCCTTCATAGGCAGCATAATCCTGATAATTTTACTCCCTGGAAAAATATTGTGTATTACATTTTCTTCTACAAGACCAAATTATTAACTATGTCATACTGTAAAAATGTCATCTAAAGTCATCATGATGTGCTAAGTAGAAAGGAAACTGCCAGTGACTGTAAGGTTTGGGTCAAAGGACAGTTATTGGTAGCTCATTAGTATGACAAAGTGAAATCTGAAATTATATTAAATGTTTGTTTAAGATGTAATTAGAGAGGAATTTATGCATTTTCAAGTATTCCATACAAATCTGTAGTTTCATACCAAAGTGGCAGAAATGTTTTCTTGGGTACATTATTTGCCTCCTCCAAAAGCCAAAAAAAAAAAAAAAAAAGCAAAAGCCAAAATCTATTGCTCAGAATTTGTTTGCTTTTATTATTTTTCCCACTTCTCTCTTTTCTCAGCTGTACAATCCAGACTGCCAATTTATGATTTCACAGGAAAGCTCAACAGTGCCTGTTCTGTTTCCTTTCTGTCTTTACGTATTTGCAGAAAATTCAAATAAAAGCCGAATTGGTCTCATGACTTCGGACCATGTAGGCCAAAAGTCAGCTTCCAGGTTGGTGTGACATGAGTACTAAGTACATTAAAGACTTTTTCTTGGGTATGCAAGGTAAAAGCTGGACAGTCTGTTTGCTCAGACTGGTCAAAAGGAGAATAAAGACTTCACACTTGAAACTTCCACTGGACTTATTGATTTTGATGTCAAGGAAGCTGGCATGAAAGAGGAGACTTCACTTTTCCCTCGGGAAGTTGGTCTTAACACCTTTCTCCCCCCAAGTACGCACTGTGTGATCTGTGCTGCATGTGCGATTCAGTGGTTCACCCACTATCCAGAGCTCTGGGCGACCACTACTTCTGCTGTTTAAGGCAAACTCTGCACGCAGAGCTTCAGACCAAACAGTAGAAGCTCTCCTTCAGGGTGTTAGGGGGAGAGGATGAAGATCCTGTTCTCCACTGGCACATAGAAAGGAAAGAGGGCTCGGCAAGCAGTCCAGTGAATGTGAGCATCCACATAGAAAAACAAAAAGGAAGCAGACAGAAAAGGAATCCAACTATGGGTGGGAAAAAAAGAGTGCATGTTCTTAGAGTATAGTAGTGCCTGACCCGTTTCTGGAAAAAAAAAAAAAAAGGCAGAGAATACAATAGATGCAGGACTGATATACTTCTGTCAGACTGTCAAAATAAGGACTAGCGAATCCTGAAAGAGAAAAACCTTAAAGGACAAGAACATTTCAGAATGCTTAGAGTATATATGGTTTCCTCTAGAGGGTATTGTGCTTAAATAAGAATGATGTGCAAAAATAATTCAATTAAAACTATTACCTGCATGTTTTAAATAAAAATTTAAATAAAAATTACCTGCATGTTTTAAATAAAAATATTTATTTTAAATAAAAAAAATATTGTTCCATATGTCCCATCCAGCATGTAGCCATTATTTAGAGTGAACAACTGAAGACAGTTACAGTTCTAAAAAAAACCAAACCCTATATGATCAGTAAGTTGATAACATCAAAAGACGTGTTAACTAAATACAGTGCAGTAAAACACAACCATGTTGCATTCACTATTAGAAAGAACATATCCTTTGCTCTTAAAAGTGCCATTTTGCACTTCGATAAATTTTGGGTACAGTTTAACTGCACCATTTATACCAGATGAAAAACTGGTCTCAGGATTTCAGATTTCTTGTCGTATCTGTGGTAGAATTCCCAGCTGTGCTGCATAGTATGACCATACCGTCATTGACCTCAGGAGTCACTACAAATGCATCGTGGGCATGAAATGCCATATATAGGACAGGACTGACCTGCCATTAGGAAACATATTTTAGGGGAGGGGAAAAAAATATAATCTTTTTATATATATATCATAGAACGGTTAAGGTTGGAAGGGACCACAAGGATCATCTATTTCTAACCCCCCTGCCATTGGCAGGGACACCCTCCACCAGACCAGGTTGCCCAGAGCCCCATCCAGCCTGGCCTTGAACACTGCCAGGGATGGGGCCTCCACAGCTTCTCTGGGCAACCTGTGCCAGTGCCTCACCACCCTCAGGTGGTGAATTTCTTCCTAATGTCCAATCTAAATCTCCCCTCTTTTAGTTTATAACTCTTGTGTGTATATGTATATAAAAGACCCCAAAGATTGTGTATATATGTATATGCACACGTTTTGAGATTACATAGAGCCAATAAAAGTAGAACTCAGAATCATAAAAGGGCTAAGCTTTAATTCACTTACAGGATGCAAGCTGTAGTCTCTTATTCAATGTTTAATGTTGTATCGTTGAGGATTCATCCTATGCAGATTTTAAATAACCCTCACAAGAAACAAGGTTGCAGTGAAAGGCATATTTGAGGAATTATTGAAAAATAAACATATCTAAGCAAGAGGAAGCTGAGTATGCTGGGTACATCTAGAGCCCTCTATGCATTTGAGCATAATCAAATTTTTCCTTTGAAAGAAAATTTAATGATCCGATAATAATTGGTTGACAGCTAAACTTTTTCCCTGGTTGCCAAATAGATTTAGAATTATGCAGTTAGAAATACTGATTTAGCCACTGTATCTAATATAATTACAGAAAATTGAAGCTTTTTAAGCAGCATTTGTTAGTGTCTCCATACTTTAAAAAAGCAACAAAAACTACAAACCAGCAAATACTAAGTTTTTCAGAAATACAGCCTTTGAAAATACTGTCTGATCACTTAAAATATTGGACTTAAAACATTTTTGATCATAGACTACTATAAATACCTCTAAACCCGAAGTTACTATATATATACTTACTACGCCACATAAGGAACTATCCTGCATTAAAATACTCCCATATTTAATATAATTTGTTTATAAAAATACATCACATTTAAAAATAAGGATAGCTTTAGAAGTAATATTTGCTTTAACTTTTAATTGTTATTTATATTAAAAGAATATTTGAATGCCTCAATTCTGTCAAATCATGTGAAATATCACTAAGAGTCATTATCTCTTCCAAAAAGCTTCCAGAGTGAATACAGGCTTGTGTACATATGATTTTTGTAGCTATGACAATGACCATTTAGAAACCTAGGCAGAAGAAGGAATATAAATATTTATTACAGACATGTTTATCCTGCTTATAACAGTATTGTCTATTCTCATAAATTCCCAAGAAGAAACTGTACTTGTACCAGTACCACGGATCTTGTACCGTGCATCCATTTTATGGGAAGTCATGTCCTAATGAATTAATGTAACGACATCGAAACACTTGCAATCGCATACACAGATCTCTCAAAAATTAGTAAGTAAACTACAATTTGGCCTCTTGGGCAAGGACAAACAGCATCAGAAAACTCAGTTTCCACCCATGAGGGGAGTAAAATTGTAACAAGTCATAATTCAGTCTTAGGTGGGAGAAGCCGTAAGACCCTAGGGACAGAACGAAGTCTGCCCAGGGAATGAGGTGGCATTAACAGTAGAGCACTGGCATCTAACGGAGAGGAGCTGCAAACTGAGCTACCATCCTCACTCCGAGTGGGATCAGTTTTTACCAAACACAGAGTGAGATCAGTGAGTATACAGTTCCTGCCCATGCTCACATTGCTCCTGAGAAAGGTTAGAGATAGTTGTGGGGTACTTCTGCAGGTACTGTTCAGACAGACCACTGCTGCCTTTCCTCATCCCTGTGCACATGCTCCTGCTCATCAGGCTGCAGGGGAACAAATGCCTGTGGTTACGGCAGGCCACTCCCCAAGATAAGGCATTTTTTCATAAGGCACATTCCCCATCATGTGGACTGGACATGTGCTGTCACATGACAGAGGAGGAAACATCTGACCCTCGGGAGAGACCGTGGCCGAAAGTAGCCTGCTGTGGCTAGAGCACTTTAACTGGCCTCCCTGTGGGATATTTCTTAAAGAGCACACAGTAGGGTCACAGCCTCTCTGAGTCCCTGGTCTGTGGGAATTACAGGGAGTGTTGCGAGCGACCTTGAATTAGGGAGTAAGTGATATAGCAAGCACGCAGAAAAGCAGCCGCTAATGAGACAAAAATAGTTTGGAACACAGGTGTAGGACCGAAGATAGAAGACGTGTTTTGATTAACAGCACCAATTAGAAGCTTAGCCGCAGCGCGTGAACAGCGTTAACCAATTCATGAACAAGCTAGAGCACGTGGACAGCTAACAAATCTATATAAGCACAAACTTGTAAGCAATAAAGGTCTTTTTTCCTTGGCTTTTGGTTTTACCCGTACCAGAGTCCGTGAATCAATCCCTACACTAGTCCAGTGTTGGACCAACCTCATGATAAAAAGTTTTTTCCTGTATCATGTCAGAATTTCTCATGTTCCAAGTCATGCCCATTTTCTTCTGTCATTCCAGTGTGGCTCTGGGACCTGGTCTTCACTACATCCTCCCATTAGCTAGTTGTAGATGGCAATTATATTTCCCCTTTGCCTTCTCTCTTTAGGGTAAACAGCTCTCTCAGCCTCTCCTAAGGCATCCTGTCCACCCCATCCTCTCATCAATCTGGTGCCCCTTTGCTGGACTCATTTCTGTGTATCAGCGTCTGTCTTGTACTGGGGAGCCCTTAACTGGAAACAGCACTAAAGGTGCGGTCTCACAAATGCTGAACAGAGGGGAGGTCTTTAGATAGCCCATCACCACTGAACAGATTGCTTCCAGGTTTGTGAAGAATCTCTCTTGAAATTACATCTACATGGCACTGAAAGCAGACAGATAATCTCTCCTTTGTTTTTGCTGCTCCTATGATAGCAAGCCACACAGCCTAGACAACCAGGAATTAACTGCATTATAATGCAGAGGGATAAAAACCTTGTGAAGGATAAAAGAGCAGTGACTTGGGACAAAAAGTTTAAAAAATGGGACTTGGATAAGGATGGAAGGCAAATCAATTCTGTAGCCAACAGACTTGCCCATAGCTCCTGAATATTATTCTGTTTTTTTTGCATGTAGCTGAACTCTGAATTTATTTTACTGTTTGCATACAGTTCTGAAATTCAATGCCAAATTATAGCCTCCTAGCTTATGGATAGCTCTCCGTATGTCAATTTGTTATGACCTTTGCTTTGTTTATTGTAGTGACAGACATTTGCTCTGTGTAACTAAATGATCCACTCTTGTGCATGAAAGAAATACTGATGTTGTTTCAGATTTCAGAATTCTTGTTTTGGTCAGTTTGCGCTTTGAAAATGTATTTACATTTTCTATTTAAAGAACAATACATTCAAAGCAAAGCAGTAAGTTGTTTACTTCTAAGTATTCATACTTTGTGATACATTCTTTAACTCCACAATCATACATTAGTCATTTTCAGCTCGGTTGGCTGGTGTATTGGTTAGTTCATTTTGCGTAAGAGTTCTGTTTCATTCATTACCTTGTTTCATTCCCTTGGATAAATTGGAGATATAATTTAAATTTTCTCCTTTTTCAACATGCAGCATATTAACATAAAAGAAGAAAGAGCTTTTATTTTGAGGTGGGCTATTCTTAAAATAGATTAAACAGCGTGCTATTGCTGTATAGAATGCAAAACAGAATGGCACAATCTAGTAGTCCTGATTTCATCATCAGATTATCAGCCCCAATTCACTGTACGTAACTGTTCATCTTATGTCTTTGCAAATGTACTTGAATAGCCACCGCAAATTATAATTTCTGTCATCAATTAATTGAAATATTCTGGATGCAAAAGAAAAGCAGTTAAACCATTAGACCTTCAGTGACATACACTCTCAGCTTTTCAGTTACAGGATGCATGTTCCCAGTCTCAAGAAGATGGACTATGTTTCAGGAAATCAATTCTGTTCTCATTTAAGCTGAAGGACCTTGCCCTTGCTGCATATCCTGCTCTTTCTTCCAAAAGATTTATTACAAAAGATGTAGAAATTCTAATGAGGTACCCTGAAAATTTAGATTCCCTGAAGGCAAACTCTGCAGTGTAAAGCTTCACTCTTGCGGTGGTGTCTTATCACACAAACCCCTAAAATTTGTGGCAGATCCCCTCTGAGGTCTGTATTAGGGCACACAGGACTGTGGCCCAACCACAAAGACAAATCTTCCGCTGTACTGACTGCTGTTTTGGCTAAACCAGGAAAATCAATATTTCACCTAGAGATTAAAATCAAAAGCATGTTAAGACTGAAACATCTAAACTACATGGTCTTAAAACACACAGAGGCTTCATAGGTTGTTAGGTCACGTACCGGAGCAGAGGAACAATAACTTAATCTTTCTTCTCTGTAAAGCAGGTGAGCTAAGTAAAAAGAATTAATCACCACAGCATTCCTTGTTATTACTTCCAAATATATATATATAAAAAATTTCCATTTAGGGTTAGAGAGGGAAAGAAATAGTGATTAAATTGCACTCTATTACAGCATAGCATTCTCTGGGTAAAACCTATCACAAAGAAACCCAGGGTACAGCCACTTGCCAGGCCTGATTCTTTGCACTGCTGTGAAACTCTCTCTGAACTATGAGTAAGCTAGATGTTCACCTTGGCATACCTCTCCCTCTTTGCCAGCTTCTAAAAGAGGAAGAAAATCCATGAACTCTAGCCTCACCATCTCTTTCTGCCGCTATTTCTCTGCTGAGAAAGCAAGCAGGGGACAGTGAGTGCTAACAAACCTGTCGATGAGATTTGATGCTATATGGGGTGTACAGCTGAAAAGCTCCACTTGTGTTTGGGGAAAGGCCAGTAGTAATCAAGGCTAAAAAGTTTTAAGATAAGAATATATTAAAGGAAATTACTCTAATTGTAGGTTAATGTCACAAGCTGAAAATATGTGACCTTTATTTCATCTGTTTTTTTGTGATTAAGGATAATTTATGCTTGTGGTTTTTGTGCAAGCAGAAAGCCACCTTCCCTTAAAATATCAAGGAAGAGTTTGCAAGAAGTTGATTTACTGACATAGTTAATTCTTATACTCCCATGGGGCTAAAATATTGCAATTCAACTTACTTGGACCTTGTGAGACAGAAAGTACGGAGGTGGGTGGGGAAATCCTTAAAATCTTCAGAACTTTATCTCAGGTTTTTTTTTTTGCTTGTAGGTATCTGGGAGACAAGAGTTTTCCTCTTTAGGAGGACTTGAACAATTAAATCATGGGTTTAAACTAAAGGTTGAAAAGTTGGTACCTTTGCTCATTTTGGGATCATCAACATTCGAAGAAATGTAATAATTCCACCAGATGATACCTCAGAAGTCAATCCTTTGTTATTGAACTTCAGCCAGACACCAAGCCTTTTGAACTACAGCTATCAAAATGTTGTATGCTCACTTATTATGACAGTCACATATCAAATAATAAGTTGTCCTCAAGGTTACCAAAGACCATCTAAAATTTACAAAGTTCTTTCATCAAGTTTTGAATTTGTCTGTTCCTGGGGCTTCCTCTCTAGTATTTTGTCTTGCACTGCTGTCAAAATGGTGAATGAGGTTCCACTATTCATAAGGCAGGTGACATTATGTTCTAAACACTGAACAGAAGGTTGAAGCAGAGCCCTAATCTTAGTTGGTTTTGTCTACCCAGCTCCTTTTACAGCATCTGTGTTGTGAATCACAGTAGTTTTAGTTTGCAGATCTTTGCTCACAAACAGTAGTTCAAAATGCAGTTTCATTTTGAGATCTAAATACAGAGGAAACTCAAAATAAAGTTAATAGAAAGCCAAAATTAGTTATATGACTTATCCCTTCTGAGTTCAAATTACATTTATGACCCAGCAATCGTTCACTCACATTCGAGTGAACACATTTGAGTGAACACATTTTCTTGAAAAACTTGTCTTCACTCCAGTCTTTGTTGAGATCCCCAGATAATGTTGTAGTGTTGTGATATATTTACCTGTTTGTTGTGATTAGTCATCAAGAACTCACTTATTGAGAAACATTGTTTCCCTTATGCCCCTACCTAAATGATCATAATTCATATGATCAGAAAGATCATTTCTGCTTGAGGGAAGCTATTTCCATTTTTTTCAGATGTAAATCACATTTATGTCCAACTCAGACATATTAGAAGTATGCTAGTTGTCTTCCCTGTGTCTTTGTGACTCAGTCAAATAGTATCCTGGTAAATTTATTGTCTTCTCTAATTTCTTTATGTAGTCTCATATTTATTTAATATGAGAATCTCACAGTTTTACAAGGAAATATGGCTGGGTGTTTGTACGCATTCATTGTCTCATACAATGAACCCTCACCCCATAATACATTACACCTTACTAGATGCAATTGCTGTACTGTATTGTCTCTTATATTCCCCTAATTGATGGGACATTATCCGAAAATTTATGATGACGTCAATCACTCAGTTTTATATCAGGAGAGGTCTGTCTGTTCCCTTGTATCACCAGACAGAAGTGCACAGGACTTCTAAAATAGACGGTACAGGAATGCTGATATACTTGATTTCCCCAAGCAAGAAACTTAACACATCTAACCCAGACTGTCCTCAGGCATCATTTGCATTTGGAAAAAAAATCATGAAAAAAATCCCAAATTAAAGGAGTTCAGCACCCAATACCAACTTTACTGTGGCTCATTAACCTCCTGCTAGAGTCTCCCAGATCCTGATAGCTCGTCTTCAATCTCTCCAGATGAAGCAACTTACTTTATGGAATTGATTTCTTGGAATAAATTCTTCCATCCTTAACAAGAACTGTGTGCTATGATCTGATTGATCAGAAAACTCCTCCATAGGTACCAAGCTTTTGTTCTTAAAACCATCTCAAAAATTGACTGTTGCCAGGCATGTTTTTATCAGAAAGTTGAATAGCTGTTAAACAGAGTGTTAATATTATAATTTTAATATTTCCTATTTCAAGGCATTTTTTCATATTTCTGAATATCTAATATAGATGAAAAAGATGTATCTGATTGCTCTCTCATAGACAAATTCAATATAACATTGAGGAATGAAAAGCTATTCTATTTTTCCTTGTTACCTCAGTGATTTTATACAGAAATATTTTACTTTTGCTAACAGAGGCAGTTTAAGAATGAATATTTTCCTGGATCTAAATTTACAGTGATAACTTTCTGAGATATAAAGAAAATTAATGTAAGCTGATGGGTAAGAGAGGATGTGGAACATTATGTATGTCACCTCATGGCTACTGTCTATAAAGCTGCTAGTAATACTTCACTGATGAAAATACTATATATATATCGAAAATTGTCTTTGGATAGACAGCTACAAGACAGCACTGTATTGGGAACTGTGAAACAAATGTTAGGTTTTGTAATAGGTATAACTGAGACTGATTTGGGATTGAAGAGTGCTGGCAAGCTAATTTGCAAACACAGATGTGTGGGCAGACATATTATATGTATCCTGAACAGTTCTGCTATGCCATCCTGTACAGAGTTACTCTGGGTATAAGTATTTGACAGAGCAGTAAAGCGCAAGTGAAATTGATGCCTAAAATTAGGTAATATTATTCTTTTTTGAAGGTGACTGGCGAAAAAAAGGTGGTTTGCTGAGTAGTTTGCCTCAAATATGTTAGAAAGTCCTTGGCAATAGTTACCTGCGTAATTGATATGTGTAGTAAAATATGCTATTCCCTTGTAAATACAGTTTAGGATTTTTTAAGAGACAGCATTGTTTTGTGTGTTTTGTAAGACTTATTAACTCTTATTATTCTCACAACCAAAGTGACCACAAATTCTACCTCCAAAACTGTTCTCATTCACCTGGCATTTCTGCTCAACAGACTCATTAATTACCAGAATTCATGTAGGCTTCATATATGAAGAAAAAATAAGGAAATACGGTTTCTATCCACCAAAAGTTTCTAATGCTATTGAAGTTTAAAGAGAATAGCTGTTGCTGACTTCAGATGGAGTTGTAAGGATAAGAGGACAGATTATGCATCAGTTTAATGAACAGCAGATCAATTACAACAGGTTTATTAGCATGAGAGAGACCAAAACTTCATCTTATGTCCAATATACCAATTTAATCAGGTGACCATAAATCTACTGTATCATATTAGGAAATGATAGCTTATATACCAGCTTATATACCTCCTTACTTTTCTGGTTTTCTTAACAAAAGGGCAATATTTTTGTAGCAATTTACCTAGGTATAAATCCACAGTAATTACCAGAACTGGATCATAAAACTGTTAGTAATTCGTATACGTGACATTTCACTTTGGTTTGTTTATCACTTGGTATATTTATGTTCAACTTTGGCTACCTAAAGCTTTTCATAGATGGAAGAAGTTTCAGCCCTATGGCATCTAATGAAATAAAAAAGAGAATTCCATAAATTTCAGCTATGACACAAATCGTTCCTTTCCAGAATAGCTGACTGTCAAGGTTACGGTAATATCTATCAAGTCAATCTCTTCTGAAAGGTACTCATGGAGAATGATTTAAATCTTGATTTTAAATCACATGCTGTCCCATAAATGCTGTATTTGTGTGGTGGGGAACTTACATGTCTACGGGACTTCTCTGCACAATACTGAATCCTGTCAATCCTTGAATTTGATTGATGAACATAGTCTGGTCTCAAGTACTCATATAAAATCCCACTGACTTCCAAATTTGGCACAGAATGTATTGAAATTTTTGAAAAGACATATAAAATTAGTCTCCCATTATTTTTATGTCAGTGAATTAATCTACATTATACAGATAAGTTTGTACTTTAAAGTGGACTCCATGGACAGCACAATAAATGGAAGATCTGAATTTCCAAATATTTCCTAAACTATTTGCTGATTTCTGTTTGTTGTGCTCTGCTCCACAAGTTTGGTACTTATGTAGTTTGTAAAAAAGTCATGTATTTATATTAGATTAGAAATCAGTACCTTTCTGTAACTCCTAAACATGAGTTAGTATTTTAAATATGTTAATATCCAGTTTGTTCAGAGAGACGTAAATAAATCGTGTCCCAATAACTAACAATTTTCCTTTTTTTTCCACACCATACCTCCCATATAATACATAATGGGATCACAAATTTGCATCCGAGGGATCCCAGGGCAGAAAGGCAGAAGGCAGAGGGGAGCGACCAGCAATTTGTTCAGTACCAAAAACTGTTTCATTCTTTGTATGAAGATTAAGGTTAGCTAAAACATATTCATGCAGTACTTCATGCTGCCAAAGCATTATGAACATTATGTATGTTTTGAAAAATGAAAAAAAAAAATCTTATTCAATCACCCTGATCACAATGTATAAAACTAATCAACCCAATCATGCTATATAAAACTTGGTACATGATTACATGCATGCTGGATCTGCAGAGCATCATACAAATCCTGTCATTCTGAGTATGTAGAGTTTAGCAAGTGTAAATATGAGAGTTTTGTTTAAGTTTGATCTCTTCTCTGGTTTTCCTACCTCATGTTGTTTTTATAGTCTTTTTTTATTGCTCTGAGCCATGTTTCTTATGATAGCGTCAAATCTGAGGACTATTTAAGTTGTTTCAGTTTAAATGTATAAAAGTAAATAATTTCCAGTTATGTAATTATTGTCACTCCAAATAGCCGTGTCTTTGTGATTTGCTTTATAACTACTGTCACTTTTCAGTGACTATCAGGCATTCAAATACTGGTAGTCTGCCTGAGAGCCATCATTAGCAAATCAAAGCAGATGTGTTTGTATATTTTTTCTTCTCAGTCCTCAGAGTTCTCTGTACTGCTGCTACCTTAGCTTTTGACTCCTGCCAAACCATTAGTCTGCCTAGTAGCAGAAGTTATTTTGGCTCAATATTGAGATTTCTTAGCAAGTACTTTCCTCATATTAGGGGCAGGGCAATAGTGTCTACAATGATTTCACATAGCCTCCAAGAAAGCCCAGTGGCAAAGCCATGATTCAGATGAATTTGTCTGAGTCATGTTCTGGGGATGCTGCCTTCATTCCTGTGCCCTGGATTTCTCCCTGTGCCAAGGAGCCTTCCTCTCCCAGGTGCTGTCTCGTCCTCAAGTGAGGAACCCTAGCAGATTTGCTCTCAGCAAATACTGCTCTTTCCCACTAGAATATAGTTGTTGGCAGTTAAATTTCTTTGACTATTACATGCAATTTTCTTATGAAATTATTTTTTCCTTGTTCAACACGGAAATGCTGTGATTAAGAGTTCTTGAAGTGAGATGTGTAAGATGTGATTTAATAACTACTTCACCAGAGATACAAGGAAGTGACTTAGATACTTTGGGCCACAGCTCTGCCTGTCGAATGAGGATGAAATAGTCTCTTCCTTTTGCCCTTTATCATCTGTTTAGATTGTAAGCCCCTTGGGATGCAGGCGGTGCTTTGCAAAGCCGAAGTCCTCATTTCAGTTGGAGAAACTTCCAGACTGAATTCATTACAAGAGTCAAGAAGAATAGGGACAGATATTAAGCAGATTAAACATAGCAGAAGCGTCAATCACTGAAAAGGTGAAAGGCTTTTAATAGCCTATTTTCACTGAAGAAACAAGGGGAAGAAGAATATGTTTCTGTGCAGTCATACCTACTCATTAACTTGGCAATAATCATATCTTTGGCTGGTAAACTTGCATTTCAGACCTGGGTTTTATTTAGCTGAGGTTACCATCATTATCGAGTTGCTCCTCTCTCCCCCGCTTAGTTTTTAAGTTCACTGTCATGATAAGCCTAAAATAGGTTAATTTTTGCATCCTTCTATGGCCTTCATGCACTAAGGTCACCAAATTTGTGCCACTACTTTACTTCCTACTGTAAATACTGACATCTGGTTTATGTAGATCACCAGTATGTTTATTTTTTAAATTGTCTGGAACATGCAGTTTTGCAATAAAAGACAAAGATGCAAAAAAACCTCTCCTCCTGATATTTTGGGAGGACATATAAAAAACCAAACCAAATTGAGGGCATGATTTACTCTAATAGAAAATAAAAATGTGCAATAAAACTCAAGATTTGCTTTTGTTTTTTCTGTTGTCCTCAGCTGCCCTCAAAGCTAGTGTCTAGAAATTGAGGTGTCTTATTCTGCAATATGGAATAAGGTTCTTTTCTAAAGCAAGACTGAGTGGAAGAATCTGGAGCTTTATTACAGAGGTGGTACTTATTTTTTTAAAAAAACTAAGTAAACTAATTTCAGTATGCATTTTGGGAGAGGAAAGGAAAAGAAGGTGCTAAATAGGTAAAGAAAAAAAAAAATCCAGTAGAAAGAAAGGTGATGAAAACAGGAAGGACCAAAAAAGTCAAGGTCAGAAAGGTGGTAAATAAGTGATTCCAGAGAATAACAACTTTTAATTTGATTTATTGTTGTTTTGGCTATGTAAATTCTCAGTTTTACATAATGTCTTGTGCACTGTATTCTGTCTTGTAGATACAGGTAACACGAGTAGCTCTGTTGTATTAAAATTCAAAATAGCTGTGAAGAGTAAAAAAAAAAAAGGGGGTCATCTCTTGACCACAAATTTGCTTTAAAAAATTTGTTTTAGTCGGGCAGCCAAAAGTTATAAATGTAAATCTCATTCAATGTTTATTGACTTTTGCCAGCAAGGAAAATATTCTTTCAACAATATTTTAGAAGACCTTTTATAAAAAAGCTAATGCAATATATATTTAGGTCTTTTAGCCATTAAATGTGCCATTTGACAACATAAATGCTTTGCTTCTGAGTCCCACAAAAATGTCTTTTCCAAAGGACTATAAAATTGCAGATGAAATATTTTTATTAGAGATTTGGGTATTGTAAAATTAACTGCTATAAGTACATTGACAACATAAGGGGTTTGGAAAGCACACTAAAACACTCTTAACCTGCACTAATTGCGGGTCTTGTGTTTTTCTACTCTTCTACCCTAGCTTATCTTGTAAGGATATAAATTAAAAGACTTGGCCATTATCTGTGGTGGCATAGTACAATATTCTTTTCCGTATAAAAGACAGAAGACTAAAATAACAGTGTGTAGCACTTGATATCAAAGAAGTGCTGTGTGAATAATAATTCTGGTGAACAACAGCTTTCTAACCCAATATACACCTTAACTTCTTTTCTATACATATATGAGCAGCAGACAAAGCTCAAAGCTGGCCATTTAAAACTTCAGGCTTTGAGGAAGGGCAATGCAATACCTCAGGCAAGAGTTCAGCAGCCAGAGACATGTCCTTCTGACCGTATTGGGAGCATCCTCTGCCTTGTGGAATACTTGAATTAGCATTGAGGTGTATCTCAGCTATTGAACCACCTGCAACGCTCACTTGTTCATCTTTCAGAGGCAGCAAAATCGAAACACTGGAACTGTAATCTTAAACTACCCAGTGTGTCCAGCAGATTAAGCTAAGAACCTGGGAGAGGTCTGTCTTGCAACAAAATCTTGATTTTATTTTTTTTTTTCCAGAAACATACTATGTCTTTCATAACAACTGCTTTGAGCTTAGTGAGTCTTTAAACATCTGTTGTGAGAAGCTAAAGGAGATGATCACTGTTGTTTTGTTAAAGGGAACAAAAACAACATACAAAACCCAACCAGTCACAGAATATTCATACAGAAATGTTCTTCCTGATATTTGCTGGTTTGTGTTTGACATCCTTAGCAAATTCTCCAGAAAATAAGTTGTACAGTATCATATAATATGTATATACTCCACATATATAAAGCAATACACAAATCTAGGTATCTAGGTAAGTAATCAATATTATATAAAATACAGCTTCCTTTCTCTCCAGTGCATGGGAGTCTGCACCCACTTTGCCTGAGGTCAGTTCCAGTGTACTGCTTAAACACTGAACTCTGAGTGCTCAGGAGTGCTCCTGCACTCGGCATAACACATCCCTAAGTAGTTTGTTGAAGTTAACATTGAAATTGAACTTTCCTAGCGCTGAAAACGAGTCCCTTGCTTTAACAGGCATGTGACTGCAATAAATAAATATCACACAGCAGAAGTAACTGAGTAACTGTAACTGGTAGGTTGTGAGAATCCCATTTTCCTGCCATGACATTCGTAACTGAATTGAACTATTTTTATTTTTTGATAGATGAGTATGATAGAAAGATTAACCATGAAATTCAAAATAAGCAGGTAAAGTCATCCAGTATTGTGTTTGTCTATGGTAAGAAATACAAAGTACACAGAACAAACCAGGCTCAGCTGAAAAAACAAGAACTTAAATGATATGCTGTTGGGACTTTATTCTTTCAGTTGTGTAACAGGCTGCAATGTAACAGTGATAGGATATCCTCCAGCTGTCCGGGAAAATAGCAATAGAGGAGTTTATTATATGGCGAGTGTATAATAGTGAATGTGTCATTCATACTGCCATTTATTTCCTCTGTTCAAAGAACACTATAACATACTTCTGAACAGACCAACAATGAAAATAACTTGCTCTCTGTTTTCAACTGCTAGGAATGTAATGGCTGCTGTGTCTTCTTCACACAGATCTTATGCTCTAGCACAATGAATGTGCCTAATAACTTAGATGTATATTTTCAGAATAGTACCCAAGAGTGCCCTATTCACTGCCTGATTAGGGAAGAAGGATTCCCAATTCATATCTAGTGTACTGCTTAAAAATTGATGCTTTGTTGTTTCATATGCAGTTCATTTGAAAAAGCAGCAGGAAAAATGCTTAGTTGGCAGAGACACAGCACATCCTAACTAAATGACCTCCATTATTATTGGCTTTATTAATAAAATGACATTTTTGCAGTTAGCTCAGTATTTGTCAGTGAATATCGCGCAATTACTACAATTTGCCACAGTGAACAAACTATATGCCAGCTAAATAATTTGAGATGGAAGTGTCTGTTAGCAAATGCTGGGGTTTTGCTAGTAATTCCAGAGGTCAGAGTAAAGTAAAAAAAAAAGAAAAATAATCATTACATAGATCAGAAAGGGTATTAAGTTAAAGACAAGGAGGAAAGAGAGAAACTATAGCAACAATTTTGTGGAAATTAGTATGGCCAAGTAGAAAACCCATGGGAAATTAATAAATGTTCCTGAGACAGAAAGTCCCATCTTGCCCCTGGCAAGTCCATTTTGTCTTTATAAATAGCATCCAAAGGATGTGGGTCATACACAGCAGTCTAGTTAAGCAGTCTCTAATTCTAGGCATCTAAAATTTGGTCACATCAGACTCTGAATTAAGATTCATTGTGAGGATTTCAGTGACTCCACTGGAGCAAGAGTACTGAGGAACAATCAGACAATAGTTCTCCCCCATCACATTTACTTGGGAGTGAAGAACAGACCTAGGCCTTCCTTTGGTTGCTGGCCATTCATTACTTTAAATATGCCTATTCAATAGAAATTCCAAAATTAAGTTTCCCAACTGGAAAGAAGGACTAATGGGGAAGGAAATGGTACACTCTTATTTACTGTCATAAATTGTGCAAAAGAGAGGTCACAGTCTGGTATTAAAAATTACCTCGACTCGCAAGAAGAATAAAATACTAAATTAATAAAATTTATTTCACTTGTGATGTCTTGATCTCTGCTGTGTTTCTTCACATAGCTCAACAAGTAATTTCAGTACAGTCTTTATGTGAGCAGTGGAACAGTATTCAAAACATGACTTCTTCACTGGGGTTCAAAGGACCAAATAGGTACAAGTTTTTTCTCCATCAGACTTTGGGTTTTTTTCAGAGATAAAAACATCTTTAGAAAGATAAACAAAGATGTCATATTCTAAATCACTGCTGTCCCTCTTCCCCCCCCCCCAAAAAAAAAACAACAACACCTTAATTAGATCTTTAGATAAGTAAGCTCTGTAAATTCTCTCAGTATTGTCAGCATTCATTTACAAGAATGTTAGCTATGTCACATCACTTGTGGTTTGTATTTTGGAACAGTACTAATGCTGGAAATCAAGCTGACTAGCAAGCACCTCAAAAACACAGTAACTGTCTTTTGGAAGAGACAACAAACTTCGATCTGCTTTCAGATGATCAGTGAGCTCTCCCTAAAGGCAGAACAGCAAATGAAGTGTTCCTAGATGGCCACTGCATAAGTGACAGCAGAAGAAAACAACCTCTCCAGGCTGTCGGTGGAAAGACCTACAGTTTCCCATTCAAGGAACTGAGCCGTATTAGTGACAGCCAATATAATCCAGAGACAAGGAGATAAGTTACAGAATCACAGAATCACAGAATCACAAGGGTTGGAAGGGACCTCGAAAGATCATCTAGTCCAATCCCCCGCCCCCCCGCCAAGGCAGGGCCACCTAGAGCACATCACTAAAAAAAGTTAAAAGAGGATCTGTCAGTATTGTTGGGAGACTATGTGGCTTGAACAATGGATCACAAATTTTATAGTTCTTACAATGATAAGAGCATGTTACAACATTTTTTTGTAGCCGAGTATCTTTCCATTACTCCGTACTCCATCATGCGATGTTTTCTGTAGAGTGGACTCTATTAAAACTGTCAGTGTTAAGTGTAACTTTTTCCGTGATTGTTCCTGACACTGCTATACCAATCTATTCTCTACTGGTCTAGCACCACAACTTTCATGGGCTCTTATGATGTTCTCTTACAGCCATCAACAAAAGCCAGTTGACAAAAAGAAAGGCTAGATAAGAAACTAGTGAAATATCCATTAGACCGAGTATGTGCTACAGAACTGATGTTACGGTGATGTTGTTAAAGATTTCCTGTAAGATGATAAACACTATCTCAGATTCCTGCTAACAGAATAGAGCAGTATTTTGCTAATTTTATGTTGTTCATGATGGTTATATCCAGACTTTTTTTTTTTTTGCTTGCTAATTAATCATATCTTGCCTGTCCAAAACAAAAACAAAAACAACGACAACAAAAAAATAGAGCATTAAGTGTAATACTTTGCATACAGGATAATAAACTGCACAGACAGTCCTGGTCTCTTCAGCTTACTTTATCTTTTACTGTTTACCTGAAGTGGTGATCAGTATTCCAAGTCAGACCAACCATTAATTTTCTCACAGAAAATATGGATCAGGCCTTTCAACGAACAGATGAAACAAGCTGATTGTTGCCAGCCTTGATAAATTTTGCTTAATTGGACCTGGCAAACGCACAACAAACAAGACTCTGATGTGGACTTAATATAGCACCTACTCTTTTAAAATGTTGTGCAGTTGGAATAGCACACAAAAAGTTCTGCTCTCTACATTTAAAGTGCTGCAATAATTTATTCTAGAGATTCACAAAGAAATTCAATGTGGGTTTTTTCCTGGGGGAAAAAGAAAAGAAAAAAACAAAACCAAAACCACAACCAAACCAAAACCCACAACTTGAACTAACTTTCTATTTACCCTGTTCAGTCTTAACAAATACAGTCTCTGGGAACAATCTGTTCTGGAGAGATGACCCTGCATATAACCTCAATTAACCGTTAGAAACCAGAAGTGCCTTTTGGGGCTTACAGTTCCTTGAGAACAGAAGCACTTAGAGGACAGATGTAGATGATGTTATTTGTTTCATTATGAAGTTACAGTAGTGAGGTCTTAGCTAAGCAAGAGCAAGTTCCTATTCTACTGATCTGTACCAACCCAACAGGATACAGCCTCTGTCTTATAATTAACCATTTCAAAGAGAAAATGACATGAGTGCTGGATCGTGTGAGCCATATAAGCATTTGACCTGATGCCAAACAAGGAATGAATCTGCAAATTTCTTCAGTCCTGGAGTATTGTATTCACCCAAAGACCACCCACTTTTTATAGCATAACAAAGTAGAGACAGCACCATAGGAAAGGACTGCTGCCAGGGACCATCATGTCAATTCTGTACAGAAATAATCGGGGTTTTTTCCTTTTTTTTTTCTATTGCTTTTGTATTTATAAAGCTGTAATGTCTTTGTTCTTGAGCTTCTTGGAACATTGCAATTAAAAGGGGCAAGCATTTCTGAACTGGTTGTTAACATTTCTTGGTAATACACTTAGTATTTTCTTGTAGCATACATTCAAAGAGAAATTACTTTTCAATATATTAAAACTTAAAAAATGTCTTATAGTCAGATTCTGTGATAGTTTGAAGTGATGCAGCTCCACTGACTTCTCTGAAATTTATCTGGTTTACACCCACAGAACATTTGGCCCCACAATCGCAGCATGGCCATCCCACCACAGGGTAAATCCAAAATCTGCCAGATATTGGTGGTGTCACATATACCTCCTCTGAGCGATTCTGGGACTTCAAACTTACAGCTTTAAAAACATTCTTGTCAGTGACTTAGTTTGTCTTCCCCACTCTCACATCCTTATACTACTTTGTCCAAGTACTAGATTATTTTCTTGTAGTCTTTCCCCAAATCCTTGCTAACATCTGCATTTAACAACCACTCACCACTAATCTACTTTGACAGGAAGATTACCTCACACACACTTATTAGGTAATTTGGTGGAAATGAGAAGAAAACATAGTGGCCTAAGGAAGGCAAGTAGTCTCTCCCTGGAAATGCTAGAATCACAGATGCCCACACTGGTATGAGCACTCCCTTCATACAAATTTCAGGACAGATAAGATTATTACAAGGGGCCAGATCCAGAGAAATTTGATTTAAATATGTATTTTGAAGTATCTTTTTAGTTCTGTTTCAAGATCTTCCAATTGTAAAGTTGAAGAAAATATGGTCTTCTTGATTAGGTGTGAGAAATCCTGGACAACTTCTCACCAAGAACCCAGATAATATAGTTCATATTTGTGAAGGGCTGAATGTGGTTTTATGTTTTATATCATATTGTTTTCAGTAGTTTTCCACTGAACATGGCCATGGTTTTTGCCAGTCAGTTCCTGTCAGAAAGGTTACGGCAGTTTGCAAAAATCTGGCCACCACATTACTGGATGTAGCTAGCTGGAATAGTGAATGTGGGATTTGCTGTACAATAAGCACCTTTGTTTAGGGCTTTTGCAAAGTCTGGAAGTGCTGGCACTGTGCCTAGTTCAATGTAGCTATTAGAGTCTTTTCATTGACTTTAATTGGAGCTGGATTAAGGCCTAATCATTAAAAAAATCTTCATCCTGCAGCGAGCAATGGTCACATTTGACCTCAAAATTTCAATAAGAGGCATTGGTAGGGGAAAACCAGAACATAAAAGATAGAAAAATAATGTTTTCCCATCGAACAATGAATGATAGATAACTATATGTAGGATAGTGACCATATGCCTCAAATTTGTCTTGAACTCCCCAAATTTTTTCTATGTACGATCTGTCCAATTTTGATTTTTGGCAGCTGCCAGAGCAGAGTGGAAGAGAAAGCTGTTTGTCTGCCTTTAGCTGGTGTGGGATTTGCTGTTGGCAAGCACAGATGACAAACACTTTGGTTCTGTGACCAAATGTCTTTGCCATTGTTTTTATTAGACGTGGGATGTTTTGCCTGATATGAGACAAGGTATTTTTGACAACTTACTGCAGTGTAATAAATGAATAAAATATCAAAGAATAACATAATTTATGAATAAGTATGGGTAAGTATATTTCTACATATAAAGCTATGATAAATATTTGCGATTTTATTTAGAAAAGATTTTACAGCTCACAAAGCCAATGCTGTATCATTGTTATAGATTTACAGTGACTGTCCATCTGTGTCTCTTGCTCTTTGCCTTCTATTTTTTTATATTATCTATGTACTACAGATGAAAGATCCCATGCATCATGCCCTGTGAAGGTCCAAATGGAGCATGTGAAGTGTAGTGGAAGCACGGCTGAGCTCAGTCAGAAAGATTAGTAATGCAGGAAACTCTAAATGCTGTAATATTATTAATGTTGCTATTATGAATTCCTGTATCTTAAGTCTATTTTTATGTTTAAGGAAGTAATTTTTTGACAATACTATTAGAGAGGTGCATTTTGGTTTGGTTTTTGTAATGCATTGTATGAGTTGTTACTTTTTGTTGCATTCAAAATACGTGCTATTTGGGAGACAGGAAAAGAATAATCTCCATTAGTATTATTATGTCGACCGATATGAGACATGAGGTCAATGACATGTGGCAAAAAAGATCATGGTAATTTATCAATGTCAGTAACCTGTAGTTTTGTGTCTTAGAGAATGAGCCTAGCTGTTTGCTATCTTAAAAACCTAAATAGTATTCTGCTAATGCTTTCCTTAAAGGAGGAAGTTTCTTTAGCAGCTTTTGATCATGTTTCTTCTCAAGTGTTGAAGATTCTTATTTCTGGCATAGAAATGCTAGCTGATGGGGTTTTTTTCCTCCTCTTTCCCATCATGACAACATTATTATTTGCATGCAGTCAAATGTGGCAGACAACTGGAGAAACTGAAGAAACTTCAACTGGGAACAATATGGCTCAGCCTGGCAACTTGTACACAAAACAGTTGATTCAGTGTTCTGACAGCAAGAAATGGAAGTTGTGGCAAAGAAAATCTCTCTCTTTTCTTGTTTTGTGTTTTCTTTCTCTCTGAGGCAAATAATTTCAAGCTAATCTCTTTGATTCACATACTGATGAACAAATGTGTCAAAACTCCTGGAAGCGAATGTTGTGGGGCATGTGTTTTAAGAGGTTCTTGATTCATTTGTGCACTTGTAAGTTTTCTATTTTTATTCATGGTGAGCATACTTCACCACCCCTGTCACACCAACTCGGAGACTGAACTGAACTTTTCCCCTTTAATGTTTTATCTTCTGAAATATCTGTAAAGCATATTAGTTTGTTCTTTTTTAAAATCCCTACTGGATGCATAACTACACATTCCATTTAATTCATTATGACTACAGCACATCTTTCCATCCTTGAATTTTCTACTCTCGGTAGATAAAAATCCTTTGCCATTTGAATAGAATAGAATAGAATAGAATAGAATAGAATAGAATAGAATA